>JACTAT010000149.1:114552-125044 GCA_014526335.1 Chrysaora quinquecirrha
GTTTCGTCTGCAATTTCTTTTTGCCTATGCCTTCTCTCTGCAAAGAGCTTTATGTAGAAAAAATATGATAATTAAATTTTTTCATGTTTATCTTTTTAGGTTCCAAAATGGATTTTCCCAGACTTTTACTTTGACTGATTTACAAGACAAAGTGATTCAACAAATTCGATATGAACAGCAACAGTATGGAGGAAACGTTAGGGTACGGGCTCGACACTGGGCTCTACGAGTCCTTCCTTGATGGCCTGGAGAAGAACTACAATGTAGAAAATGTAAATAGTTTGGTAGTAACAGAAGAAGACCCTTCATGCCATGGCCTTTTCACAGAACTTGGCTTCAGTGAAGGTGAGGCTGGTTTTGGAATCTTGCAAAGGAAAACTTACGGAGACTGCAAACACTTTCTGTGAAAGAAGTGTGCTACTCATACTCACAAAGATCCCCTTGGGAGTAGGGGAACTGGGCTCAAGGAGGGGGGCTAGATGAAGCTATAGTCCCATCATCTAAAGCATCTTTCCTCTTATGTGTGGAAATACTACCTAATTTGTAAGACACCTTCTTGCAAAATGAATTATCACACATATCATGCAAGCCCCCTGTTGAATACTCTTTGCCCCCTTCCAATTGGAGGCCCTCCCACCTCAAGGGTCAGTGAAACTGGTATTATCTCCTTAAACCCAATTCAGAGTTTTGCAGTCTCATTGTTGCAAATTAAATCTGATTATTTTCTGTTATGAAATATTTTTTCTGCCTATTGTATTCATGTATTGTGTTCATTTTGTAGATATTCCTGCCCCATCATGGTCACTGGCAGATCAATTAGGCTGGGCTGATAACATAAACAGCCCCAGTCTTGAAGATATAGTTGATGTTGCTTGCTCACCATTGTCAGCAGAATCATCAGAAGCACTGGAGGAAACATGCCTACGAAGTCCGCTATCCGACTCTGGCATCTCATGCAGTTCACCATTAAGTAATACTGAAGTAGATGAACTTGAATCAGGTGCATGGGGGTCAAATGAGCTTGAAGATCAAATTGACTGGTCTGCATTTCAGATATTGAATGAGGAGAAGCAGAATGGTCAGGAAAATGGCACCCCAGATGGGATACCTTTTGATATTCCACTTATACCTGAAATAGAAGCTCAGATGATACCTGGAATACCTGAGCCAAATGCAGAGATTATCCCTGCACCCATCTATACAGACACCCAGGAAATTCTGTCAGTTTCTAACATGGAGATCCAAGAGATCCCTACAGTTCCTGAGGTGCAGGCTGAGGAAATTCAGGTTCAAAGTGCAACTTCTGCTCCACAGAAAGAAACCCAAGAGTTGGACAATAGCACCAAATTAGCTGTGCAGAATGTTACTCCCCTGTCAGTTAAGAACCAGAAGATCTTCATTGTAAAGGCTGTCCCAATCCGACCAACACCTTACAGCAAACCAGCAAAAACTAAAGCTAAGCAGAGGACAAAAGAGCAGAAAGAACGAAAGAAGAATCAGAATAGGGATGCAGCACTGAGATACAGAAATAAGAAAAAGGGGGAGCTAGACATGCTCTTTGAAGAAGCAGACAAATTAGAGAACTGCAATAAAGAATTGACAGACAAAGTCACTGAAATAACCAAAGAAATTGATTATCTGAAGTCACTAATGTTGGATGTGATCAAAGCCAGACTATCTAGGAATAAAACTGAAACAAGTCAATAAAACAATGGCATTAATTTATTATACGCTCGTGTTTGATCATTTCCTTACTGAAATTTAGCAATGTTGTAAATAGACTTCTATTCACGAAAAGATCGTTTTTCTTTTCCTTTATCTTAATAGAGCGGTAACAAATATCCGGTGTTCTGGTAAGCAAGCACCTAAGTCTGCAGCTAATATGGGGATGCAGCGCATGCCCCTATCATTGCTCTTAAGAACCCAGCCTATGGTTATAGAATAATTACTTAGGTGGTACGCCTTACAGCTTTGATAGGATGGGATGGTTTGGCTGAATATAAGCTTCGAGTTGAGAAGTAGTATTTTTAACGAAGTGAACAAGTATCGTCCAGTTGACCCACCCAGATGCACTCAACTCGATATGATGCTGCCCGATGCGATGAAGCGGTAACGTGAATCCAGCTAAAGGTGAATTGGTGATTTTAGCGCCAATCGCTAAGATTTCAGTTGTAGCAGGTTAACTGATCGAGACCCCGACCGACCCTGGCTGTGATGCTGCCGTAGCTGGGGCTCGAACCACGACCTCGTGAGCACCTGAAAGAGTTCATCTACTGTTTCCCCGAGATTTTCCACACATTTTCTGACTTATCGGCACAGATACGAAATGGAATGAAAACGAAACTGTCTCGATTGTGCCATTCCCTTATTTTCACACCTTTTTGTCGGATGCGCTCGTAAATATTGTCCATTTAAGCCATAAGGTCTTCCTATACTTCAGAAGTCAGTTTAGTTCAAAAACTTGCTTTCTACAAACTAACAAAATTAAATTTATTTATAATTAATGTGTATCAATAAAAATCTTAAATATTCAAGTCTGAATTAAATTCTTGCTTTTGATCAGAAATCGTTCTTATCTCATATGACATCTGGAATCTAGGATAGCTTCTGACGGAATAGACTTACCCTAAGTCTAAATCTTTCTTTATCAGACTACAAAGTCATGCCAGAAATATGATGGCGCTGCGGAGGAGTCTGTTAGAAAAGTGAACGGAGATCTCCGTTCACTTTTCTCACTCTCTCCTCCGCAACGCTGTCACATTTCGGTGATGAATTCGTGTTCGGATAAAAAAAGATTTAGACTTAGGGTAAGTCTACTGACGGAACAGCTTACCCATACATTTTAGTGTCCTTTCAAGCACTACAATCAAAAATGTATATCAAAAATCTGGAATCAAAATTCATATTTACATCAGGTCCATTTTGGTAGCTGTCTCTAATTGAATACGAGGATTTTTTATGTCATGATGTCATAGCCTCGCAGAGTTGTTGAAAACTTTTGCTTGTTTTTGCTTGCACTTTAACGTGCTTCAGGATTCTAGCCTGCATGAAAATATAAAGAGATGTCGATAAAATAATATGGTAATATACGGAAAATATTATCTAAATGGTGTTATAATATTGTTGAATATAGAAATAAAAAAAATTAAACATTAAGATATTGCAGTTGAAAAAATATCATACAAAACAAACAATACAGTAAACATTATGAACATTTTGATATTGCAATAATATACATTATATAATATTTTATTATAATATTATATGATATAACATAATAGGTAATTTCATAGCTATAGTGAAATTATGAAAAACTAGAGGATAAGAGGACAAAATACATATAGAAAGTATAACGATATGTTAGCGGAAAATAGTGGGAAATAAAATGATATCATAAACGAAAAATACTAGATAACATAATAACAACATACTTGTAATTAATAAAAAGTAAAGAAACAAAGAAGAAATATAAGTAATATAGAAAATATAAAGAATATTATATATAACTGCAAAACTAGCGATTCAATAATTAAAAATATAGCAATATCTTAAACAATATTATCATTATATTATCATTATATTTATATGCTATAAACAATATTAGCGTTATATTATCATTATATTTATATGCTATAAAATGCCAAGATATCATCATGGGGATACACTTAAAATAACAGAAAATATTATAAAATATACACAGCAAATATACCATCAATTTGCCATCTGTCTGTGAATTATTTTGTGCTTTCTTCCAAATATTTTGAGCAAGCTTCATCATTGCTTGGTCAGACAAATCTGCATTCATGATAATCCTGAAAATATTAAAATTATCAAATATCAACAATTTTTAGCGACTTTTAATCAAGAGGTAATGAGGGAGACTTTTCTGATTGTGCATTTCGATCCGCATCTGGATATAAATTCCGCATTGGTCAAGTGTTTCGATGTGTTTCTGACGTTTATGCTCTGAGGAGTATCAGACAAAAATGTTTTCATAAGGGTGTTCCTGCCGACGCTTTGTTCAACTTACAGACTGAATAATTATAACATTTCAAGACATAATTAATGGTAATCTATGCATCAGATCTCTCTACCTGTTTAGGAAAGCTAACAGCAAGGATCCTTGCGTTTTTGAATTCTAAAAATAAAAAAAGGTTAAACTTGGAAACTTGACAATCGAATAAAAGATATATCATATACTTTCTAATAAAATATAGTGAAGAGATTGTGTGTAGAGTCCTTATCACACAAACGCATAAAAACCGGTTTATAAGTTTCCTAGATCAATTCACTACATTCGAGGCCCTAGAGCGATCAAACATTGTTGGTCAAACATTTGAAATTTGGTTATCAAGCAATGTTTGAGCGTTTGCCAACGTCACAAAATATTACAGGGCAGGTAAAAATGAGCAACATTTGTTTTGCAGTGTTATTGGAAAATTCCAAAACAATTTATGTTTGAATCAAGCAAAGAATAATTGACGAGCAATGTTTTATGATGTAGTCAAACGGCCAAACATTTCATGAGAAGCAAATTTCAATGTTTGACAAACAATGTTTGATCCTTCGGCCTAAGAAAATACTTCAGGATAACATAAAAACCTGTGAGATTTAAGCTCTGTTTCTAGCTGGAGAATAATGATGAAACATGTTTTCAGATATTATTACTCGTTCATTTTTCTTTTCGCTTTTTCTGGTTTTATATGTTTCAAAACTGAGATGTTATGTGGTATAATTAGAAACTTTTCACAGGTAACTTTTACAACTAAAATCTCGAATAGAATAGGGTGAAATATTAAGAAAAGTTTGTAATTAGGTCTCGAGCTAGGTAAATTGAGAAACGTTTAATAGTACATGAACAGCATTATCCATACCTTTTCTCCAAGGGACTTTAGCTCTTCTAAGATTTCGTTGGTTAGAGTGTTTATGATCTTAATAACTTCAGCAATAAACTTCTTATCTGTACCATAGAGCTTGTCGTTTGAATCAACTATGAGGAAACGAGGACAATTTAAGACTAACCTAAATAATGTTTATCTAGTAGTTAAAATAGTCATGTTAAAACGTGCAAGAATGCATAACATGTAGCTAAGGTCCTAGCTCATTTCAACATAAACTTAGTTCCACTGCATTTTACTGGATTTCAACAGTACTCACCTTTATAGACATTGTAGGCAAAATTTTCCTGAAAAAAAAAAGAAAAAGTGTAAAACATTTTGTAGCTAACTGTGATCTGGACTGTAAAAAAATTTTGCAGAAACATACAAGACTAATCTAAGGCCCAAGCCAAACGATCAAACATTCTTGATCAAATATTAGAAATTTTCTTGTCAAGCAAAATGTTTGACCGTTTGGCCACCCACGTCCACTTGCTTCAAGCAAAAAATGCACTTGACATCACGACACAAATTTTGTTTACCTCTGCTGGTCAAGCAATTTCCGATCGTTTGGCCGCCTTTCCAACATTGCTTGTGAAACATTTCTTTTGATATTGTCAAACTTGAATAACTTGCAGCAAGCAACACTTCTTACCAAGAAGGCATTCGTGCTTGCGCATTAGCAATGACTTCGTTGTTCCAACATTTTTGACAGCAATGTTTATGGACGTGGTCAAACGGTCAAACATTTGTTATAAAGCAAATTTAAAATGTTTGACCAACAATGTTTGATCGTTTGGCTAAGGACTAAGGGTGGTTCATCACTTATTATTAATAATGACAGCAAATCTATGTAAAAATTAAAAGTAAGCTATCGTACCTGGCAAGATGCTGATAATATGTTGATTGCATTGAGATAAATCCTTACTCTGGCATCTGAATTCGCTTCCCAGGTATAATCCTGTATGACATTGAGAAGACCTCGGAGAAGATACATTGTTCCTTGTTCCGGATGGTCCTAAGTGAAAAAAAAATACCGAAAAATCATTAGTAGCATATAGCTGATCACATTACGGAAATAAATACTGCATCTGTTTATCTACAAAATTCTTTCACATTTTCATATGTCAGGGTTACAAAGTAACGTCACAGACACAACATAAAGTTACGTCATAGATACGTCATCAATTAGTTATGTCATAGATGCATCGTCAAGATTTATCAAAGATACATCAGGAACGAGCTATGCCTCAGATTCGTCAGCAAGTCAGGTCACTGATACGTTATCAACAAGTTATGTCACAGATACATCATTCAATTGCGTCAAAGATATATCATAAACAAGTTATATCAGAGATAAGTCAATAAGCTGCGTCACATATAGGTCATCATTTTACGTCACAGATATGTCATCAAGTTAAGTGATAAATACGTCATCTAGTTCTGTGAAAATACTTCTTTAAGCCATGAAATCTATTCTTATCGCCAAGTATTGTCACAGATATGAAATAAACTTACGTCACAGATACCTCATCAAGTTACGTCACAGATACGTCATCAAGTTATATCTAAGATACGAATATAGAAAATATAAAGAATATTATATATAACAGCAAAACTAGCGATTCAATAATTAAAAATATAAAAAATATCTTAAACAATATTATCATTATATTATCATTATATTTATATGCTATAAACAATATTAGCGTTATATTATCATTATATTTATATGCTATAAAATGCCAGGATATCATCATGGGGATACACTTAAAATAACAGAAAATATTATAAAATATACATAGCAAATATACCATCAATTTTCCATCTGTCTGTGAATTATTTTGTGCTTTCTTCCAAATATTTTGAGCAAGTTTCATCATTGCTTGGTCAGACAAATCTGCATTCATGATAATCCTGAAAATGTTAAAATCATCAAATATCAACAATTAATTTTTAGCGACTTTTAATCAAGAGGTGATGAGGCAGACTTCTTCTGATTCTGCATTTCGATCCGCATCTGGATATAAATTCCGCATTGGTCAAGTGTTTCGATGTGTTTCTGGCGTTTATGCTCTGAGGAGTGTCAGACAAAAATGTTTTCTTAAGGGTGTTCCTGCCGACGTTTTGTTAAACTTACAGACTAAATATAACATTGCAAGACATAATTAATGGTAATCTGTGCATCAAATCTCTTTACCTGTTCAGGAAAGCTAACAGCAAGGATCCTTGCGTTTTTGAATTCTAAAAATAAAAAAAGGTTAAACTTGGAAACTTGACAATCGAATAAAAGATATATCATATACTTTCTAATAAAATATAGTGAAGAGATAGTGTGTAGAGTCCTTATCGCACAAACGCATAAAAACCGGTTTATAAGTTTCCTAGATCAATTCACTACATTCGAGGCCCTAGAGCGATCAAACATTGTTGGTCAAACATTTGAAATTTGGTTATCAAGCAATGTTTGAGCGTTTGCCAACGTCACAAAATATTACAGGGCAGGTACAAATGAGCAACATTTGTTTCGCAGTGTTATTGGAAAATTCCAAAAACAATTTATGTTTGAATCAAGCAAAGAATAATTGACGAGCAATGTTTTATGATGTAGTCAAACGGCCAAACATTTCATGAGAAGCAAATTTCAATGTTTGACAAACAATGTTTGATCCTTCGGCCTAAGAAAATACTTCAGGATAACATAAAAACCTGTGAGATTTAAGCTCTGTTTCTAGCTGGAGAATAATGATGAAACATGTTTTCAGATATTATTACTCGTTCATTTTTCTTTTCGCTTTTTCTGGTTTTATTTGTTTCAAAACTGAGATGTTATGTGGTATAATTAGAAACTTTTCACAGGTAACTTTTACAACTAAAATCTCGAATAGAATAGGGTGAAATATTAAGAAAAGTTTGTAATTAGGTCTCGAGCTAGGTAAATTGAGAAACGTTTAATAATACATGAACATCATTATCCATACCTTTTCTCCAAGGGACTTTAGCTCTTCTAAGATTTCGTTGGTTAGAGTGTTTATGATCTTAATAACTTCAGCAATAAACTTCTTATCTGTACCATAGAGCTTGTCGTTTGAATCAACTATGAGGAAACGAGGACAATTTTAGACTAACATAAACAATGTTTACCAAGTAGTTAAAGTCATAGTCATGTTGAAAGATGCAAGAATGCATAACATGTAGCTAAAGGTCCTAGCTCAATGCAACACAAACTCAGTTCTACTGCATTTTACTGGATTTCAACAGTACTCACCTTTATAGACATTGTAGGCAAAAGTTTCCTGAAAGAAAAAGAAAAGTGTGAAACATTTTGTAATTAACTGTGATTTGGATTGTAAAAACATTTTTCAGAAATATACAAGACTAATCTAAGGCCCTAGCCAAACGATCAAACATTCTTGATCAAACATTTGAAATTTTCTTGTCAAGCAAAATGTTTGACCGTTTGGTTATGTCCACTGGCTTCAAGCAAAAAATGCTCTTTAACTCATTCAAAAACACCACGACACAAATTTTGTTTACTTCTGCTTGTTAAGCAATGCTCAATCGCTTGGCAGCCTTTCCAAAATTGCTTGTGAAATATTTCTTTTGATATTGTCAAACTTTAATGACTTGCAGCAAGCAACATTTCTTACCAAGAAGGCATTCGTGCTTGCGCATTAGAAATGACTTCGTTGTTCCAACATTTTGAACAGCAATGTTTATGGACGTGGCCAAACGGTCAAACATTTGTTATAAAGCAAATTTAAAAAGTTTGACCAACAATGTTTGATCGTTTGGCTAGGGACTAAAGGTGGTTAATCACTCATTATTAATAGTGACAGCAAATCTATGTAAAAATTAATAGTACGCTATCGTACCTGGCAAGATGCTGATAATATGTTGATTGCATTGAGATAAATCCTTACTCTGGCATCTGAACTCGCTTCCCAGGTATAATCCTGTATGACATTCAGAAGACCTCGGAGAAGATACATTGTTCCTTGTTCAGGATGGTCCTAAGTGAAAAAAATACCGAAAAATGAAAATCAATCTTCGTAGTATATAGCTGATCATATTACGGAAATAAATACTGCATCTGTTTTATCTACAAAATTCTTTCACATTTACATATGTTAGGGTTAGAAAGCTACGTCACAGACACAACATACAGCTACGTCACAGATACGTCATCAATTAGTTATGTCATAGATGCATCATCAAGTTTTATCAAAAATACGCCAGGAACGACCTATGTCTCAGATTCGTCAGCAAGTTACGTCACCAATACGTTATCATCAAGTTATGTCACAGATACATCATTCAATTGCGTCAAAGATATATCATAAACAAGTTATATCAGAGATAAGTCAATAAGCTGCGTCACATATAGGTCATCATTTTACGTCACAGATATGTCATCAAGTTAAGTGATAAATACGTCATCTAGTTCTGTGAAAATACTTCTTTAAGCCATGAAATCTATTCTTATCGCCAAGTATTGTCACAGATATGAAATAAACTTACGTCACAGATACCTCATCAAGTTACGTCACAGATACGTCATCAAGTTATATCTAAGATACGTCCTAAAGCTGAGTCGATAATGCAAATCAAGCACCAAAAATGATACAGGTCACGTAACAGCAAAGATACGTGGTCAAGTTAGGAAATAAAATCGTCGAGTAACATTATTGAAAAAATTAAAATCAACTTACAGGGATCACCAGTGACGCTGACAAAAGATTGTTGATATATTCGCGGAGATAGGGTTCTGATGATCTTGGTTTATGTTCAACCTCTTAGAAAAGAAAAGAAGTCAAGTACAAAATGAGATATTCAGAAATAAAAACAAATGAAATGAAACAGATGAAAACAAATCAATCTTAAAACACGAACCAATAGTCTTGGGCACATCAGCAATCAAACTCACAGCAGTTCTGAAAAATGCATCAGCTGAAACACGAAAAGGATAATATGTTTAACAGATAAACAGGCAAGAAAAGAAAACAACGTAAACAAAAAGCAAGATTCTTAGGGCCGAAGATAAAAATCTTTATATGCACCCACATCACAATAGTTTTGATTCGAATCTTGATGAAGAACTTTGAACTTAGATGACAGACTTGGGCTGTATGACTTGCAGAGTTAGTCGTTGATTTCATTAAGCTTTATACCTCAGTGGAAACGTCGTTGGCTCTCTGATCATGCAGTCTTGGGTTCAAATCCCATCTATTGCTGTATGCCAATTGAGGCAAAATCTATCCTAGTGTTCGGCATTCATGACAAATATATAATTTCATTATCTCAGTAGAAACGTCTTTGGCTCTGTGATTATGCAGTCCTGGTTCGGATCCCATCTACTGTGGTATGTCACTCGAAGAAAAATTTTAATCTACCCACCTTGGCCGATTGCTTGGCTTGCCAATGCCACTTTTCCACATATGAGATAGAGTTTCAGTTGTGTAAATATGTCCATCATTGAAGGAATGGTGATAAAACAAAAAGCCATACACGCCTGCAAAAAGATACATATTATGATAGGTTAGCTACGATGTTAGCTTAGTTATCTGAGAACGTCTGAAGCAAGGCATTCTATGGTCAACTTTACTCAGAACTTA
>JACTAT010000149.1:137399-176525 GCA_014526335.1 Chrysaora quinquecirrha
ATAATTTGTTTTAAAGCCCCCTTCAGAAGCTGCTGTGGTGTCGTGGTGTAATCCAGCTGGCTCGTGGCGTCAGGTCAGGAGCTCAGTGTGGTCAGGGTTCGAGCCAAGCCACAGTAGCGTCAAAGCCAGGGTTGAAGTCTCGATTAGTTAACCTACTGCCGAGATCCTAGGGACTGGTGCTAAAACACAACTTCACCTTCATAGTCTTTTAAATGCTCACTTCCAATAAATGAGGGGCAATTCAGACAATTTTTGATCAGAGAATTTAAGTAGTATAAAATTTCAAAATTGCGATAAACAATGGAAACATTATCAGGCATACTCAAAAGCTTTTTCGTCTGAGGCTCCTCAGAGTATAAACATCAGAAATAGACCGAAATAATTGACTGTGGCAGAATTTTATACCCAGATGCAGATCTAAATGCACCAATCAGTATAGTTAAGCTAGATTGGTATTGTGTTTTGAACACCAATCAGCTCAAGCGATAAAGCCAGATACCCAATAGAAATAAAAGTTTCAAAGTTTAAAGTCTGTAAACTATGAAATAACAAAATGACGGAAGGAAACAATAAAATACCTTGAATTCTGATGAATTAAGGGATCAAAATTTTGAGAATTTTAGAGATTTCAGAGGTGTCTACTTTGCAGTTTTCTCCATTCTGGGTGGGTAAAAACACTAATACATCTATTACCTGGTATCATTATTAACTGTGCCACTTAATATTTCAAAGCACCTTTTGGTCAAGATCAAAAGGCTTCACAGAAAACAGCTAATTAAAGATATTTTATATACAAACCTCCTTCTTTTTGTCACTAATTGTTTGTTCCTGCAGCATCATTGACAGTGGATCAATGCCTTCAAAACTTTGTGATGCCATCATCGACAGAGGATCTTTCATTTCTTCCTTCTTTGATGTTTTCTGCTTTTTAGTTTCTTTTGTTCCTTTGCTTGTCAAATTCTCAAAAGAGAGCATGAAAAGAATCTCAAATGGGGACCCAGAAAGCAAGCAATCGTAATTTATAAGTGAAGGTCAGGGGTTTGGCTGAGGTTTTGCCCAGGGGTACTTGACTCTGAAATGTACAGAGATATGCCCCCAGTGTTTTGCCCACCTTTAGTGTGGACCCAGTTGTAAAGAATTTTTGAAGAAAAACCCACCCTTATGAGGGGCACATACCTGTCAACCTACATCAGGGAGTAGCTCCCTGGGGGGTTTGGTAGCTATACAGCTGATGAGTACCTGCAGTTGCTGCCCGCAGATTGATATTGTGGAAACGAATACTTTGTGTACTCATTTACGGACAAAGCAGGATGGGCAGCTGAGTTGACAGTACACTTGTGCAAAGTTGTCCTGATAAAATTCAAACCCACATGATCTCCTTCCTTGGCTCTAAAACCACAAAGCTAGCTATCTGTGAAAAAACTTGAGTTATAGTAAGTCCCTGCTTTGAATAAACAACACCTTTGGATGCAGCCTTTTGTTTTAAAACAATAAACCATTGTTTTACCTATTGTTCCATGAGATTTTCTAGGCTGCAGTTTCTTATGTCTGTTTCTTAAAAGCTGGGACTTAATGAATCAAAAACAGAGCGACCCTTACAGTGACAATTGTTCCCCTAAGAGGATGCTCATCTGTTGGGCTCCTCTGACACTTGAGCCCTCTCCTTTCTTTTTCATAATCTCTGCTTCGAGGAACCCTAAAAAGAATTTTAGAATCAATAATATAAAATCATCTTTAATTTTGCATGATGATGTCTCAACATTTTTGGAGGTATCTAGATGCTCTAATTTTGAACCTACATTTGACCTAGGTTTCGAGGTTAATGTCATAATAGGTTCAAAACCACTGTTTGGAGAAGCTTTAGAAAAGTCCTGCAGGGATTTCCAAAATTTCATGAGAAAATGAATAGTAAGCACTAAAGCTTCTTTTAAGCGCCCATATCGGCAAAGCACACAATGCGAGTGCCCACGCCCTGAGCGCTTAGGTACTTTGCTTTTTGCCTCCCAGCTCAGCTTTGAGCAGTGCCCACTTGCCCAGGGCCTAAACTGAGAGCAAGTGTGTAGGTACGTTTCTTTCGATATTTAACTCAAATAAATCCTTTAAAACATTTGTAAATGGTGAAATTAACAACAAATCTAAGAGATCATACCAGCTGTAAGCAGAAGTCATTTCAAATAAGGGGCTAAACTTGGATGGAAATGGGAAGCAGCACCAGCAGAATCAAGGAATCAGATAACCTTTGATATTTTGATTGACAAGGAAGGTGGAAGGAATTAGAGTCTGCGCAGAAGGACGAATCGCTCATGACCTCAGCAAAGTCCCGTTCCTGCAAGAGGACCAAGAGGGGGATTTCAGATTTAAATTTAAGCTTATTCAGCTTAAATTTTTTTTTTGTATTGTTCTGTTGTTAATGTAGACCATGTGTCCTAAGATATTGTGTCGAATTATATAAAAAAAAAAAAAAAAGATTTCACGGGTTATGGATGATTTTACCTTCGGGTTTTCGGGTTTTCCAAAAAATCATGCGGGTTTTCGGGTCAAGTATATTCACCCTGGAGAACGTCTGTGCAGTACTGTGGAGGATATTCAGTACTGTGGAGGGTGTTCAGTACTGTGGGGGGATACCATCAGTACTGTGGGGGGATACCATCAGTACATTGGAGGGTGTTCAGTACTGTGGGGATACCATCAGTACTGTGGAGGATACCATCAGTACAGTGGAGGTGTTCAGTACGTGTGGAGGATACCATCAGTACTGTGGGGATACCATCAGTACTG
The DNA here is from genome assembly GCA_014526335.1 of Chrysaora quinquecirrha. Lineage (NCBI taxonomy): Eukaryota > Metazoa > Cnidaria > Scyphozoa > Semaeostomeae > Pelagiidae > Chrysaora > Chrysaora quinquecirrha. The sequence continues at coordinate 140,178 of JACTAT010000149.1, forward strand.
TGGAGGATATTCAGTACTGTGGAGGATACCATCAGTACTGTGGAGGATACCATCAGTACTGTGGGGATACCATCAGTACTGTGGGGATACCATCAGTACTGTGGAGGATATTCAGTACTGTGGGGGATACCATCAGTACTGTGGAGGATATTCAGTACTGTGGAGGATACCATCAGTACTGTGGAGGATACCATCAGTACTGTGGGGATACCATCAGTACTGTGGTGGGGTGTTCAGTACTGTGGATGGGTATCATAAGTAATGTGTTGGATACTTGTTTGTTTTTGCCGAAGGAAGTCTCAGTTCCAATGTTTTGGTGTAAATCTCCTATTCCCAAAACCTACGCTTTCTATGCAACTTCGTCCTTACTTTCCTTTTCTGCGAATTCCCGCAATATTATCGAGTATTATAAGCAAAAGCAACTTCTTAATATCTATAACAATATCTTGTTCCATCTTGCGAAAATAATAGCAAAATGCGTCAAATGAAAGAAATGAACCTGAAATGCGTCAACGTTAAGCTGTAGTGTGAATGAGTGCAATAATTTTTAGTTTGCTGACACGTTTTAAACGCATTTCCTTATCGCATTTCTAACTCCTTTTTAATGCATCTTTTGTTTAGTGGGAACCAAGATTTAGGAACTATAAAACTTGAACAAAAGGAGAGGAATTAAATGTAGATTTGCTTTCTTCAGTACTGATCAAGCGCCACACAGTGATTTTATCCATCCACATCGCTAAACACCCTCCACAGAACTGAAAAGATTCCCCACAATACTGATGGTATCCCTCCACAGTACTGAATATCCTCCACAGTACTGATTGTATCCCCACAGTACTGAATATCCTCCACAGTACTGATGGTATCCCCCCACAGTACTGATGGTATCCCTCCACAGTACTGATGGTATCCCTCCATCGTACTGAATATCCTCCACAGTACTGATGGTATCCCCCCACAGTACTGAATATCCTCCACAGTACTGATGGTATCCCCCCACAGTACTGATGGTATCCCCCCACAGTACTGATGGTATCCCTCCACAGTACTGATGATATCCCTCCACAGTACTGAATATCCTCCACAGTACTGATGGTATCCCCCCACAGTACTGATGGTATCCCTCCACACGTACTGAACACCCTCCACTGTACTGATGGTATCCCCCCACAGTACTGATGGTATCCCCCCACAGTACTGAACACCCTCCAATGTACTGATGGTATCCCCCCACAGTACTGATGGTATCCCCCCACAGTACTGAACACCCTCCACAGTACTGAATATCCCCCACAGTACTGCACAGACGTTCTCCAGGGTGATATTTAAAGGGCAACGGGTTTTGCCAAATTTTTAGCTCGGATTTCGGGTATTGTAGTAAAAAATGTGCGGGTATTCGCTATTCGGGTATTAAACCTCCCAAACGATATCAATGTGTAAAATTCTTAAAACAGTTGTTAAAACCAAGGTCATCCGGATTTTCGGGTTTGTCCTAATTTTCTTCCGGGTTTTGAGTTTTGATATCCCCCAAAGCCCCCCTCCTGCAACTGGTGACCCAAAAGAGTCCCAAGAAAGCCCCAGGCTCAGCACAAGTACTAGCCCTAAACACAACCACCACTTATCTCAGCTGTAGCCCTTGTCATAGCCTTATCTTATTCTTATCCCTAGCGCCAACACTAAGCTAGCTACCCTTTTCTCTGGCTAATCCTAACAGTTTGTCCCGACCCCGACCCCCTGACCTTTAACTGTGGTCTGTGACCCTTTGACCTTTAACTTATTACCATTTCCCGAAAAGCCGGAACGGATATGTAGAAGGGTGACAAATGACTCCCTGACCTTTTACCTCTGACCTCCTACTCTGTGATCTCTTGACCTTTAATATATTACCATTTCCCGAAAGCCCGGAGGAAATACATGCGTTTGTAGAGTAGAATGGTTGAGAAAGCAATCGATTACAATCAAGTCACGAGAGAAGGGCAAAGAAGTTTGTCTCGAACCATCTCGATCTGTGGCTCGAACTCTCTGTTTCGGCTCTGTCTTCGGGATATATGACCAAGAACAAGTAATCCCTCTCTGTTCTTGGTGGCTGCCGAGTGCCGTGCTTGGTGCTTGGTTCCAGTTTCAGAGACAGATCATCGTCGTTCGTGCATTCATTTAGGCAAAGAAATGACGTAATGATTTTCTGCACACGAAAACTGAATGTAGGCAGGACAAAACTGCATTGAAAACGATTATTGAAAATAATTGCAGGGGTTGTTTTGTGGCATTAGTAATCAAGTATGTCGGACAATGCGTTTCTTGTCATGAGGGATTGTTTAATCAGTTGTCATTGTTGACAAGAAAAACATACGTCAGAGGCGTTCCGTCTTGCCGTCCTTCATGACTAACTTTTGAAGTTGTGGTATCTTTGATCAGAGGAATTGAGACGATGAAGAACTTTCTACTCAAACTGATTGCCTTTTCCTGCCTTTTAGCTAAAGCTGTTAGCTTAAAGAAAGCATCAAGAATCGAGCTGAATCTCATGAACACGTTACTGACCAACTACAGCAGCAATGTCCGGCCTACGACATCAAACAGGCAGCCAGTGTCAGTGGTTTTCGATGTGAAGCTTGGAAAACTTGTGAAATTGGACATAAAAAGTCAGGTTATGATATCAAACACACGCATCATGATGCAATGGTATGACCCAAGTTTGGTTTGGAATAAAAAAGATTACAATAACACTGATAGTCTGAACATTCCAAACAGTCTTGTATGGACCCCTGATATTTTGCTACACAACACTGCTATTTTGGAGAGTAAGGGAAAAGATGATGTGTATAAATCGCACGTTCTTGTTAGAAGCTCTGGTAAAGTTATCTGGATGTCGCCCGTCGCCCTTCAGGCATCTTGTACGATGAATTTAAAATGGTTTCCGTTTGACCAACAAATGTGTTTACTCACATTTGGGTCAATATCCTACACGAAAAACAAACTCAAATTGGGATTTTTTAAAGAGAAGAGAACATTCGTTGAAATGCAGGCGAAATTTTATTATACAAGTGGACATTGGAAAATGGTCGAAACTTTGTCCGAGAAAAAAGATGAATTTTTTGAATGCTGTACCGACCCGTTCTCATTTGTCCAATATACTTTTACATGGAAGAGGCTATCTTTATACTGGCTACTCTATCTTGTTCTTCCTTGTCTATGTTTGTCCTTTTTGGCCGTTTTCACTTTTTTCATCCCCGCAGTAACGGGGGAGCGAACTGGCTTCGCAATCACCACTGTCTTAGCCATGAGCGTGTACCTCCTTGTTATCTCGGATAAAATGCCGGAAAAATCTGACGAGTCCCCCCTGATTGGAGTTCTATACATAGTCCTATTCTTTCTAATGACTGCAGTATTGTTATCAGTCATTATAACGACGTATCTGGCTTTCAAAACGACAAAACCCCCGGATTCTCTGAAGAGATTTCTCAGGTTGAAGAAGAAGAAAGAGAAACAACCCCTGCCACAAATGTTACCCCCCTAAAACCAATGGGGACACAGAATGAAGTGTTTCCAACAGCAGAAGAGGGTGATGTGGTTGCAGAGCTGCCAAGAGTTAGAAGTGTGAGTTACGGAAGAAAGCCAACTTTGAGACGACATTTTAGCATCATGTCACTGGAAGAAGAGAAAGAAATGGAAAATCAAGAAGAATGGCAAATAATTGCTGCCAGAATCGACCGCATTTTATTCTACATCTTCCTCGCTTTGACATTTATCGGTCCTGGAATTGTCCTTCTCTCGTATCTTTAGTCAATCCATTCTTGTATTAAACCGGGATTATCCTTGCCTATCCATCGTTAGCTCAGGTCCGGTCGCGATCCACCACAACCAATCTTGGTTACCCAAATCTCAATCTCGATCCCAATCGATTTCTTGATTCTATTTGCAATACAGATTAATCATAGAGTTATCAAAATAATCACGAATCAATCACAGTCGATTACTAATCACATAAAATTATCAAGAGAGCAATTTGCCCCCCCCCGTCGTGCTGGTACTTGTTTTTGGTAGAAATTTACAAGGGGTAGGTATTTCACTCTTCAAAAAAGCGTACGAGTTTCCTATTAAAAAAGATTCTTTCAAGGTTCCTACGAAAACAATAGAGATTTCAATCAAGGGGTACCAGATTATAAGGACTGAATTGCCCCTCGGATATTTGCTCTGAACTGTTTTGTCTAAAATTGCGGGAAAATGTGAACCAGAGACGTGGCAACTGGGGGTTTGAGGGTGGTGGAGCCCATTTAGAAAAAATGGCCAGAAATCTTTATTTAAAATGCAACGAAAATGGCTGAGGTATATGTATCTTTTCCCCTCCATTTTGCAATTATCAGATATTTAACCCCTATTTTTTTCTTGTCCGATTAGACTACCGATGCGAACACTTTTCTGTCTGTTTTGTATATATACATATATATGTAAACAGTATAGTGTAAACAGGGTCTTATTTGCACGAGGAAGATTTGAGACATCACTACACGCACGTTGCACGAAGATTCACATCCAATATGCATCCTTCAGAATTTATTTATTAATAATCATTTTGTAATTTCAACTATATATTACCTTTATGTTAATTAATGTCTTTGAAAACAGCTGTTCATGATCCGTTTTTCAAATGTATGCAAAATTAGCATGCAAACGTAGAAACAAGCAAGCATACGGTACAGCTATTAATTTATTTCTACTCACTTTGATTAAAATCAATGAATCTACCAAAAATATGTAATACAACGAAAATATTAATTTGTTTTGATTTAGATTTTCTATTATTGCTTTCTGTTAGTTATGTAAGAAGTTTTTTAGGTTTTAGATGTTTTAGAGAATATACCTACTCAAAGATTGCAAAATGTTGATTTTCGGTTTTTTTCTCTTCTAGCTCGCCTTCAGGCAAGGCCAGCTATCTGAAATATTTTGTTATAAGTTTTGAAAGTCGAGTCTGCGTTGTCAATGGTAGAAACACTCAAGCCTAGCGGCGGGAAGATAAGATACTACGCCTATGGCGCTCCCTGAGTCCTGCGGCGCAGTGCGTGCACCTTCGGTAAAGAGCTAAGAATCTTAAAGACCACAGAAGCACAAATATAATATACATCAACTGCGAGAGAATCCTGCTCCGCAAAGAAGCCTTGTAACACTAAAGGAGATAGTCTCTACGGATCTTGGAGAACAGGATTTCCCGCTTAAATCTGACCCAAAGAATCTCCAAAGAATGGGCATCTTTGTCTATTTGTCCACAGTTTTCTGGGACAAGATTTTTATACTGCGTGCATGAACGTGCAGTAGATATAGATTTGTTCGAACAAGGCTTAACTTTAACCTATAAAGACCTTCGATTCAAGCATGTGTCTTAAGGCCTGGCTAAACTAGGAGGCAAGTCGCGCGCGACAATGTATTCTGCGTGTCTCCCAGGGTGGCTAAACATGCGAATGACAAGCGAGCAACATGTCCCCAGAGTCACAGAGACAAGAAATGTTTCTACTGTCTCCCAGCACAACATTTGCGTGTCTCTCGTTACAAATTTTGTCGCGCGCTACAAAGTGTCCGAGGTGGGAAAAGTGGGAGACATCGAGGGGACATGTCACGCGTGACAATGTCGTGTGCGACATGCCTCCTAGTTTAGCCAGGCCTTTGGTCTCTTCCACGAAAAGTTACAGGGTCGACTTTGAAGCTCTCGTTATATTGAAATTTGAACGGCAAAATATTTCAGCGTGGCTGGTCTTGTATGCAGAACTAGTATGAGTTTATTACTTTACTTTCATTTATTCGTTTTTCCCGTGCAAAGATACCTTACAAGTGGCTCCCTTTGAAGTTATCCCTCCAATTACTCGTCGTTAAAACCATCCCGGCGCTCTTTCTTTTCTTCTTCCATTGCATTGCTCGTAGCTGCCAAACTTATACCTCGGCTTGCTTCTTTGAGACTATTATACTTTTTCTTGAAGTATTTCTTGATATAACGTTTGAAAAAATAGATCAGCGGGTTCATAATCGCATTTATAATCAGCCCGAAATGATGCGACGTCGTAAGCAGATCTTTGTCGAAAAGTGAAAGAGCTCTTGGGAACGTGCAAGCGAAGAACGAAATCACGACGAAAAAACACGATATCATGAGGCTTTTTTCTCGAGAGTTGTCGCAGTGACGCGCTCCAAATCGTTCTATTCTGTTGTCCCTTTGTTTGATAACCACACGAACGATTTCTAGATTTATCACGAAGAATATCGCGTCGAATACGATCAAGCAGGACCCTGCTGCTAATCGGTATTGGCTAGGCAGATGATAAGGGACATCATACTTCTGTTTGGCGTAGAAAAACAGCAACATAAGAGCAGTGAGCATTATAAGGCAAAACAGCCACAGTACAGCAACCGATTTCCAAGTTTTCGTGTTCGAGACTTTTGCGCGATGCCATAGAGGGTATTTGACAGCAATAAGACGATCTACTGAAATCGCCATTACAAATACTGCACTACACAGTAGTGCAATTGCCATGCTTATTACAATGGAAACTTTACCCGGTCGGAATTTTCGACCTTGTAAACTTGAATACTCAATCGCGAGGAGTATTGAGGTGATTCCACTTGCGATGCCACAGACGCTAAGGTTGAGTAGAACGATCTCAAACGACTTGATCGGTTTCTTGCGTTTAAAGATGATTATTATTTCTGAAAAGTTTGATAGAAAGACCAAAACAGCTAAGATTGAATAAATGATGACCATATCTCCTGAAGAACAACCTCCTGCATACTTGTTATCCATCTTTGCTTCGGTCGAGATTACAAGACTTCTCTCTTCAAAAGGTTGATTTCATTAAAGACAAATCAACTGCAGGTGGTTAACTCATTTAATAAGGTCTGCGTAATTGGTCATTTCAACTAAGAGCCTCGTTTTCAAAAATTGAAAATGAGGTCATAGAGAAATTTCGACTTCAGATTTGAATTCAGCACCTTCTTTTAGTGTTGAGACAAAGTTTTATGCTTCTAGTCCTAATTGATTTTAAAGTGTTAAAAGTTTGAAATTCTATAAAGGATTTGACCGTGAAAAATCGCTGGGGTGAAATTTTACACCCTCAATCATTTTACACGGTCAAATCCCTTATAAATTTTCAAACTTTTAATCGCTATAGAATCAACATCGTAAGGACTAGAAGCGTAAAAATTTGCCTCAACACTAAAAAGAAGGTGCTAAATTCGAATCTGAAATCGAAATTTTTGTATGACCTAATTTTCAATTGTTTTGAAAACGAGGCCCTTAGTTGAAATGGTCTATTGAGAGACTTCGCTATCCTTACAGAGACTGATTCTCATTATTACAAAGGGGGTATATCGTCCATATGTACGGCCCATATTGATGGGATAACGCTGACATTCTGATACACCTGTGTCTCACTTGAAATAGGATTATTTTGGTCACAGTGGTCTTATTTTGTCATTTTTACTGGTCTGCTTGCGTCAAGACTCTACCAAATTGGTTACTTGACGCAATAAATTCTAAATTCGAATGATACACCTGTATCTCTCTTGAAATAGGATTATTTTGGTCACAGTGGTCTTATTTTGTCATTTTTACTGGTCTGCTTGCGTCAAGACTCTACCAAATTGGTTACTTGACGCAATAAATTCTAAATTCGAATGATACACCTGTATCTCTCTTGAAATAGGATTATTTTGGTCACAGTGGTCTTATTATGTCATTTATATTGGTCACCTTGCGTCAACATCCTACCAAATTGGTTACTTGACGTGCCATTAAAACGAACGTTTCAAGTTTAAATCACGGCACCACCAAATTCAAAGCCGCTTTCATGTAATCACGCGGTAAAAAAAATCGATTTTCACGTGCACGCAAAAAGCGCGAATCACGCCATAACGCGTTAAAAAAACCAATTTTAATGTCATCACGAGCAAAAAATGCCTTATAACCCCTCACGCCAAAGCCCTTGGGGGGCCACTGTAATGCAAAAAGCAGAACTCCCCGAGATGCAAAGACAAAGGAACACTGGGAATAAAAAGGGTGTACACTCATTTTTTTTCATAAGAAACCCGTTTATAAGAAACTCAGTACTGAGATCAATATTGGTTAAGAAACTTTCAGTACTCGACCAAAAATGGTAAGAAACTCGCAGGTCTCAAGAATCCTTAGAATTAGAAATAAAGCATCGAGAAAACAAACTTCTGTTGCACCATAAGTGTCTATTTTGACAGAAAAACAGCTGATGTAAACGTGAATTGTATTGCTTCTTCTATTTGTAGAATTTAAGTGTCAATTGCCCGTTTTGGCACTTAAAAACTTTGATTCTAAGAAACTGCTAAGAAACTTTCAGTACCAAATTTGTCCCAAAACTAAGAAACTTTGAGTACTGACCGAAAATCTTAGTTTCTTATAAAAAAAAAAGAGTGTAAGTCATTCATTTCCTTTCGAAAGTCTGCGAGGCCGAAAAGCCAGAAGTTGGCGGTTTTTGATAACGATTGATTTTGAAATTTCAAGGCAGTCAAATCAGATCCAGATCAGGTCACCTAAAAAACTCGACATTACGATCAAACATCCATAGTAACGTCCTTAGCAACGTGATTCGAAGGACGCATTTCTCTAATCCTGGTCCGTATTTTACACGTGGTTTTTGATTGTTGTCGAACAAAAAGAGCATTTGTCAGCCTTCCGCAAACATTGGAGAGTTCACAAGAAGCAGTGGTCGTCGCACGTTTATGATAAATGTAAGATCAAATGACTCAATCACTATGCCGATTGATGATAATTTAGAGTTATGTAAATATTCATAAAATGGTTGAGTTTATTCAGAAATCTCTGGAAAACGTCAGTCGTTTTGAGTGTCATTTTAAAGCAGTCTTTCCATCAGCTTAGGCCCAATATTTGTATAGGTGAGTTTTTGCACAACAACGAAACGGAAAAGCTAACAGTCAATTATATGGCGACTTGGGAATACAACAAAAACTGAGATAGTATTTCAATCAAGATGGTGCATGATAATAGTGGATGGCCAGAGTCATTTGGTTTTTCAATCGCCGGCGATGCTCCAGTAGTTGTTGTCTCTGTGCTTGAAAATTCAATTGCTCACAGCTACGGCCTAAATGTCGGCGATCAGATCTTAGAAATAAACGATAAAAATGTCAGAGGGTTGAGTAAAGAGCAAGTAATTTTAGTAGCCAGGAGGTCAAAACAATGCCCACCCTCTTTGGCTGTGATTTCGAGAATGAGAACATTTCGTTTGAAGCGAAGGAGACATGTAGGATTTGGGGTACACTTGCGAGGATCAAGACCAGTTTATGTTCAAAGTGTGGCGAAAAATTCCCCAGCTTACGAGGCGGGAATTTGCCCAGGTGATATGCTGATAAAAGTAAACGGCAGATCCGTGAAAAATTTTGATAAGAAAGATGTCAGCAAAATGCTAGAAATGGCGGGAAATAACGTCAAATTGATGGTGATCGCTGGGAGTTACGCTATCAAGAAGTTCGAAGAAAGATTCTCTGCAAGCTCTTCATCAAGACACAAGAAATACAGGGAATTTTTTATAAAGGTGAATATATCAAAGAATGTTTAAGCGTTATATAAGTGGCACTTGAAGTTTCTTTTATATTTTGACCCTTTTGGTCTAAAAGTCAAATGCATGGTTAAGTTTCTTGAGAAAATCACAAAATGATGACAGATTAACATTGTGGGTAATCTGAGATATATACCTACTCTTTCACATACCCTGATATTAAAATTACCCCCCCCCCCACATATAGTAGTACTTGTTAAAAAATTATAAGGCAGAAAAAGCTACCCCCCCCCCATCTCTCTGTAAGGAGAATCTTCCACATTCCCACATCCCACATAGTGGTTTCTTTCTAACAAAGCTGATGCCAACATATTCAAATATATAACAATACTCTATTGATTTTATCAAATTATCATTTTCCTTTGTTCCTTCTCATTGTTCTGATAAAATATTTTGGTTTTTCTTGAAAAATACTACTTTTACTTTTTTCAAAGTTTCTAATCAGAAGATGTGGCTAGCTGGTTGTTTAATGACTATTCAGACATAGTCACAGTTGAAGTTTACAATAATCAATGATGTATTCAAAGAGGATGATAAGAAAAATTCTGAAATAAAATGCCTGTGAATCTATGGAGCCCATTGTGTAATCGCCCCCTGCTTTGCCCTTTTAAGTAAACCTATTCTTCCAACAAGAAAGTCCTCTTTTGAAGCCAAGAAGTCAGCTGTCGTGACCTCCTTTTCAAAATGTTATGCTGTATTGAGTTCTTATGCTGCAGTATGCCCTGATTCAACTTAGACAGAAGCCAATGCAATGTATATTAATATCAGCCAAGTGGGTGTGGTCAGTACCCTGTTTTGGCCCTCCCACTTCTAATGAATTTCCTACATACTAACCACACCTAGTTTGTGCTTTGCCCAATAAATACGCAGCTCACTAACAAATAGACTATTCATAATATGAAAATGAAGTGCATTTTTGCTGCTTCTAGATGAATTATTACCTGACTGGTGAAGAACACAAGAAAACATTACTTATTGCTCTGCTGAAAAGATATGCACGAGATAGAGATATTGAAAGGTTTTCAAGATTAGTTTCATCTCTTCTCACTTCCGATGTACAAAGGGGCTACTCAAACATGTCAGGTAAAAAGCACTTTCTACTCTTTATATGCTCTGTTCTCATGCTTAGATTCTTAGTTTATAGTTTGGTAGAGTGATCATTTCATTATATGATTGATTGACTGATTGATAACAAAGATGAAAATCATGATGATTATGATGACTGTTTGTGATTATGATGCAGTGATTACTTAGTGATTGTTAAGATGATGATGCTGATGATGATGATGATTGATTGATTGATAGAGTGATTGATGATGATGCTGATTGATTGCCTGATTGATCAATAATGATGTTGATGATGATGCTGATCATGATTGGTTGACTGACTGATCAATGATGGTGATGATGATGATGATGATGATGCTGATAATGATTGATGACTGATTGATTGATAATGATGCTGATGATGGTTGATTGACTGATTGATCAGTGATGATGTTGATGATGATACTGATGATGATTGGTTGACTGATTGATCAATGATGATGATGATGGTGGTGATGATGCTGATGCTGATAATGATTGATTGATTGATGATGATGCTGATGATGATTGATTGACTGATTGATCAATAATGATGTTCATGCTAATGGCTTATAATAATGGTTGACTGAATGATCGATGATGATGATGATGATGATGATGATGATGATGATGATGATGATGATGATGGCTATAAGCATCATGATGTTGGTAAATGATTATGATGATAAAGATAATGATGATCATTATCATAATCATGATATCTGTGATTATTGTTGATAATTGATTATGATGATAAGTATGATGTACTAGGCTTATTATCTTCCCACCGTCTCTTTTAGATTCTTCATCCCAGCTCGACATCAGCCGTACTTCGATGCGATTGTCAACCAGAATTATTCAGGAGGGGATGCTTACACGGAATTCCCAAAGATTTCACCTGGTAGCTCCCCAAGAGACCAGGCTGAGGTTGCAAAGAGAATTGGGAACCAGCTTAGAACAAGTCCTAGAGATCCTTTTGGCCAAAAGTAGGTTTTCCTGTTGCTTTGTATCAATAATATTAAGGTAGCGTTCTTTTTAAACTAACAAAAAACAAAAGCAACTTGCTTCCATATTTGTAAAGCAAATTGCAAGCAGCTTCGTTTTTGATCGATGAAACAACTAAATCAACAACACCAAAACTATAGCTTGACAATCATATCTTGGAAAGGAAATTTTTTCGAGCTATGTTGATTGATCAGAAGCGAAGCAAAATTTCGATGCAGCAGGGCTATGCTTCTTTGAAAGGATGCAATATACGACTTTTAACTCTTTGTTTTTTAATTACTGCAAACCCTGAAATTTTGCTTCTGAATTCTTCATTGATAGCATCCGTTGTCTTTTCTCTATATTAAGTTGAAGATATTTTTAAAAGCTTAATTAAAAATATTTCAGGATGTTTCAAGAAATATTTCATGCAACTAGTACTCCGTTTAATAAAAAAGAAAATGCAGCTCCCAGGTAGGTGCAAGAGATCTACTTTAACCGTTTTACACGAATATTGATGATTTAATAAGCAAAACTTGGTAATCCCTCTACGTTATATTTCTTCACAGAAGCTGGTCAAAAGGAAGTGCGAAGCCTGTCCAAAAAGCATCTTCTTACAGGTAAAGATCTTATTAACTCATGTTGAATAGTTATCTTGCAATGAAAAATTTGGTACCATATTAGGGTTCTCAAAGGTTATATTCCGAAGCAATATAGAGATCGAGCTAATGACTATGACTGTGATTGTTTACGCACTCTTAAGCCAGACTTATGTCGACCTTCGATACGCTAGAACTAACGCCAACTAGTTGTAACTGCTAACTTATGTCGACATGTCAACAAATGGTCAGAACTTATAGGATACAGTTGATCTCGGTCGCAAGAGTGCTCAGAGTAGCAAAATCCCTGCACACCTACACACCTGGTTTGGATGGATGGAGGTTTTGGCTAAAAATGAGGAAGGTTTTGTAAACGACTTTATATTTTGCTACAGCTAATTGAAGTGCGGAAAATAAATTACGAACAAAGTTCCTTGAATTACTAAAAATTATTCAAACTGCATGCAGTTGGTTTATGTTGCATTTCAAAATTAATCAAAGTAGAAAAATCTGGCTTGTTTGGACACTGTAATAAAAGAAAGAAAAATGTATCTTGTTAACTCTTTGTAGGTCCCTACAGTGCTGTGGTGTCCTTCAGCTTGGAAAATTGGAATCAATTTATGAATCACCCTCTTAAGACTTCCCTGATATGAATGCCACCTTTATAACAACTACGCGACCTAGGAAGGTCTCTGTGTACATGTTTTTGTCTCGTGCGTGCAGGAGTCTGTCTGGCTGTTTTTCGGCAGTTTTATATCATGTTAAAATGAGGAAGGTTGGCTACAAAAATTTCAGGTTTGGAGGAAGGTCAAGAACTTTTTGCAACTCTGAGAATGCTCACGTCAACTGTGACTGACGGGAATCAGTTGGCAACTAATGGCAGAGCTAGGACATGCCCAACTTTCTGGAAGTGTGCGCCGTCAAAAGGAACTAATTAGTTGCCAAAGCGTTTATGTCGATCAGTCTGTTGCGATTGATTAGATCCAAAAAATTGCCCATTACGGTATATGAATGGAGAGAAAACTTTTGTTTAACAGAACTAACGTTGAACAAAACTAAGATTGTTATTTCATCTTTGTAGATCTGTGACACTGAAAAGAGAAACTGGAAGCAGCTCCTTCGGATTTACCATCAGTGGCTGTAGACCTGTTTTTATTCGTTCAATCGATGATGGTGTGTTTATTTCATTATTATATCATGGATTAGATGGATCCTACGCATTAAAAGTCGTAGCTATTGCACCACACGCTTTTTTAAGAGAAAAACCTTCATCTAAGGAACTCGAGGCTGAAAATTCACAACAAATCAACGAACTTTAAGCATCTATTGAGGTTCGATCGACAGACTAAGAATAACTTTTTGAAGAACTAGACGGTTTATGCAAATAATTACTGTAAAATATATAAAACAAAATATCGTAATTTTTCAGAAGACTCCGTAGGTATTAAAAGTTAGAAAAATTAGTATTCAAACATGTTTCACGACAAGGAGCAGTATAAGAAACTTTCAGCCTCATTTGTTGAAAAATCAAGGAACTCCAGCCTCATCTCAGACCAAAGGTTCCTTATAAAAAGAACGTGCAATGCAGTTTACAAACTGAAGCAAGATTTGCAGAGCAAAAGAATCGTGTTATCCTAAAAAACTGACCCTTTATATCCTTTAGAAGATTCTTGACTAACAAGTGTTTTTGTTTTGTTAGATGGGCCTGCAGTATTAGCTGGTTTAAAACCTGGAGATTGTATCATCGAACTCAACGGAATTAACGTAAGGTAAGCTAGCAGTTTTGATGTTGTTGATGATAATGACGATGCATCATTACCCATGAGTTTGCTTTTCCAATTCAAAGCAACGCTTGCACGAACTGTTGCATCTTTTAACCTTGCCTTACGATTAAGGGAGACATATTGAAATAATTTGTAAAATAATAATTGGAAACTTACATGTAATGTGTTTCTCTAGGAATGCTTCGCATGAAAGTGTTATAGAACTGCTGAAGAACAGTGGAACATCTCCTACTCTGATTGTCCAATGGCGACCACTGCCAGAAAATCTAGATGTATCTCCAATAAGAAACAGAGGGCAGTCAGATGGATCAGAGCGAAGACAACAATTACAAGAGAGTAACTCATTAACTGATTCTGCATTGGAAATCGATCTGTCTCCGCGTAATGGATACCATGAAAATGCCGGTACTGGACTGTATCAAGAACCGTATCATGCAGATCTTGTTAAGCATTTGAAAGAGCAGGTGATGCTTCCTTGGTATTCGGTTTCAAATCTTCACTCATTTCTATAAGAAAGTTTGCTGTGAAACCTGTACTGCGGTTCCTTAAGTTTTGGCACAATTTTTGTAGTGAGGAATTCTTAGAGTCCCTTTTCTTGTCTGTAATTTCTTGACATATTGAAATAACATATTTCCCAACTAATCCTAAAATGTTAAGCCTTAGCTTGTCACAGCTTTGATATGTCAATAAAAGTATTTTTTTGTTGCCTTTAGATGAAGAAGTTGCTTACAAGAGGAGAACAGCTTGTTGTTAAACAATGTTTGGTAGATTTTCATCAAGACAGGTGAGAGGCTATGTTATATATAATGCGTAATGTCAGTAATAATAAAGCAAAATAAATCTATTAAAAAGGTTGGAACTAGCTATTTCGTGTACAAGATTGAGGAGGCGTGAAACATGAATTTAGAAAACCCACTTTGTTAAATCATCTAGATACCTTTAACTAATTTTTAACAAGCTAACTAACTAACTAACTAACTAACTAACTAACTAACTAACTAACTAACTAACTAACTAACTAACTAACTAACTAACTAACTAACTATCTAGCTATCTAACTATCTAACTAACTAACTCACTAAATAATTAACTAACGAACGAACGAACTAACTAACTAACTAATTAAATGTCTACCTACTAACTAACGAACTAATTAACTAAATAACTGGCTGAATAACTTTCTAACTTGGTAACTGACTGACTGACGAAAGAATTAACTATCTAACTGGCTAACTAACTAACTCATAACTAGCTCATAACTAACGAACGAACGAACTAACTAACTAAACTAACTAACTAACTAACTAACTAACTAAATAAATAACTAATATATTTGCTTTACTGTTGACAGGAATGTGAGTAAACTAGTGGATTCGTTGGAGCCAGTTTTGGACGATCCTTTGAAGCTGCAAATGCTTCATTGCATAAGTCGTTTGCTGCCAGGCCCAGCTCAGTTAGAGTTTGAAAAACAAGCTGTTGATATGGTAGCAAGACAAATGGAAAGTAAGTCTCGATTAGTAGAATTGTTTTTGGTTTAATGCCAGAAGGATGGTCAAGTAACTATTGGTTATTCGTGCAAAAATGACATTGCTTCCTAGAAAGTTTAAAGTTAACAACTACATAAGTATATATAGATATGCCAACTCAAACTTTACTTTGTAGGGGTAACTTTTTGCTAACCGGAGTGCTGGCTGGGGTATTTCAGACGGCTTTCTGTCACAATTTCGAACTCAAATGAATTGAAAGTCCCAGAATCATGACGTACACTATGGAATATATGAAAGCAATCAAGTTCAGTGCATCACAAAATTATTGATGATACAATTTAATACAGTCTTTGATTATATTACAGTAAACAACTGCATTGGGTGTCCGGTGAAGGTGAAATGGTGCTTCAGCGCGAGTCTGTAGAATCTCAGAGGTAGATGAAATTTGCCTCGACCCTGGCTGTAAGCTACCGTCGCTGGGGCTCGATCCCTGACCTTGCTGAGCTCCAGACACCAAGAGCTAGCTGGATTAGACCAATCCCCTCACAGCACCTTCAAAGAGTAAAAGGAATTATGGTCTTTGAGAATATTGCAACTTTATCTACACTATATGGATTTGAAGTTGAACTCCCAAATATTAGCATAAGTAGTCTTAGTGGAAAGCCCCACACTGTTAATTTTTTTCATGGGCTAACACGAGTTTAGTATTTATTGAATGATATTACTTTCAGACGGAATTATAATCAGTGCAGCGACCAGCGATCATGAAATATTCGACATTCTATTTCGAGTACAAGGTTCTAAACTATCTGAAACAGATCGACCGAGAAATCTGATTGGTGGACTAGTAGGTAAGTCAACCTTTCATTTAATCAGTCTGTAAAAAATTTTTTGGACTCAACTCGAAAAACTTTAGTTTTCATACATTGCTAAAATTTTGTTAGAGAGCTTATCTATAAAAGGTTTTAAACCCCCAACTTTTAGATGATCAAGGAATGACATTAAATTAACGCCCTGTGTACGTACATGGAGAATAGTGTTGAGGCCGCAAGAGGCAATTTGGGTTCCGGGTTAATGTAATCGTACAAGGCATTCAAGAGGTTTCTGTAGAGGGAAGATTTTATGACAGAACTTCAATTTTTGTTAGCCCTTCAGAGTCCAGGCCCCGAACCTCGACTCCCATCGGATCCTCTTCTCGCCGGTACCGTCGTTGGGTCATGGGCTGAAATATAGCCGGAATAGGAACACATATTCTTCACATAAATCAATTTTTCTTCTCAATGTAGATTTTACTTTGGTTTCCCATTTCCTTCCCAAAAGCAGTGCTTGCACGCTTGCTATCCTTTTTTGATTTCCCAGTTAATCTATGGAAATTAGTAGAAGTTAGGGGTGAAATTTAAATGGTGTATTTTACTTTGTTAAAACAGATGTAAAAGCTGACTCCTCATGGCCATCATCTAAAGCAGTTTCACATAGTAATTCTACTGGGTCATTGTCAGATCTTGATCAAACGCCTGCAAAAGGCAGAACCACTAAAAGCGATATCATTGAGCTGAAAGAATCCCCAATTAAAGGTAAAAGTCCTGATGAAATCTTCTGTGTTTTTCTTACATCATTGATAAGTCTAGTCTGGTGAAGAATGTTTTTCACTTCAGTAAAATCTGCTAGAAAGAGTGCCAAAGCAAACCTTTCTCTTTAGCAATACCAGTAAACAAATTTAGAGATATTGTTGTAGGAAGAAAATGTTGCTTCGTTTGCAATACGTTATCCCATTTAATCTCTGAAGTTGCTTGATGCTGGTCTGCATGCAGCCTCAAAACTTTCCTTGGCATGCAGTGGAAAACGCAGTGTCAGTGACTTAAGGGTCGACCCGAGCACCACACGGCTTATTAATGTTGAGGTTCGTCAATCACATTTTCCAAACGAAGAAGAATTAATGAGAGTGCTCGGAGATAAAGCCAATGTACAAATTTTGGTTCTTGTGACTTTTATCGACGTTCAATGCAAAGTAACTCACGAGAATACCTTATAGAATTAGTTACTAACACTGCAGCCACATGTATTTGCGAGATGCCTTTTTCTCAGTGGCATTTTGATGGGTTTTCGTTTGCAATTGGGTTACAAATATTTCGATCCATAATGCATGCTTATGTATTGAATGACTGAGAGCTATGCTAGAACAAACTCAAGGCAAAGAGGCAGAACCTTGAAATGTAGCTAGGGCAAAATGTGAAAATTAATGTTGCAATTTTCACAGCAAAGGGAGGGGGTAATCGCCTATGCCCCATCTTCTGGCACCCCACCCCTGTCTGTGGATGGTTGGGATTTCTACAAATAATCTAATGTTAATCATAATTTTTTTCAGATTCTACGTTTGTGGCGTTGATGTCGATAGATGAAAATAAAAT
The DNA here is from genome assembly GCA_014526335.1 of Chrysaora quinquecirrha. Taxonomy (NCBI): domain Eukaryota; kingdom Metazoa; phylum Cnidaria; class Scyphozoa; order Semaeostomeae; family Pelagiidae; genus Chrysaora; species Chrysaora quinquecirrha. The sequence goes on from JACTAT010000149.1 coordinate 158,107, forward strand.
CCGACACGACCAAAGTCAGGACAAAACTGTCGTTACAACCGCCGTCGTACACAAATCGTCCGGACAGCAAAAGTCCTCTGTCGCTAATAAAAATGGCGATAAAAGAAGGAATTCAGATAAAAATAATAATGATGATGTTTTCGTTGAAGAAGATAATCAAGTATATTCGACGAATATTGACGAGCTCATGGCAGGAAACGGTGGTGATTTGACGCACCCAAGTCAGAAGGATATTGATGAACTGAAGGCTGAGCTGATTCTTGCTCAAGAGGAGGCTAGAAAGGCTCGAAAGGAGGCAGATGAGAAACGTCTGGTATTAGAAAACCAAGGGAAAGCTTCGGGTATTATCAGAAGCATTCTATATAATACCTCGTCTATTGTTATATAAGAGTTGGTTTCCCGTCCGTCTTTATTATTCCGATCTCCCTGCTACTAGATGTTAATTAATGAGCAAATGACCCAAAGAGCTCCGAAAGCAAAATCTTGTTGTCAATATTCACGCAGATAGAAGATAGCCTGTCACAGGAACTCCAACACAGTATGCTACAATAATCATTCAGTGAAACAATCTAAGGCCCTGGCCAAACGATCAAACATTGTTGGTCAAACATTTCCAAATTGCTAGTTTTTCCCAAATATTGCTGAGCAAATTCTGCTATTCAAAAGCAATGTTTTGTGATGTTGCCAAACGGTCAAACATTGCTTGTAAAGCAAATATCAAATGTTTGACCATCAATCTTTAATCTTTTGACCAGGGCTTAACTGTGAGAAAGGTCACTTAAATGTTCAGTGGCAACTTTCCTACCCCCTATATTATTTAAACCCACCTTTATTTGAATTCTAAAACAAGTTTACTCCTTCCTCTATGAGGGACGTCAGAGTATTGTTTCTTAAAAGTGAATAAATTTTTATGTCCTTTTCAGTGAAGATTTATCTGTTGATAATATACATATCAAATTAGTTCTAGCTTCCGTTTGAATTTTAGTCGCTGCCAGTCCAGCGGGCAACGGACCAACGAGCATAGCCGATGCGATCAAAGAGAAATCCTTTCAAATGGAGCCAGAGAAAATCCGGACTGCAAGTACTGATGGTAAGAATGGTTACGGTAAAAGATTTCAGAAAAGCCGTTACTCGATCCTATGAATGTTGACCAGTCCAAGTTAAGTGGAGTGAATGGCCAAGCTTTTCAGTCAGTTCTCGTTAGACAGCTGAAGTTAAGCTTGGTCGTGTGAGATCAGCATCTGGATGGCTGACTTTCTAGATGGATGACTAAGCAATTCATTCTGCCGTCCTTCGGAAGGGACGTTAAACTAGGGGTCCCATGCCTGGATGCCGCATGCATAGTAGGCCTATTAGCTGAAAAGCTAGAAATAACCTCGTTTCTTTTACAGATCATGTCGTACTTCCACGCCAGTTTCCGCCACCTGGCATGATGCCACCTCCTCCGCCACCGCCACCACCTCCTGCACCACCACCACCACCTCCACCACCTGGCGCTGCTGGAATGAACGCAATGCAGCTGAAAAGAATCAACTGGGAGAAAGGTATCTGGCGTCTCCCTGGAGAACACCGTTTGGGGAAAGGTATGTTTTCTTAAATATGAATTCCAAACTTTCCAACTTATCAAATATATTATTTCAGTTATAGTTATATACTCTCATTAAAATTATAAGATTTCAGAAATAATTTGATATCTCCATGCTTCGCCATTTATGGCTTATTTCAGCCATATATGGCATGTTTCAAGACGTTTTTGACCATATAAGGCAAATCAAGCATGAATAGACAGGTTACGTTAACCTGCAGTATTCATTAACGAAAGTAGGAGTCCGAGAACCATGCTCCCAAACATCGGCTACCGGTGTATATTAATGTAAAAGCTTTGCAACCTATGAAACTATAGTTTTGTATTTGTCCTTATTTGGTTGATTTTCAGTCTCGTTTTTTGCTTGCTGAAAATGAGTTAATGATAAATTTGGCATTAACATCCTCATTTCCTTTAAAGCCTGTTTTACCCCCTTCAAAAAACGCTTTTCTTGGTTTAAATTAAAGAATCTTATCTTAAAACGGGGTGATAGATATTGTGGAAAAGCACATTGCGGCTTCAAGTCGATCGTTCAAATTAAACTTTGTAGCTGTTTTAGTTTTAAGCCCTAACTTCAATCACCAAATAAAGAGAATTTTACTGGAACTGCTCTTGGACATACTTTGTTGAAATTATGGTATACAACATGTATAACATACGCATTATATTCTGTATGATAACACAAAACTGCCAAAAATGCATTTATGAATGAAAGAATGAATATAAACATGGGTCATTAATTATTGCATGTACGTATATAACAACTGGAAGAATTGTACATTTTGCTGGTAAGGAACTGTGTCTAGTGTTAACTCGCCATTTTGAACCGCCATTCATTTATACATCTATTCTTATTTTCCCAGCTTCAGAGCGAGGACCAGGTTGATGACATCATAGATTTCATGGAGCTTGAGCAACTATTCAGCACCAAAAACAAACCGGTAAAAGGTAGGTCAATCTCGTCATATTTAGTATTTATCGAGGGTCCTGAAGGGGTAAAATGGGAATGGGATTGGCCTGAATTTGGGCTGGGAAACTGGGATTGGATGTACTGGGACTGGGATTACGTCCCCTGGGAATGGGGAACAGAACACCAGATGGGAATGGGATTCGCTTTTTGTCGTTCTAAAAATACATAAAAAATGAATTTTAATAAGTAGTTTTGAATAAAAATGTAGCTGTTTAATGTTGAAAATGTAATAAATAGCATTTTTTCAGACCTTTCTACATCTTTACACGCAGACTGAACATATCAGTTCATTGAAAATTTAGTCCCCAATCCTTAGCAGATCACACTGTCGTTGTGGAAATTAAGTATATTAATTTGAACATACGGTAGACTGGGGATGGGATTTCGAAGACTGGAAATGGGATTTTGAAGAAAAATCGACTGGGAAATGGGATTAGACACCCCCCTTCAGGACCCTCTTTATCTACTACGAGACTGAAACGAAAACGAGGTTGAAAATGTTTTTTCTACGAGGCTGAGATAGAAAGGAGGTTCCCTATATAGGCAGAATAATGGCAGTAACAGTAAACGTATTCACCCCTTATGATAATGAAAGCATACATGGCATCTATCAGCATCATCTACTGTGCATTTCAAATAGTGCCAGGATTTCTTTGGTTTTCATGAAAAACTATCAGCGAAACTCTGTACTCAGTTTGTATTACACCCTGTTAATTTTTCAATTCTATGGAATACTGACGAAACCTAGAAAGTTTACAGGGGTCGCTTATGGATTTTCACCAGCCAATTCTCGTTTCGTTTGATTTTTCAATCGTCAATCAAAGACGCCATATTGAACGTGAATAAAAATGGCGGGTGCTTTGTTATATACTCTTGTTAATTTGTTTGAAGAGACGGTACTTTTCGACATGAATGGAAGCGTAGAAACATCATGCTAGATTTTATTGCTGATTCACAAGCATGCTGTAGTAGCTTCTCTCAGAATCCTTTAAATTAACTCAAGCAGGGGCCCAATAATTTCACACAACCCGGTTTCGAAAAAACACCATCATATAAAAGAAGCAGAGCTCAAAGATTTACAAAGTGCCGCAGACAGTTTACCTCACTTTAAAAAGTGGAAACTCACATAGAGTACAAAAGTTTCACGGCACTATTCCCTGTAATGTCTTTTACTTTTGTGTCGTACAAAATTGATATGAATTTAGCGAACCATCAAAAGAAAATGGTCTTCTAATGTACGAGTTTTAACTGTGATATGCAGCGAAAACCACTTTAACTATGTTTGTATTCTGTAATGCTACGTGACTACAAAACTATTTCGAGTTAGGAAGGGCTGGCGTTTGTGCTGAGGGGCAAATTGGTGAATGAGTCTAATTTGCAATCTTTGGTTGTTAGTTCGATTCCGATCTAGATCAAACTCCTCATGAAGAGTGAAGAGAGCTACAACCAACTCTCTGTAATTCCAGGCAAAAGGAATCACGACGTGTAGTCACGTCACCAGAAAGAAGTGGGGCTGTTCTGCTTAGATTAGCCCTGGGCTACTCAGTGAACCCCCGTGCCCAGCACAGATACCCATACCTCTAACAAATAACTATGGCTTTAGCAGGGAGTTACATAAATCGGGCAATCTGATCTGCCATTTTACTCCCTTTTTCTTCAATCTAAGCCCTTATATAGATAAAATTATTGTTATCTTCAAAACCTACCAGTAACCTTTGTTAGCTACAAGAATCACACTGAATGCTTGATCATGCGCATTGAACAGGCGGCATGTTTAACAAGGTACTCGATGATAAACCACTCTGAATGCCCAGGCCTTAATGAATATTAACCAAATATGTATCTCATCCGCAAACACAACCGAAAACATGTGCTCGCTGTTCTATGAAAACACCGGTCGTGATTGTCTTCACTGAGTCGACCGGTTATTTGAGCATGCACTGAGTTTGTAATTCAGAAAGTATGGTCTGGGCTGTGTGAACATTTGTACAAGGTAGTCGAGAGTTTTGGACAGTATCTTGCTTAATGCTTGGACAATGAAATTCGTTATTCCTGTTGCTTGTTGCGTAGCTGACGAAAATGGACGAGCATTCAGATTTGGAAGTAAGATATATTGAGTACACGTGTTTTTTATTATAAGAAACTCTTTGTAAGAAACTCATATCCTTATTATCCTCCTGACGAACTGGATCTGTATCAGCCTCGTGTCCTTATATTAAAATACAAAGAATTGCATGTACACTAAATTTTGAAGCTAGAATCATTGAAAGCATCTAAAAACAGTCTAGATGCAAAGTTTCACTTTCCTACAGTTGGTACTATAGATTTCATGAGCGTTTAAAGCCCCCAATTCTATAAAGACTATGACCATATAAAGTGACTGGGGGGAGTGATACTTTCTATTCAGACCTTATAAAATCGTAAACACATCCTTTAAAAATATGACTTCAGAATAATGATAATGTTTTTTGCTCTTTTTCAGAGAAGAAGCCGGAAAAGAAACAGACATCGATTCTTGAAAGCAAGAAGACCTATAATTTATGTAAGTTTATCCTTCATAATTATCCCTCATATGCATTTTGATGGAGGTTCAAAGAGGGTAGTCAGTCTAATGAACAACGAGAAAAAGCTAGAAATCCAGAAATCCCTTAATTCCCTTGATGTCCGCCATCTTCCAGAAAAATGCTACGCCGACTCAGACCTCTTTGAAAAGGTCTATTCGCTTGAAGAAGAATCGCATCAGCTGGCTTCAAAATTAACCTGATTATTATTTTTTTTATTTTAGCTATTCTTCTTGGCCACCTTAAGATGCCAATCGACGAGCTTCACAAAGCTGTGTTATCAATTGATGAAACGAAATTGACTGAGCCTCACATTCGCACACTACTCATGTGTGCGCCGGAGGGAAATGAGGTTTGTTTCTAGATACATGAATTTTTTAATTTGTACCCACTCGTACTTTTAAGCAGCCAGTATTAAGTCTCACAAATTGTTGTTTGATTTCTAACGAATCCCAATCAACCTATCGTACCTGTGTGATTCTGCCTCAAAGGGAAGGCCTTCAAGTCCTGTGTGCTCCAAACTACTCAGCCGAAACATGGAGTACCACCAATAAAATGAACCAAAAACCTTGTGGCTAAAAGAGTCATGATGGAGAGAAGCATGGTTGGCATCACAAGGAAAGAAATATAGATGAACCAAATGGTCAGAGAGACAACAGAAGTGAATGACATAATGAAAACAATCAAAAGAGCAAAGTGGAGATGGGCAGGTCGTATCTTCAGAATCTTCAGAATGGACTCACAAACATGAACGATACGATCTAAAGTTTGGACACCAAGAGAAACGAAAAGAGCCAGATGGAGACCCCCAGATTTCTGATCAAATGGCCTCAGAAAATGGGGATGAAAGGATGGGGAGGGCGAAGGACACAAGACAGGCATTTTTGGGCCACCTCAGACCGAGACCTTTGTGATTTTTTATGATGGAGTAAAGTTAATACTGGTTCCTAAATATTTTCTTTTTACAATTGCAGGTTGAAGCTTACAAGAACTTCTCAGACGATTCGAAAACAATGAGCAATGCTGACGCGTTTTCCTCCAAGGTACATCGACTTTTGCAATTTTTCTAAGAAAATTTATGAACAATTTTTAAGACATTGATTTCCCCCCAACTTTTCCCTTGATTGAAGGTTAGCTTTTTGATTTGATAGAATATCTAGTGCTATCTAGTCTAATCCTATATCTAATTTGGCTTCCAATTATTATCGATGGTAAAATGTGACTTTTTTGAACGTCTTAGATGTTGTCCATATCAAACTACACTGAGCGACTCCGTGCAATGTTATTCAAAGCCCGTTTTCACGACAGAGTCAGCGAAATTCAACCGGTAAGAAAATGTTTCCTTTTTATGTGTTTTCGACACGCTTTTGAAAGCGTTTGCAACATTCTTGTTCCTTCAAACAACCTGTAAACACTCGAGCAAGGCTTAAAACTACGAAATGCCCCAAGATTGTTGAATAGATTATGCTGCATCAATTATTTTTGCTAATTTAAAGAGGAAAAGCGAAAGGCAAAAACGAAACTCACTTTTTCTTGCAATTGGTTGATATTTCGTCCATTTGTTCACCGCTGTCCCGTCCATGCTGCTTTCAAATTTGAGCATTCGCAACTGAATCCAAAGCTATGCACTTTCACGTGTTTTTGCCACTGCCCTTATGCAATAATTCTATTGTGATTTGATTGACAGGACCAATGCACGCATTTGATATCTGAACAATAGAAAAGAAACATTTTCTGCACGATTTGCGTGCGCTTGCAGACTTTTTTAGATGGATATGCTGAAGATATTACTGAATTTGCTTAATTTATTTGTTATTTACGTGCTTTTATGAAGGCCAGAGCTTCAGCCTAGAATTTTTCTTAGCAAATTTGTTTAATTTTGTCGCTTTGTCACCGACTAAATTTATCAAAAAGGACCTTTTGTAATTTGTGTTTGGATTGCGCGTTTTAATGCATGCTTACTTTTTGTTACTTCCGAAAAAGAATGTTTTTCAAACCATTTCAAGTATCACGGCCTTGTGTTCCTGATGAAGGGGACTCTTTTGACGCAAGTCAAAGCAAGCAATGAGGCTAATGGGACCCTGACAAAAAGATGATTAAACCGAGTAGGCCAGATCACGTCGCTTAACAATGCTTGACAAGCATAAAAATCTGAATTTGTTGCACGATGAAAAAATCAAAAGCATTTTCTACTTTTCCCAGACAAAAATGTTTGATTGTTTTGCAAAGTTGCTAAACAGGACAACACTTTTGTTTGAAAAGCAAATTTTGGATCGTTTTGCCATGTGCTTGATAAAGTTGTATTTTTTTGTTTCTCATAACTTTTTTCCCTTTTTCTCAAGGATATTGAGTCGGTGAGCCTGGCCTCTGACGAAGTGAAATCGAGCAAGAAACTCATGAAAATTCTTGAGGTGAAATTTTAGCTTTTAAAACCTATAATCCCATCAACTCTCACGAATAATTTTCATCTTACAGCGAGCAAACCATTGATTAAGATCACGATTACTTCTTTGATTAATCAAAAAGATATCACACCTTTGTTTTAGATTGTTCTGGCGACTGGTAACTATATGAATAAAGGAAGTTCAACTATGTCTGGTGCCTCTGGCTTCAAGATATCCTTCTTGACAAAGGTACGCATGCCTTATGATTGACTAGACTCTCTACATAAGTCGAAGCTATTACTATTGAGTTGAATTGCTGGGCGCTTAAAATACTGACTGAAGCAAGTTTTTAAAAAACGCGGGACATTTGCGGGGCGCCCACAGAACAATGAGACATGGTGAATCATAACAATGGCGTCGTGAACAAGGGCTGTGTTTTTTAAAAAGATTAAAGAACTCCAGCCTCAACTCAGACCAACGGTTCCTTATAAAAAGCGTGCAGCTACTGGGCTTTTCCCTTGTCATATTGCGCTCGTTTTAGTGTGAAATCGCATTTACATTCGGTAGCTTTGGCCATACCATTGCCAAAATTGAATACCGATGTCTTTTTTCTGTGTCTTATTTGTCTGTAAATTTCTTTTCAGCTTATAAACACGAAGACAAGCGACAACAAATCCACATTACTTCATGTAATTGTGAACACGATAAAAAACAATAAATCGGAATTACTCGACGTAAAAGACGAATTGCCTCATGTACCATTGGCAGCCAAAGGTATTGACCGTTTAGCCACATTACAAAACATTGCTTGTCAAATTTTTTGCTCGCAAGAAGAAAATGTGTTTGAAGGTTTAAAAAACATTGCTAAGAAATCTTGCTTTATCTTTTTCAGTATCTAGTCAAATGCTAACTCTTGAGATATCTGAGCTACGCACAGGAATGAAGGTAAGAGTAATAGATGATTGAAAAATATAAACTCAAAGCATCACAAACCAGAGCTTACTAATTAAAGAAATTCTCTTCAGACTTGTACGAGCTAATCCTATGTTTTGTTCGTTATTTTTTCAGGAAATCAACGACGAATTGAAAAATTACGCAGTCAAGGAAGGAGATAATGACGATCGTTACAAGGAAGTGATTGGCGTATCCTTATTACTTCTTAAAAGAGATGTTTGTTACGTAATGAATGTTACACATGGTTCTAGGAGCAATCAAACATTATTTCTGGTCAAACATCTGAAATTCCCTTATCAAATATCGAGCAAACTGTTTACCGTTTGGCCAAGTTGCCAAATTTCGTTGTTAAATAGTGTTTGTTAGCAAAAATGTTTTTACAATGTTTCAAAACATTAGCGCAAAAATCATGCCTATTTATGCTTGTCGAGCAATGTTTTGTGATGCGGCCAAACGGACAAACATTGCTTGATAAGCAACTCTCAAATGTTTCACAAACAATGTTTGATCGTTTGGCTGGGGCCTAAAAATCGTGAAAAAAGCATATAAATCACACATATAGTTCAGGGTTAGACGTCAAACTCAGGCTAACACGAAACATTGAGATCGCTAACTCTTTGAACGTCTAGTAGTTCAACTCAACAGCAAGAACTTAAGCTCAGGTAACACGTCTAGAACAGAGTTCATGAAAAACCGGCATGTTATACTAAATGTATAAATTACATTTCTTCAAATATCCTTGACTTTGCTAAAGAAATTTGTCAAAGATGCCCAGAAGCAGTTCGATGATCTGTTGGAATCTTATAATAAGATGAAAACATCATTCAGCTCAACAACAGAGTTCTACAGTGAAAAGCAAATAACAACGGAAGATTTCTTTGGGGCATTTGCCATATTCCTTCAACATCTCGAGGTAAATAGTGAATAATTTTTCTTGATTATAGTTAAGGATGTACCAAATCAGGGTTTTCAGAACCTGTCGGAACCGGATTTGCCAGATTTTTTCATTCGATTTTACAGATAATTTGGCCATTAACCCCTAAATATAGTCAGCTGGCTTTGAACGAACAACTCTGTAACCCCAAAGCCTCTTTGGATAGTCAGTATCCACCCCCCCATTTACAACTGCAAACGTTCCAGCTACTGTACTAAGAAGTTAACGACATTCTACTGCAGCTAAGAAGGGTCGTGTTTAAATAAATTTATTAACTTCAAACCTCCAACAGTCTCAAAATTAAGTCTATCTAGGTTTGGATTTGGAAATTATATATATTAGTGACATTTTTTTTAACAAGCCAGTTAAATGCAGTAGATGCAACTAGGAAACTGATCCAGATACAGGATTTGACAAAAGCATGACTAGGGAATGGAACTGAAGACCCCTTAATGACCCTTTGTATCTTTTATGCTAACTAAGTATCTTTAAAGCATACGATTTTGTTCTCTAGAGCGTCAAAAAGGATGTCATGTCTGAAGAGGAAAAACGAGAATATCAAGCAAGAAAAGAAAGAGAATTGGAGGTTTGTAGAAAATTTGAATCTGGAGATAAAGAATGGAATAAATAGGTTTGCAAATAGGGGTAAAACAGGGCCTGTCCGGGAGTTGAACCCGGGACCTCTCGCACCCTAAGCGAGAATCATACCACTAGACCAACAGGCCGTTGATATTTAAATCGAAATGATTTCATCCATGTCTTGGTTTGTGACCTTTAACAGGTTGTGGTTCAAAGCCATTCCAGAAAACTGGTGCTGCGCAGTTTCAGAGCTACCACGCTGAACGCTGATAATCAAATTCAGGTCCTCAGAGCTGCTTAACGGAGGCAGTCGGGGTTCTTGGGTATTTTTCCGAATCGGGGCCCTCAGGTTATTAGCATCGGTAAAATATAGACACTCTGAGATATCAAGCAGACTTGGGGCCCCTTCACGCCATTGTTACACCAATAATACCAGCTTTAAGTCTGGGGTCCTTAGTTATGAACTAAAGGTAACTTTAGACCGTTACCCCACTGGCCTTTACAAGTAGAAACTCTTTTACATGCCTACTTACTTTTTATCTAAATAGCAGAAGTCCTGAGGGTATTTTTAAATGGTAGAATTATTGAAACTTATTTAAATATGATTTGTGCTACCTCGCAAATTATTTGTTTTCACAGGAAATTCGAAAACGAAAAGGCTCTACGTCGAGCAGAAGTCGTTCAGTAAGTTCTACATCTCAGCCCTCGATTGGTGAAGAAGAATTAAAAGATGTCTTAAGAAAACGAAGTGCAAGTCAAGAAAGCAGGGAAGCCATTAGCAGTGGGACTATGGAATCGGCAGATAGGGCGGCAGATAGTCCTGTTCTGCAGAAGTGTGAAAGTAAAGTTGAAGTCGTCGACGAAGTGAAAGAAACAAGAAATTCCGTACGAAGTCAATCAGTGAATTCTGATGTTACTAATGACCGCTCTTCTGGCAATAAAGGTCCTGATGGGACAGACGCGGCAAAACAAGACTCCAATGAACAGGCAGAGACAACCATAAAGAGATCACCCGATGCAGTGCGTGTATTACCACAAAATGAACCAAACGCATTCGCGATGCTGCTGAAACGCCGCGAGAGAATCGAAGACACAGATTCAGAGCGCGAACGAGCAGATTCATCCGCTAGTGACGCGTCTGTTTTCAGCACTCTTCCGCGTGCACGGTTCAAGCCACCGCCAGCATTGCCAAAAAAGAAGAAACCAGCTCCACCACCCTTGAAACCCAAACCAAGGCACGGATCAGTTGATTTTAAGTCAATGACATTGCCGCGGTCGTTGAGCAAAGCGTCAGATTCTGAAGCGTCGAGGGATAGCTCAAGTGGAGGCTCGTCTAAGAATTTCTCGCGCGGAAATATATTCGAGAGAACATCTTCGGTTTCCTCAACAGGCAGCATCAAAAACGGAATTTCCAGAGAACGCGAAAAGAGTAAAATCAATGTGGAAACGGAATCTGCTGTTCTAGTAAACAGCAGGAAACGCGAAGACAGCACGTCTGTTTCTGATAAAGCAAGCTTTTCTCAACAAAACGGTTTAGTGAAGCGTAAGGAAATCGCTGTAGTTAAAACGGAAGAAACAGTTAGCTCTGCAGTTGAAGTTGGCACTAAAAGTTCTACCAAAACCGAGGAAGGCGTGGAGAAGAAGCTGTCGCCCAAAACTGAGCCATTGGTGATTAATTTAGGCCCGAATCTTCCAACGTATAGCGTCGACGTTATGTACAACGAGTCAGAATTTGAGAAGAGAAAAACATCAATCAGTAAAAACCTACCAAACCAGCTAGGAAGAACATTGATTTCACGCAGATTACGCCTTACCAGCCAAAAGGAATAGAAATCGCTCGACCTGGTCATGATCCCGACGATTATGATAATCTTGCCGTCGGACAAATCGAGTCCAAGTTTACTCCATGAAGACCTAGAGGAGCCAGACTACGCACTGCCAACATTTGCCGTTGATCAAAGAAACGGAAAACCTGATTCGTTTGCGGATAAAAACTCAACAACAAGTAGCGATGCTGAATCAAGAAAGGCGGAAGTCATTGAAGAAAAGCTCACTGAAACCATTGCAAATGTGGATTCAGCGGAAAGAAACCATTACAGTGAACTGAAATCAGCAAAAGGAAGCCATTACAGTGAGGTGAATTTTGACGGCGAAGAAGCGCCAAAAAAACAAGAGAGTCTTACTGGAAATAGCTTGGAATCCACAAATCGTGATAATGACTCGGATAGTGAAAGCTCGTACGGAGATCAATATTCGTTAGAGAGCAAACACAACGCTTTTAACCGCGGAAATTTACTTCGACACTCGTCACTAAGTTCCAGTCAGAGTTCAGAGAGTGAGTCACCACAATCGTATCGAAAATTCAAACAAAATCGCTCTACAACGCCAAAAACTAAATCATCGACATTGCAGAAGATTAAAGGTGTGATCAGTGGTATGAGAAGCCGGTCATCGTCCGATGCTTCAACTACTAGCGTCGAACCAGCATCAGACGCGGACAGGCGAAAGAATAATCTCTTGAAAATGAGTCCGAAGCCAATATTGAAAAAATTCACTAAAAGCAGAGATAACTCCCCAGAAAGTGGAAGACTGAGCAGATCGCATTCACCACATACTGTGACGTTTCAAGATATCCCTTCAGAAAATCAAGAAGTTGTAAAGTTATCAACAGATGATGAAAGTTTACCTGAGATGTCCTTCAAAATACCACCGATGCCAAAATCGGCACCTCCTCTGCCACCACCAGATTCAGTACCACCTCCGATGCCCCCACCGTATCACCTCAGAAAAGACTCAACAACGACTTCTGAACCACAAGATGCAAAGCGGGTAGTCTCAACTTTGAATATCGAAATCACGTCCCCAACACCGCCTTCTTTCAAACCACCGCCACCGCCAAAATCACAAAAACCAACTCCACCAGAAGATTCGCCACTTTCTCCAACGCCGCCACAATTCAAGCCTCCTCCTCCACCATTTCTCGCTAAAATGAAAGCAGCACCAACAGGTTTGGGCAAGAGGACGCCGCCGCCGCCACCAGTCGAACCGCCACCTTCGGGTAAAGACGCATCAACAACGCCAACTGACATAGTTCATAACGAAGCTATGCAAAATGGAACTTCATCTTCTAACATTACGCCGGCTAAGAAGGTTCCGCCGCCACCACCGAAACGTATCGAGTCAATCAAAGCTTCGACCACGACGCCTGAGCGATCTGTTTCGCCACCATCCTCCGCTTCACTAGTTCGTAAAACTTTATCATCTGCTATTAATCAAAGAAAACCCGAAGAAAAACAGCTCAAATCATCTGAAGAGTCTTCTGTTGTCACGTGTAACATTGATGCTGAATTCGACACGTGGGAAGATCAAGAGGATCTACTGCACAAAATAAGAAAATTCTAAACAGTCAGAGCGAATCACGATCATTAGAAAATCCCACCCCACCACCACATACCCCCACTGTTCCATTGGATGATATCCCCATTGTGCCCCTCCACCATCGCCGTCACCACCGAAAACACAATACGTATCAAGAATATCAGGGGAAACACCAAGAAAACGTGACTGGTTCAGAAGAGACAAACAGTAATAAACCAGATGTCCTACCAAAATCAATGTTCATGGTCAAAGTTTTACCCAAAACACCTCCACTGCTGTTCAGAGAAAACGAAACTGATCAGGAAAACTCTCCTCCGCCGTCGCCGTCTTCTCCTACCACGCATCAATCACACGACTGGCATTCTAGAGCCAACAGAGCTGACTCAGTGTCTTCAGTAGGGTCTATGTCGTTCCCACCTTTACCTCCAGAATCTTTGTTAGAGACAGTAGAGGAGGATTATAGCCAATATCACACGGTATTCCAGTTTTAGTATGCGCTATGTTATGGCTTCTGGGTTGCCGTAAAATTTGGAGTATTTTTCAAATCAGTTAAGAAACATTTTGAGAGCCACTTATTCTGAACGAATTGAGCGATTATTCAGTGATTTTGAGAAAATTTGGAGTATTCAATTTGAGAACATTGTAAGAAATCGTTTTGGAAAGGTAGAAGTATTCTTTGAGACGGCATGCTTCAATGTTCATATCATCGATTTTTCTGTGATTTTGCAAAGGTATTGTGCCTGAAATTTAACTATGGAGTTACTATTCGGTGATATCGATAGGACACGATTCGAGAGCGTCCTCAGAATTATGTCGACAACTTAGTTAGCACACATTGACAGCAAACTGGCAAAAACGTGCAGCGTTTAAAGCGTTAATAGAGATGGTAAGATAGAAGTTAACTTGAAAAGATATTACAGTTTTAAAAGAACATCTCATTATAGATTTCCTTTCCATTTCACTATCTCATATCAAACAGATATTTTAACTATTTTGCCATTTTCTTACACATTTGAGGGACACTAAAAAGATTAGTTTTTGCATATAGCCATTTTTGGAAAATAGGACGATAAGATGTATATTAGATTCATTGATTAAGTTATGATTTTATAGTATTTTAGCATTAAGTTATATGTTATTTTATTGTTGTATATGTAAGTTGTACTTTTCTTAGTTTATTCTTCAAGAATTTGAGGTCTGTATCGATACTAAGTTTACCCTACCCCGAGTATAAAAAGACCATATAGTGCCCCAAGCTTTCAGCTTTTCATTTCATGAAGTTTTGTTACCGAAATATTCTTTTCTTTTATCGCTATGAATTTTGGGATTATTAACCTTTTGGTATCTTGTCGCTCTTTACTGTTTTTGGATACTTTCTGGAGATCATTGACATGTTTCCTTTTGCCGTTTCTGTCGCAGTTTCAGTTCGAAATGCGCGCTCACAAGGCATTTTTCATGCAGCGCAGGTGGACCTCGCAAGTTCGCTTGCAGATTTTCGCAGAGACTCATTTTCAAGAGTCCGAATCGAAATGAATCAGCAGAAACTTTTGTCACTTCCACAGATAGCTTAAAATGCCTGCCAAAAGTCTTGGAAAACTTTCACTATATTTACTTCATTTATAGCAGCCACAAACCCTACCCCCTGCAAACAGTGATTGGTTTGTGAGGGCTAGAGTTCCTTACGAGCACCCTAATGCATTTTATAAAAGTTCAGACTGTAGATGATCAGAAAATCATTGTTTTTTTTGGGGGGGCGTTGATTTCCTATAATTTCCAGCAAGGAAGAGAAGACGAGTCATATTTTCAGAAAATTACCGGGTGTTCCAAAGCCTTGGTAGGCATTGTAAACTGCTAATAAAATCTGTGGTATTGCACCACGTTACACCACTGATGCTTCAGCAAATTCGAACCAATGGCGTGAGCGATGGCGTCAGCAGAATTGAACCAATCATGTCAGTGATGGCGTCAGCTCGAACAATTAAGCCTGCCGCACACGGTGAGAATTTTGCTGAGCAATATCCCACGAATGGCATTTTGCTCAGCAATATTCTCATCGTGTGCGGCGTGCGGCAGGCTTAATTGTTCGAGCTTTTGCTGACGCCATCACTGACATGATTGGTTCAATTCTGCTGACGCCATCGCTCACGCCATTGGTTCGAATTCGCTGCAGACATCAGTGGTGTTGAGAAATTGACATTTTATTTTGAACAAAATTTTGGGAGGCTTTTGAGACCTTTCGCTTTTACAAGTGGTGCCCAAAAGAATACGTTAAGGTTCTGCATTACAGGAAATTTTACATACTGTATCCGCGGCGAATTAAATGGCAAGGGCAACGGGTGTGTCCTGCACATAAAGGTGGGTGTTTTCCCTACCCATTAAAAACAGCACGCATAAGATGTCTACATAATATTCAAAAATACAGATACATAATTGATTGAAAATAATAAATAAATAACAAGATTTAATTTAAATAACTATCGTCCAGTTGCCTTAGATGATTTACTAGTTGAGTCTGTTTTTGAATTTTTGTCCTCGATTATTGGAATAAAATGTTGGTAAAAACTCCTAGTTAAATCGACCATGTTTTCTTGCGTGCATTCAGGAAGCTCGGCCACAGCTTTAGCTGCAAGGGAATCAGCACAAAGCGGAGTATTAGACAAGATAATCACCACTGATCATGACAAGCCTTTGATATTTATCGGGGCAACGTTTCGTGAGAGATCTATCTTTCTTCATCACGCAACGAGAAATGTGGTATGAAAAACCCAAGGGACAATTCACCTATTGAAAATACGTACAAGATTTCTGCTAAAATAAAAGATTTCTAAATTGCGATGAGCAGCGGAATCATTTCAGCTTTTTTCGTCTGACACTCCTCCGAGTATGAACGTCAGAAATCAAAACCAAAAGGCCGGTTCTTATAGACAGAAAGAGTTCGTTTTCTCACTTGGACTCTTCAAATAATTCTATTGGTCTTCCCGCTGTATCCGACCAGCTGATTGGTGTTTAAAACACAATGCCAATTCAGCTTTTCGTTCTTTCTGATTGGTGCATTTCGAGCCGCATCTGGGTATAAATTCAGCCTTAGTCTATTGTTTCGGTCTGTTTCTGACGCTCATACTCTGAGGAGTGACGCTCATACGCTGTTCATCGCAATTTTGAAGTTTTGTACAACTAAAAGGATTTCTAAGAGATTTCTATGAAAACGATAGAAATCCGCCAAAAGATGTATGCGATTCCAAGGAGTGAATTGCTCTAACGCTAGAAAGCTCGGATTTTCGGCAGGTTCGGTTAGTGTTTTAACCGTTTTCAATCCGACCAACGCAATTAATAAGAGAAAGACCATATTTCCCAATGCCCGATGATGGAAGACTGAGCTCGCCCAGCCTTTACCGCAATAAATATTAAAGACTTGTCATGATATGCGCTGATTATGATTATCATGTCTAATACTTGGTCAGGAATAGCTTCGATAAGTGCGAATCACCACGTATAGAATGAACAGGAAGCTTTACCACGTCCTGCGATCCAAAGCTAGGAATGGACATGGACAAAACCAAGTAGTGTCGACGCTGACTATGATGTTAGAATTACGAAATAAACTAACCTGGAGAGCCAGACATCACTGTAAAAGGAGGCACGACTGTTTCTGGGGCAAGACTGTATTATCTGCTATGACACAGCAATCTTTAAGAACTGAACGACGACCCTAAAAATGACGAAAGATAGATACATAGTCTTTGAGTAGCACAAAGTTTAAGAACTGCGGGAAATAGCCGAAACATTTTTGGACATACTTTAAAATCTTTCTTCGTCTGAAACTCCCTTGATTATAAACGTCAGAAACAGACTGAAACAATTGCCTTGTCCGAAAATATTTCTGAGGGTCGTATAGGGGGGGTCCTTGTTCCCCTGTTCCCTTAGAAAATTATAATTTGTTCCCTTAAGATTTGTAGAATTTTCAGAGTGTTCCCTGAAAAATATGTGCAAAATGTTCCCTTGTTCCCCTAAATTCATGCAAATGTTCCCTGTTCCCTAAGCCATTTTGGGGCTTGTTCCCATGTTCCCCAGAACCCCTATACGACCCTCATTTCTGCTGTGTCTCGCAATTACAATAATAAATATATATACAATTAAATTTAGATGCTACTTTGCAGCTGCAATTGGCAAATGTTGATAATGTTGATGAAATTACACCAATAAGCCTTAGTGTTCCAATTAAAAAAAATTATGAGTTAAGAAACCTTACAATTATGCAGTTTTTCCCAATGTAAACATGTGATCCAATCTGTGCTGCATTTACAATGCAATCTTCTTCAATGAATACATGGTCACCAATATGCAATGGAAAGAATGCAACTCTGCAAGAAAATATTTCCATTTTATAGTAATTTAAACTTATAAATCAAGTACTTTTTCATTTCTCAAATACATTACAACATGGAGACAGGTAGAGGCAGTTGACTAAACATCATATGAAAAACTGGCTGCAGAAGACCACCAGACAATTTTTGGGCTGCATTTTCATTTTTCTAAATGAAAAATTGACATACAGATGTCTACATCTATGAATACATGGCTCAAGAATGGATTTCTGTTCTTCTCTAACTCATTGGTTAGCCAATAATTAAGGGCTACAAGAATTACAATGAGTTCCATGGCATTTTTCTAAGAGGAGATGAGGGATATATCGGATATATCTCATTACAAAGCTAGAATAGTTAAGACCTCTTATTTAGATGCAGCCCTATTTGGTTTCAGTGCTGTTAAGTAGATAGAAATAACAAAGAAATTTGTTAAAAATCCAAATTACGTAAGCTTACCCCTTGCTGAACTTTTTAAATGGTGGTCTTACGACACTTTTCTTACTAATGACACAGTTTCTACCAATCCTCACATTTGCTAAGTCACCTCGAATAATGCATTCTGCCATAATGATTGTCTAAAAAACAACAAAATCTTCCCTTAATAAGTTAATGTTTTACCATCTGAATTCAGTAAGCTGAAGGTCCTTCAGATGTCTCTAGATGCAGAGTTTGGCATGTGCCATGTGCAAGTTCAATTTGTTTACATA
>JACTAT010000149.1:179170-329004 GCA_014526335.1 Chrysaora quinquecirrha
TACCCCACAATGCCACAGCATGTTACCATGATGTCACAGCACTTCAATAGAGCTAACTTTAAAAAGGACAATTACCTCATCTTCTTCTTCATCATCATCATCTTCATCTCCACCACGTTTCACATCAGGATCTTCATCTTCATCATCGTCATCCTTTCTCTAATAAAGAAATTTACAAAATTTGCCATTTAGCTATCTAAAACCATTTTTATGTAATTTAGATCTTGAATAACAGATTTTATTATAGATCACTTTGGCATGACGTCAGACAGCATTAAAATTTTTCGAAATCACATATCGAGTTTTCGATATGAAAATCTTATAAAGCAGCCAAAACTTAGTCTAGGTACAAAGTTTCACTGTCCTGGCGCTTGTGTTCTTCATTTTTTGAGCATTCAAAGTTCCTGATTTCATAAAGACTTTGACAGCAAAAAATGAACTTGGTGAAACTTTTTACCCCACATGGTCAACGCCCTTGCAAAATCGTAAACTTTGGACGCTCGTAGAATCAATAATACACACACTGAGATAATTAAACTTTGCACATAGACTAATTTTTGGGTGCTTTATACGATTTTTGCATCGAAAGATTGATATCTTGTGATTTCGAAAAATTTAAATTCTACTGAAGTGATATATTATTTATCCTCTTCCTTCAAAAATATTGTTTAGAAATTAAAAAAAAACTTGTGCCAAAAAACAAAAGAACCAAATAATTATTAATTATTTTCATTGTTTATTTTCGTAATTTTCCATTTGAAGATTTCTAAAATAACACATAATTACTTCAATAACATAAAGTTTTATCATTCAACTTACCCCTGGGCATATTGATGATTTGTAGATGACAAAAGCGAAGAGGGTTAGAGAACTTGAAATGAAGCACCCAATGGCTAGGCCAAAAAGAAAGAAAGCAATGTGACCTCGATGTGGAAGTCTTAAAAGAGGCAGAAGATTATGGGGTCTGGAACGGGTAACAAAAACAAGTTGTTGATGTTGTTCTTCATTCTTCATTCTTCATTGGTGCTGAAGTGATGGTTGCAGTGTGAAAACCTTTTTCTGTATTTATAATTTTAGCTTTATGATAATGTTAAATCGGTAATCAAATACTTTAGGTTAATAGTCTGATAGCAGATCAAAATGGAGGACTTAATTGCCAGTGTCAAAGACATCAAATTTGATATAGAAACATGCATAGAGCAGCAAATAGGCATCCAACCTCTTCCTTTTCCAGGAATGGATAGTAAGTATAAGAAATAGTGCAGCACAAGCGTGGTGGCTTTTGCACTCTCGAGGTCTTGGTGAAAACTGCCATGCCATCGTGGATCTATTGTCTTTTTCTCCCAAAGATCAGGGCAGGCCAGTGTGCCAGATGAGCTTGGAAAACATGCGAGATTAATTAACATAATAATAGGTAAAGCAACACAAGAGGTGTGAGCGTAGTTGCAAGTGCATACGTGCTTTCCAACCAGGGTACCATACCGGCAAATTTTAAGTCAACACCAGAGATCTGTGGCATAGACTATAGCTAGGTACATTAGGATTTGAAGGTTGTTCAAGCCTTAACCACCAAAACTGTGAGCTAGCTGGATTGAACCAGTATGGAAAATCTTTGCTACACATCGCTGCCCTTTTTGAAATTGCCTTTTAAATTTGCTCATCAGTGTCTTTCTTTTTGTAGAGTCTGGATCAGCTGTTTGCGACTTCTTCTTTCAAGGGTCATGCGCAAGAGGACATCTTTGTCCGTTTCGACATACAATTGGAGAGAAAGCTGTTGTATGCAAACATTGGTTGAGAGGTCTTTGCAAGAAAGGCGATGAGTGTGAATTTCTTCACGAGTACGACATGTCAAAAATGCCTGAGTGTTATTTCTTTGCAAGATTCGGTAAGATTTGTTCCAAAGATGATGTCAATCTCCATCCTATTTAGGGGTGCAGTCAGACTTTTTAGAGGGGTGGGACTTTCCAATGTGGAATATATGGGCTTGTTGTTTATCACTGGAAAATTTTGAGAACCTTCTGGTGTTGTTTAGCACCAGTTGGTAGATTCTCAGAAATAGGTTAACTAATTGAGGCCTCAACCCTGGCTGCGGCTTGACGCCAGCCTTGCTTAGCTTCTGACACCTTAAGCCATTTAAATAAGACCACAGCTCCACATCACCTTCAAATAAAGAAAGGGCTAGCTTCAACACTGAAAGTTAAGAAATGAACTCCACAATTATCACATTTTCATATGTAGCAATTTCAGCTAATGATTTTTTACTGTCTCACAGGTACATGCAACAATAAAGAATGTCCGTTTCTTCATGTTGACCCATTATCAAGGAGAAAAGACTGTCCATGGTATGACAGAGGTTTCTGCAAGCATGGTAAGATCTTGCATCAATATAAGTGTATCTATTGCATAGCTAGAAGTCAAACACTGGAAGGACAGGTACAAGGGTGTGGTCAAAGTGTGGCTTGTAGAAAAATAAATATTTTGTTTCTTAACATTTTTACCTCAGATTTTACCTATGCACAAAACCTGTCACAGTGATCTTTCTACAGCAGACTACCATCCATGCACCCCTTTACCATGCAACTATGTGTCTCAGACATTTATCTTGCATAATACATTACTCGTCTTTTCACTTTCTCCAAACTTGTATATGGTTGAATTTTGTCAGTGATGTTTGAATATTTCTCCAATAGGTCCCCACTGCAAGAACAAGCATGTTCGAAGAGTTTTGTGTTTGAATTACTTGTGTGGATTTTGTCCAGATGGACCAAATTGCAAGCACATGCAGTAAGTATCTCCTAGGGACGACTTTATTGCCAAAGTAACACTACCCTGGAATGATGTTTCCATGTTTTGATTTTGTGCCTTCAAAAGATTTCGCCCAGCAGTTCTACCTAGCACCATGGTTTTCATTGTGATCTTTATCGTTGATCATGATCTATATACTGAGAAGATACAGAAACTTCTTCGCAGATATGCTTTACATTTCTTTTGTTAAACAATAGGAAAACAAGGTTTTGGGGTGTCATATATTTGATTGGCATTATACTGTGCCGTTTGTGTCCTGTCTTGGTTTTCATATCATCTCTGTAGCGCAATGATTTTTAAAATGATAAGCATATTGTCTTATACCAGATTGATTGGTCATAGTGTAACAGGAAAGCCCTCTAATTGTAGTTGCTGCTACTTAGCCTTTCTTTTTCTGCTTTTGTTGAGTGTTCAATAAAAACATGATGATGTAAATGTTTGTTTTCAGCCCAAGATTTGATCTCCCACTTTACGACTCATTTAAAGGACAAGCAGCCCAAGTCATCTGTCATGGATGTGGTGAACCTGGACATAAACTGACAGTTTGCCCAATGATGCAACAGTATAGGGAGAAGCAATTGGTAATTTTATGTTTGTTTTTGGAGAAATGTATCAATATTGTGCACATTTTTCATGTTGATTTCTTTACATCACTTAATCATGTTCTCTTTTCTTGCAGGCTGTTGGCGTTTCAGCTGATCAAATACCAAGGAGACCCCTGGAACTTGTCACATGTTTCAAGGTTAGCCGTACTTTACTTCATGTACTTACATTGCAGATAAAGGGGGAGAAATTGTGCAATTTAAAAAAGGTGTAATTTTTGTAATTCACTTTCATGAATGTTCTCCTGCAAACATGGTCAAAGCCCTTACAAAATCGTAAACTTTGGATGCTCGTCAAATCGATAATACACACACTGAGATAATTAAACTTTGCACCTAGAGTAATTTTTGGGTGCTTTATATGATTTTCGCATTGAAAAATTGATATCTTGCGGTTTCAAAAATTTAAATTCTACCAAAGTGATCTATTATTTATCTTGTAAGTGTACACGCCACAATCCTCAGACTGGAACATGACAAGAGCTAGATATCTTTTCCATTTCCATATTAAAATTAATTACTTTGATGATAATCTCACCCTCCAGTTTTTCACATCCTTAGCTTGCCTTGCTAATTCATCAGCTGACGTGAAATGTCTAGTTTTCCTTTATGTGATTTTCCTCTTCCTTCAAAAAAAATTGTTAAAAAAAATTTCGTGTCAAAGAGAAAACAAAAGAACCAAAAAATAATCAATTCATTGTTTTTTTCGTAATTCTCCATTAAGATTTGCTGAAATAACACATACTTATTTCAATAACATATAGCTTTATTATTTCACTTACCTCTCGGCATATTGATGACTTGCAGAAGTACAAACTCGGAGAGGGTTGAGAGCTTTGGATGAAGCAAGCAGAGGGCTAGGCCAAAAGGCAAAAAAAGGAAGAAAGTAATGTGACCTCGGTGTGGAAATCTAAAAAGAGGCAAGTGGTTTGGGATCTGGAACGAGTAACAAATCCAAGTTGTTGTCGTTGTTCTTCATTTAGTTTCAGGAGTTTGTGCTGAAGTGATGGTGGCAATGTGAAAACCCCATTCTGTTTTCATAATTTTAGCTTTATGATAATGTGAAATCGGTAATCAAATACTTTAGGTAATAGTTTGATAGCAGATCAAAATGGAGAACCTGATTGCCAGTGTCAAAGACATCAAATTTGATATAGAAACATGCATAGAGCAGCAAATAGGCATCCAACCCCTTCCTTTTCCAGGAATGGATAGTAAGTATTAGAAATAGTGCAGCACAAGCGTGCGTATTATCTCCCCTGTAACCATCAAAGGGGAAAGCCACACTGCAGATTATGGCATTCCTAACCAGAGTTTTGCAATAGAACAATAGGCTTACAAAACCATGGAGCCAGGGTGGGATCCATGCAATCTTGATGCCGGAGATTACGCCAATGAAAACTGTTTTCACACCCAAAGAAACAATAGATCCATTGTTCTATAAGGAAAATGGTAATGTGTGCTATTGTTTTTCTGAAAGATTCATGACAGTGTGCCAACAATTTTCAAAACCTGTGCCAGATTTTTCTGGCGTAGGCATGGAGCAATAGTGGCTTTTGCACACTTAAGATCTTGGTGAAAACCACTATAAAATTGTTGATCTGTTGTCTTTTTCTCCTGAAGATCCATTCAATTGTGTGCCGGCACAACCTGGAAAACATGGGAGTTTTGGCCCAAGCGTAGTTGCGAGATCAGGAAAACAATAGATTAATTAAAATAACAATAGGTAAAACAATAAGAGAGGTGCGAGTGCAAGCATGTTTTCCAACCAGTGTACCAGGAAAGTTTAAGTCAACACCAGAAATCTGTGGCAAGGTACATTAGGGTTAGAAGGTTGTTCAATCCTTGATTATACCAACACTGTGAGATAGCTGGATTCAACCAGTATGGAAAATCTTTGCTACAAATCCCTGCCCTTTTTTGAACCTGCTTTTTGAGTTTGCTCATCAGTGTCTTTCTTTTTGTAGAGTCTGGATCAGCTGTTTGTGACTTCTTCTTTCAAGGGTCATGTGCAAGAGGGCATCTTTGCCCCTTTCGACATACAATTGGAGAAAAAGCTGTTGTATGCAAACATTGGTTGAGAGGTCTTTGCAAGAAAGGCGACGAGTGTGAATTTCTTCATGAGTATGACATGTCAAAAATGCCTGAGTGTTATTTCTTTGCAAGATTCGGTAAGATTTGTTCCAAAGATGATGTCAATCTCCACCCTATTCAGGGGTGCAGTCAGACTTTTTGGAGGGGTGGGACTTTCCAAGGAGGTTAACTAATTGAGGCCTCAACCCTGGCTGCGGCTTGACCCCAGCCTTGCTTAGCTTCTGACACCTTAAGACATTTGAATAAGACCACAACTCCACATCACCTTCAAATACAGAAGGGGCTAGCTTCGACACTGAAGTTAAGAAATGAACTCCACGATTATCACATTTTCATGTGTAGCAGTGACAATTTCAACTAATGATTTTTTACTGTCTTGCAGGTACATGCAACAATAAAGAATGTCCGTTTCTTCACGTTGATCCATTATCAAGGAGAAAAGACTGTCCATGGTATGACAGAGGTTTCTGCAAGCATGGTAAGATCTTGCATCAATATAAGTGTATGTATTGCATAGCTAGAAGTCAAACACTGGAAGGACAGGTACAAAGGTGTGGTAAAAAATCAGTGTGTGGCTTGAAGAAAAATAAATATTTTGTTTCTTAACATTTTTAAATCAGATTTTACCTATGTACAAAACCTGTCACAGTGATCTTTCTACAGCAGACTACCATCCATGCACCCCTTTACCATGCAACTATGTGTCTCAGACATTTATCTTGCATAATACATTACTCGTCTTTTCACTTTCTCCAAACTTGTATATGGTTGAATTTTGTCAGTGATGTTTGAATATTTCTCCAATAGGTCCCCACTGCAAGAACAAGCATGTTCGAAGAGTGTTGTGTTTGAATTACTTGTGTGGATTTTGTCCAGATGGACCAAATTGCAAGCACATGCAGTAAGTATCTCCTAGGGATGACTTTATTGCCAAAGTAACACTACCCTGGAATGATGTTTCCATGTTTCGATTTTGTGCCTTCAAAAGATTTCGCCCAGCAGTTCTACCTAGCACCGTGGTTTTCATTGTGATCTTTTATCGTTGATCATGATCTATACACTGAGAAGATACAGAAACTTCTTCGCAGATATGCTTTACATTTCTTTTGTTAAACAATAGGAAAACAAGGTTTTGGGGTGTCATATATTTAATTGGCATTATACTGTGCCGTTTGTGTCTTGTCTTGGTTTTCATATCATCTCTGTAGCGCAATGATTTTTAAAATGATAAGCATATTGTCTTATACCAGATTGATTGGTCATAGTGTAACAGGAAAGCCCTCTCCGGTACAAAATTCAAGATGAGAGGGAGCATGCCAGCATAGCGTAATTGTAGTTGCTGCTACTTAGCCTTTCTTTTTCTGCTTTTGTTGAGTGTTCAATAAAAAAATGATGATGTAAATGTTTGTTTTCAGCCCAAGATTTGATCTCCCACTTTACGACTCATTTAAAGGACAAGCAGCCCAAGTCATCTGCCATGGATGTGGTGAACCTGGACATAAACTGACAGTTTGCCCAATGATGCAACAGTATAGGGAGAAGCAATTGGTAATGTTTTGGAGAATTGTATCAATGCATTTTTATTCAGCTTTTTTCATATAACTTGATTTGCTTGCATCACTTAATTTTTGTGTCTTGTCTGGCAGGCTGTTGGCGTTTCAGCTGATCAAATACCAAGGAGACCCCTGGAACTTGTCACATGTTTCAAGGTGAGCCATACTTTACTTCATGTACTTACATTGCAGATAAAGGGGGGAAAATTGTGCAATTTAAAAAAGGTGTAACTTTTGTAATTCACTTTCATGAATAGAGCTCCTGCAAGCATCAACATCAATAGCTTTTGCATTTTTGCTGATACTACATTATATTCCTGGAGACATGAACTTCAACTCAGCAAACCTACCTTTCTCAATTAGTGTTATTATAACAAGTATCATATCTTGTTGAAAGTTTGTTTCTTGCCTTTCAGTGTCGTCAAAGAGGACATTATGCAAACAGGGTATGTTGATTTTTTTATTCTACTCAATATTGTAACAAGTGTTTATTAAGGCAGTGTCAGAAACACATAAGCCTGCCAGCACAACCAAGAAGAGAAATACTCTTAAATTACATTAGAGTGACATGGTCTTGTGTCTCTTATGCAGGCTAGGTATGCACCTAATGTTATTTCCCTTCTTTTGACAGTGCCCATTTCCCGCTGTGGACCCAAACATTGCATTCCGACCAAGAACTATGATGCCACCTCCAATGCAAGCTCCAGCTCCCATTCAAGCGATTCATACAATTCCAACTATTGGATAAAAGTCTTGTAATATAGCCTACTGCTCTAACTGGTTGAAAGTGGAGGTCTTGAGAGACATTGGTCTATGAAAAAAGTGGACCACCTTGTGGTTATGTAACTAAGATGACAATAAAACAATAAGATGATCTCTTGCAACTTAACTGTTCTAGATGGCATTTGAAAATCATGCCTGTTTTAAGGCTAAACTTGTATAAGAGAGGGTGCACCCATTTGAAAAATCATAAAAATACAACATTCCAAAACAGCATGTATTTACATTTCATTTTAAAAACAATATAAAAATACTTTTGATGTAGAAATTTTATCATAAAAAGCATAAAACTTTGAAGAAAATTAAAACTGATACAATTGAAATGATGTCAAAACCTAATATAGGAAAAAATCATAAAAAAATAACTATGAAACTAATGTTTTTATCTTTTTTGCTGTGATGTTATTATCTAGAGGCTCTAAACAGTTTCGTTTGTTTTTCAGTACCTTTTTCACTTCTGTAATTTGTTTTTCATTTTCCTTCTGATTTTCAATTGCCATTCTCTTAGTATGACAAGAACGGCAGGCTGCCATGTATTTATCCGCACCCCCAATTACCTCGATCTATGGAAGACACAATATGCTCAAAACGTGACTTAGAGTTGACTGATTTAACAAATGAACAACCCTCTTAGGTAACAAAATAAGATGACCACCCAGGTTTTCCATTGAGGCAGTGTAATATTAAAGCTTTGGTATCTGGCACTCCAGAGAGTATTACTCTTTGAAAGGCCTTGCTAAACTTTGGAGCAATGGAGATACGAGAGGTGAAAGCACCACTGCATTGAGATACAGGGGTTTAAAAATGTCATGCAGCACTGCAATGCCAAGATGTGCAATCAGCATGAAGAGGGTGAAGCATTATCCTTAACACAAAAGAAGCCTTCTTGTAGGAAAGACGATTTGCAGAAGTTTATGCTGTTTTATGACAATATTTGCTTTTACTCTTCAGAAAAATTATTTTTGAAAACAAATGAAGTATGCACTTACTGCTTTTTCTGAACCAAGTCGTTTTGTGAAGGAACCTTCTTCGAAACAGATCATACAAACTGCACTAAGCTTTACAACATTCTCAGCTAATGGAACAAGTTCAAGAATTGATCCAAAACCCTAGAAAAGAAGTCATATATTGAAATGCCAACAACTAATTTTTTTGTAGCGTGGGCTGTCTAGCTAGTCTGTAATACTAAAATACATAAGCATTCCATTGTCCTTTTTATAGCAGCAATTGCTTTCCACAGCACTTTGTGTGTTACGGTAAGGCTCAGGTAGGTTCAAGGACAGATAGATTTTTCGACAAGTGATACAGTATATACACATTAAAATATAAATTTTTTATATACCTTTCGCTGGAAATCACCATCAAGAGCTGCGACAATTACAGTTTTTCCTTGGTTTGCTAAATTCTCAGAGAATTTCACAACATCTGGAAACTAGAAAAATAAACATGACTTTTAACTCTAGCTTAGAAAAACCTTGCACAAGGACAGAAACCATAGATATCCCCCAAATAAATGATGGGGTTTCATAACTACAGTTAACAGAGTAATTTAATTTCAAAGGGAACTGATGGAGACACATTTTCACTTACAAATTGACCCTCATCAATTCCAATGACATCATAATTTTGTACTTTATTCTCCATGTTACTTAACTGTGTACACGCCACTGCCTCTGAAACTTGCCTACAAATGAGAGAGACTTAAATGAAATATGCATTTCAAAGGGAGAGGCCTGAAATAACAGATAGCCCTCTATCCCACCCCTTCCTCTCACAAAGAGTGCCATTAACTGCACCCCTACACATTGATTTCTGGTATTGACTATCATGTTTGCATTCCATATAGCCTATGCTGGAGATCTCTGTGGAGGAGTCTGAAGACTGGTGTGGATCTTTCAAAAAAACAATAGCCTATACTATCATTTCATTTATAAAGTAACAAATCTTTTGTTTATTTTGTATGAAGTCCAACTCTGACTTTGTTTTCTTATTTGCCAGCATGGCAGTAACACAGAATGCACCTCGTCCTGGTATGCCTGTTAAAATTACCCTGAAGGCAAAATATGAATCACTTTTGAAATGTTAATTTTTACCTATCATGTGTTGCTACTCCAAATTCATCATATCTTGTATCTTTTGCATACTTGACCAGAAGGCATTTGTACTTTGCAACCCCATATCGCTTTATTCTTCTTAAAAGTTCAGTCCTTCAAAGGAAATTAAAAAATTATAGTCTATACAAAGGTACCTTAGTAGTCTACATTTATTACACATACCAATATGACCTTTACTTTACTTACAGCTGGTATCAAGTCAATTGGTGAAATTGGTATAAAAAGCAAACATTATTTGACTACAGTACTTAAAGCATAACTGCCCTCTTACTTGGCACCCGCACCGTCCCCTCCCCCTCCCCTTCTCCCGCTACACTTGTTCTATGCCTCTTTAGCATAGCAGCACACTGGCACAGCAGATTGGCGCCAAAAACCTTTGTTGCTATAAATCCATGAAACTTACGTTTTTCCAGAAAACATAGGACCAAAGATAACCTGAAAGATAATAAAATCAAAATCAATATAATTAGTTTCTTGAAATTAAAGAAAATCGTAGATCAAAAAGCTGACAAAAAACTTTGAACTTAGGGTGGGCCTAATAAAATTCTCGATTGATTTTAAAAATCTCAGCTATCTAGGGAGGGCCTAATAAAAATGCTCCAATCTCAGCTCACCTGGATTTGTCCATGTTGATCTTTTGCATGTTTCTTCTTGGGTAGAATGAAGCTGTTGTTGACTGAATGAGCCATTTTGGTTCGAACAAGTTACAAATGAGAGAGAGTGCAGTGCAGCAAGCCACACACAGAAGAGCAAAGAAAAGGCGGCAAGGTAGCAAGGGCGAGATTCAAAACTGTTTTTGTGCTCGTTTATAAAATAGCGCCAAATCTTGTAAAGAAATGTCATCTCATGACACGCTACGCTGAAGACGGGGGTCAGTTCAAATACTCAATCGCAGGTGCAAAGACGAAGCGAAGTAGCAGCCAGTAAAATGACAAGAAATGATCGCAAATTCTTCAAGATAACGAATAAAATGAAATTAAAAAATTTATTTGAGCTTACTTAAGTCCAGAAAACCATTTCAAAAAAGTATAAACATTTTTCTGACTGTAAAGGATCCCCCTGGTTCTGAAATTCAAAGTTCTAGACTCCCTGTACTTGCCCGCCAATAAATGAAATCGTTATTTTCTTTTGAAGTTTGGATCAAATTAAATTCAAACGAAAACTGTAGCACCCAAAATGCATGGCCCAAAAGTGATCAATATTTCAAAAAAGACCATGCTGATGTACATGGAATCGGAAAGACTCAAAAGTTTCAAGGACTGGCCTTTTAAAGATAACTGTTTATGCACTGCAGAAATGGTAAGAGAAGCGCTCCAACGCGTCTTAGGCCAATCGCCATTATTGCGTGGCCGGGTATTCAAGGTGTTGGCAAACGATTTGTAGGGCTCTGTCCCTTACCCCCAAAACAGGTAATACGTAACTATAAAGGCTGTTGGGCATGAAAAGACCAAGAAAGTTTGGTGAAATGCCTACATTGCCTGTGAAAATGCTTGGAATGGCTAATTGATTTTCACTATTCCATGCAACATCTCCCCTCCCCCCCCCCCCTCTGTAAACAATGATACAGTAGGCCTACTACATTTCAAGGTAGAATTGAACATCCATATATTATCTACCGTAAAGAATTGGAAGGGGGGATCAAGAAAGAAAGTGGTGCCAAGAAAAAAGCTTGAAATTATGATGGATATGGGTGTTCCAAGTAATTCTGATTTCTGGCAGACGTCGTACCTTAGGTTAACAGGAAGCTGGGCAAATGGAGGTTTGGCCAATCAACCTGATACCAAATAAATGTTTTTCTTTTTCTCTGAGATGGCTGAAGCTGGTTTCTATCATACTCCTTCTGAAAATGAGCCTGATCTGGTAACTTGCTTCATCTGCTATAAAGAGCTGGATGGATGGGAACCCACAGATGACCCTTGGTAAGAGAAAAGCTAAATATCTAATTAACAGGTTTTTAAATGCTGGGTGACAGGGGGGCTCATAAGGGGGCCAAATAACTGTACAACCACCAACTTTTGAGCCAAAACAGTAGAAACACACATTTTCCCATAAAATTGTAAACCCTAAAACAGCACCAAAATTGCAAATTTAAAAACCCTAAAAACCATCATTTTGAAGGTATAAACCGTAAAACAGTTCTCAAATGTCGAAAAACTGCAAACCGTCATGCCCAAGAACCCCCTCATGACACATTCCTAAAGAAGATAATTCTTGTGTTATTCAGTGGTCTCCTATATATTTATCAATCTTTGATCATTGTAATGGATTTGGTTTCCACTAATGGCACAACACAGATGCTTGGGGCCCTATGGTATTTTATGGACCCCTTGTCCAGGGACGATGAAGTAACCTCTTGAGGTAAGTGGGATTTGAGAACTGAAAAAATTTTTGAAAAAAATGCCCTCTCGAAACCTTGAAAAATGCAGCTTACATGTCCATTAATGACTGTTTGTGGGATTGCCTTACGAAGCCTTACTTTTAGCACAGTATTTTGCCAATTAGTACACAATTGAATAATTTGTCAGGGGCCCCTTTTGGTGGGAACCCTTAGTTCTTGAGCTAAGGGAGCTTGAACTGCATTGTGAGACTGGTTTTGGCTTGATTGATGATTAGACTGTAATTATTTTGCAGGATGGAACATAAAAACCACTCAGGACAATGTCCATTTGTAACAAGTGGCAAAAAGCAGGCAGACTGGGCTGTTGGAGATGTACTTAAAATGGAAATCAAAAGACAAGAGTTTGGAATTGTAAGTTACCAAAATTTGATAAATATTTTAAAATGGTAGGATAAGGGAAATCAATTGTTTAACTTCTAAATTGCAAGAAAAATGGGAAACATCTTTGGACATTCTTTAAGGCACCTCTGACACTCCGCAGAATATAAACATTACAAACAGACTGAAGGGAATGACTAAGGCAGTATTTAAACCCAAAATAAAATTTTAAATATTAACTTTATTGGTCATCCCTCTGTATTCCGCGAGCTGATTGGTGTTCAAAACACAATACCAATCCTGCTCCGCTTTTCTATTGGTGCATTTCGATCTGCATCTGGATATAAATACCGCCTTAGTCATTTGTTTCGGTCTGTTTCTGACGTTTATGAAGAGTGTCTGAAGAAAAAAGCTTTTAAGTATGTCCAAAGATGTTCCACTCTTTCTCGGTTTTACTTTGAAAATATTATTGTTTTTATTTAAGAAAAAAGTTGTTGAATCGATGGTTAACGAACTTTTGGATGATGCTCAGATGATAAGAGATCAAATGGAAAGCATGCTGACGAACTGATTTGTTTAGAAGTTGTTACATTTTAAGATTAAAGCTTAGCTAAAGCTTGGGTCAAAGCCCGGGACAAACAATCAAACATTGCTTGTCAAACATTTGAAATTTGCTTTAGCAATGTTTGAACGTTTCGCCACGTCGGAAAACATCGCTGGACAAGCACAAAAAAGCAAAAGTTGTTGCGTGATGTTTTTGTAATAAGTTCAAAAACAATTTTTGTCGATGTGTACGAAAAATTTTCAACGTGAGCAATGATTTCTGACGTCGCCAAACGGAAAAAAAATTGCTTGACAATCAAATTACAAGTGTTTGGCAAACAATTTTTGTTCGTTTGGCCAGGCCCTTATCCTCGTAAGCACTAAGCCTTGCTTCTCATTGGTCGTTCGCAATCGTCGGTTTTCGCTGAATTTCGGGGGTTTTGTCGCTGACATTCGTTGCGGTTGAAATACCGTTGTCGCTAACTACAGCAAGATACTGCGTCACACGTTTCACTGGCGTTTAATTTTGAAAAATTGTCTCCAGCAGTTCAAATTTTTCATTTTAATTCATAGAATCCTCGATGTATATTTCAAATCTCACCGACAGCGAGCGATATCCAAAAACATTATTCAGCTTTTTTAATTTGTTTAAATTTAAAAAAAAAATTTGTATTTTGTAGAGGTTTGTTGATAAAATTAAGAGTTGCTCATTTACGATGACTGAAGAGTTTCTTATAGAGTTTCTTATTTTCCCGTCTTCCTGAATATTCTTCATTTTTTGGCGACCGTATAGCCTGGCAAAACGGCCAAATATTGCTGGTCAAACATTTGAGATGGAGCTGTAAAACAAACTGTTTTAGTGCTTGGTCATGTCGCTAAACTTTGCTCGTCAAACATTTCTGGCCTGTCCCTTGTGAGAACCATAAAATGTTTTTGAAGTTACTCAAAAACATTGCTGAGCAGTTCAGTTTAAGGCAATGTTTTGCGACGTGGCCAAACGATCAAACATTGCTTGCAAAGCAAATCTCAAATGTTTGACCAACAATGTTTGATCGTTTGACCAGGGTCTTTGCTTTGAGTCTGGTTAGTTTTTCAAATCGGCCTCACAGCATATAATACGTGTAATGTGTATTTGAGGAAAAGGGGATTTTTAAGCTACAATCCAAAGGTCGGATCCGACAAACAATGCTGTGTAAATACGAGAACCTTATATATTTAGAGAAAAGGGAAATTTTTCTTCAAATAGTCTCAAAAGGTATATTATAACAGCCACACCTAAAGATGGTTCTAGATATAGCTATTACGTATATAAGACTTGGTCTGCGATCAATGAGTGCGACCTGAGGTTATTTCGCGGCGAAATTCTAAGAAATTGCACTTCATCGCAGCTTTTGCGTTATTTTTGCGTTCTTATGTTCCAAGGGGTTCATTTTTGAATTCGTGCATTTGCTACGTTATTTTTCGCAGAACTGATGAAATTCAGAAAATCTTACATAATATTATCATGCATGACATTTTCCAAACCTAGAAAAATACCAAGGAACTGCTACCAAACCATTTTTGCATCCTAAAAATCTCAAGAAACTAAGATTGCCTTGCATTGCAATAATAAAGGGTTGGGAAGTAGGAATCTAGAGAGTTTGTTTTCGGGTTTCTCACAAAATTGCATACAGTACATTACATAATTCTTTATTATAAAAAATTTTAAGAACACGAGCCTTTTGATTTTGGCGAAAATTTAATGGGAAGTGGTACCGTCGGACTAGTACAGAAATTTGGAAAGTCCTCCACTGTACTGATGATATCCCTCCATTGTATTGATGATATCTCTCCACCGTACTGATGATATCTTTCAATTTCAACTTTGGCTTCTTCGCTCCTAAGGAGGACCCAAGAAATAGAAGGAAAATTTGACAGACCAAAAAAGGGCGGAAATTTTGCGAAACCCAGAAAAATGGCTCAAAACTTTGCCAACCCAGAAAAATAGGATTTGGCTAAATTTCAAACCCAAAAATAGGACGAGCATCCCTGTCTGCCAAGCTCCCTGCTGTCTGCATTCTGACATGTGCCCCCTAGGGCAGGCCCCTGCCAAGGCAATGTTTCAGAGTCCATGAAAGAGCTTAACCCCAAACCCCAGAGCTAGTTACATTTAAACCCTGGTGAGTGTTCCGAGTCCTCTTAATCCTCATAGTCCTCGAGCCCTCAAACGCCTCGTGATTGTTTCCACAGTTATCGATTTTTGTCCTTTTTGACAGCGCGGGGCCCTGGGCTATTGAAATTGTGCCGGGTCCTTACACGATTTTACGGGGAAGCATATGGGAGAATCTTACTATTTGCGGGTCCCTTTGAACCCGAACCCTTTACCCCATTGGACCCCCGCTCAACCGTAATGCCACCCCCTCACCTTAGCCAATGAATTTTCCAAAATTTGTTTATCGTCTAGATTTGCAGAAAGTCTTGGCATACTGTTACTCATATTAGTCTATTTGAACTCGAATTCAAGCACAGAAATGGGAAACTGCTGCTCGTGTTGCAAAAGCTGTTCTAAATGGATAAAAAAAGAGGAGGAAAAAATGGAACATTTGCTGGACCCCACGAATCTCAATGTCGTGGAATACTGCAAAACTTTGATCGATGCAAGCTTCCATGGAGAAACGAGTAACAAAGTCGACGAGGTATCGGATCATACTGAGGATACACACGAAATCAACCTCGGTAGTGTGTTACAGTCGATGGATGTTGAGATTAGGAAAGGAGGAACTGACTTCACGGGGAATGAGGAGGAGTTCTTGGAATATCTCCACATGGCTATCAAGTTTCGCAAACCAAAAGGTGTGAGCAAAAAAGAATATAAGAGCAAGGTCATGAAGGATAAAGAGAGATTCGTCGAACTACTTAACAATAGAACAGGTAATGCTGATTTATTGAGAGCTTACTCCCTGAAACGTTGATGAGTTCCGTTTATCAACAAAGAACCAAGGTACTTTTCCGGGGGGCGAGCTTCTAAATTGTATAGAACGGTCATACTGATTATCCAAAGTTTACAGTACACTCTGGAAAAAGTTAATGTGTTATGTTTATTAACCGTATTTTCCGGCTGAAATTTCTAAACAACTAAGGTGACGCTTTTTTCTGAGTGCTTGCCCCCCCTGAAACGTCGATAAGTCTTGTTGATTAACAATGTACAACCGTATTTTCCGGAGGAAGGAATTTTAAACGGTAATGCTGTTTTTTACGTTTACTCCCTGAAAAGTTCGATGTGTCTTGCTGATTCAAAATGTATAACGATATTTTTCCGGGCAATGATGTTTGCCAGTGTTCTGTTCCATTCAAGAAACAATCGATTTTAATACTTTCAACCCCTGGAAAACTCATACAACTCAAAGGTAAAGAACATAAGAATGGTATTCTTCCAGGGGGTTGATTCATCGTCTCTCTCTTTGGTTAAAACTGAATTCAACAAATACGGCTGTTTCTTTCTTTTAGCAAGTTCAGACGAGATACATAAACACCATAGAACCTACTGGGGAACAAGACAGCAATTGAGATCAGGAAAGGTTGTGGCTGATTGGATTGATGAAGCTAATGGACCAATCGACCCGATTTTCGGAGTTCTCCTGAACCCAACGGGAGGTGAGAAAATCTTCTTGTAAACCTCCATTCATTACCACCCTAGAGTATAGGCACTTGCCAAACAAAACTATCAAACATTGTATGTCAAACATTGGAAATTTGTTTACCAAACAATGTTTGAACGTTGGCCACGTAACAAAACACTGACAAACAGAATTTTCTAGACACTGTTTGACTGTTTTTGAAAAAGTTTAACAACATTTTTTCTTGACGCAAAGCAAAAATGCTTGATGGGCAATTTTAAACGACGTGGCCAAACGGTAAAACATTTTACACGAGATGAAAACTTCCAATGTTTGACAAACAATGTTTGATCGTAAGGTCAGGTGCTTGGATGATCTTGAGAACAAGCATGGTTTGTGGACAAAAGCATAAAACCTGACGAAAAAACTTTCACCAACCTTCAACCCTAATTTCCCCAGGTCCATCCGAAGGACCAGAACCAGTCGCTCGATGTAACATAACATAACATTTTCTCCCCGGTATATAACTGATTCTCCCCCGCAGAGGTGACCTCAAGACAGCCACGTAGCCTCATCGTACAGGATTAAAAAGAAATCGGCTCCGTCCCAAGTCTCAGGCGTTATTGAACTGAAATTATCTTAACACATAATTATAATTCGTTCTTCCCAACAGGGCGTACTGGTCCAGGAGACTCATCATTCATACACAAGGAACTATTTGATAATAACGGCGCTATAGCCTACCATTCAGCAGTACACGATGCCTTTGGTTATCTCTTGAACTACCACAACACTGGGCCTGGTTACAAATACCTTGGAGCTGCGTCTCTATTCGACACGAAGAACCCCTTGTCAGAGCAAGTTGCCGGCATCGAGTTCTGGAAAAAGACTTTGAAAGAACGCGAGGGGAAAGGATTGCATGGTAAAAAGTATTAGTGAAACTTGATTTTAAGAGAATCAAGTAAGATTGGACGTGAAAGTATATATAATATATGATCTTAATTATATAACAACTCTGAAAGGTGACTTCATTTAATGAGGGACATTTAGGACTATTTTGTATATGTATAGTATATATAATATATAATGTAAAATATGGGTAAAATTAACTGCTGAGGTACTCAGCTATTAGAATGTTATTTTATATAAAAATCGAATGAATAATATCCCCAGTCCTTATATGTGTTGCTATGATCAGGGGCGGTGCCAGCTGGCAAAATGTGGCATGGACTAGCGAGGGAAGCGAGTAACGATGGGTTTGCCCCAAAAAAATTATAAGGGACCATGTCCCTAAGAGTGCCGGAAAACGCCCCTGGCATGAAGCTGGGCAAACCAATTCGCCAGATAGGTAAAAAGTCTGGTATACGCTTTAGCGACATTGGTATCAAAACCGGGAACGTTTTTGAAGCCCGGGCGGCACGGCCATAACAAAAATCTGGTCAAATTACCACCGTGGTAGCTAGCAGATCAAGAATACAACACGTATTTGTCCTCTCCTCTCGTCGCAAATCATTTGCACGGTAGCGTTCATTATGACCTTGTACATTGCTTATTCATGACTTCCCAATTTATACGATCTACATTTACTGGGTCACACGGTCTGAATCCGAACTGAATTTACTGGGTCACACGCTTATGGAAGTACGATTTATGTCATACAAGATAGTTAATGGAGATCTCAACAACTAACGTGATTAGACGAAAGAAATCAAAGTCCTCATGCTTTCATTACTATTAAACTGTTTTGGATGTGTCACAGAAAACGACGATGGCGGAATTTTCGAAGCAAGAAACCCAGAAATCGTTGCCTACTGCAAAACACTCGTAAATGCGAGATTTCAAGGCGAAACTAGTAATATTTTCGACGATGCTACAGACCACAACGAAACGCAGTGTTTTCATAATTTAGGTTCTTTATTAAAGAATATGGATGACTTTATTCGTAATCGCGGAGAGAGTTTCACGGGAAATGAAGACGAGTTTCTTGGTTACTTAGAACGGGCTGCGAAACTCCGATGTGGCAGAAAATATAATTATTCTACATTCAGGAGGAAAATTCTGAGGGAGAAAACGCGGTTTGTCGAGCTTTACCGCAGAAGAAAACGTAAGTGGCTAATGTTTCTTGGTACAAAATCTAGTATCTTCTGGCTTTCACTATGTAACGTTATTTACATTCGGCAAACACTAGGCAAGATTTTTCCACGTCCATGTGTTGCATACCCTATGAGTAATGGGATTAGATTCGAGCCTGGACTGTATGCAGGGGACGATTCCATGGTGGTAAGAGTCCAATGAAATGATACAGCGCAAGGCTTTTCTGCCGTTTGGCTTTGTATTTGGGCTATGTTGAACCTTCTTCAGATCAGAGAGCCAACAAAAATTCCACTGAGCTTAGAGCCCAATTGAATCGTCGAGTAACTCTTCAAGTCGTGTCGTCAAGGCTGCCATTCCATTCAGCATTGTGTTTCGGCCACGTCGAGTCTTCTTGAGTAAATAACAATGTATCATTTGAAGAGCTACTTGGGTGTATGATTTGGAGAGGCATTCGACGATTTTATTGGCTCTTTAGCTCAATGGAATCATCGTTAGCTATCTCAACATGCAGTCTAAGGTCGAATCCTATCAACTGTGGTACCTATCCAGTTTTCACGTACTTGCACTCAAGGTTCTACGAAGTCATGCTTATCTTTCAGCTTATTCTCATATTCTTCATCATATTGACTATTGGGGTACAAGACAGCAACTCAGAGCAGGAAAAGTAATTGGCGATTGGATTGACAAACAATTTGGCTCTCTAGATCCAATATTTGGAGCTCTACTTTGTCCGACCGGAGGTAAGCGATTCGCCAGATTCCCAGGTCGCACACAATCGTGAGGATTCATCATCAATACGATATCGCAACTGAATCGTAGAAATCGCGAAAGGTGAATTCATTCCTACTACACGATTATGCCATCACAACTCCACGATCTTTCGACAATGATTTTAACAGCGATTGAAACGACCAGATTGTTCCATTTGTCAATTTGTAGTTATGATCTTGCGTCAATTATATGATAAGATATACTCACGACCGTCGTACGACGGTTGCAATCTTAAGGAAACAATCGTGGAGTGGTGCTTACAGACGGAAGACTAATCTGCCTAAT
Source organism: Chrysaora quinquecirrha (assembly GCA_014526335.1). Taxonomy (NCBI): domain Eukaryota; kingdom Metazoa; phylum Cnidaria; class Scyphozoa; order Semaeostomeae; family Pelagiidae; genus Chrysaora; species Chrysaora quinquecirrha. The sequence goes on from JACTAT010000149.1 coordinate 199,124, forward strand.
CGTTTCCTTTCTGCAGGAAGAACTGGGCCTGGAGATAGTGACGTCATACATGGCTTGTTCTTTGACGAAGACGGACCAATAGCTTACCATTCAGCAGTCCATGATGCATTTGGGTATTTACTGAACTATCACAATACAGGACCTGGGTACAAGTATCTCGGAGCATTTTCAATATTTAACAAAGACGAACCGATGTGCGAACAAGTAGCGGGGATCGAGTTCTGGACGGAAATGTTAGAAAACGCGGCAATAAGAAGGAAGAAAATTGTTACTTATTAATATTTATCAAGTTTGAAAAATTTGAATTCCTCCCAGGAAAGAGGCCTTAGTAGCTAGTTGTGGTAAAATTTTAAGCAAAATTTAATTTGGTAATGTCTATAAGCGATAAAATCATAAAATTCTCTATCATAAAAATTTTGAAAAATTTGGTAAAAGCTATGCTTTTATATTACAATTAAGATTAAGAAAAATTATATTAAGAATGATATTGAATTAAAAATTTCCACTGCCTTATTCCTGTAGCTATAGCTAATAGATGACATATATGAAAGTAAAAGAGTAATAAATCCCAATAAAATTGCATTTAGTTTCAGAAAAACTCTTTTTGTTAAGGTACTGCTGCTAAAAAGGAGGTTTCAAGGGGAGCATACCTTACATTTGCTCATTTAAAACATCATAGTCTTTCTTGAAAAGGGAACATTTCTTAGCATCCCTGTACAGCATTGGAATCAAACAGACCATGCTAAGAAAAGTCATGACTATAAGAAAATAAAACACCATATGCCAATTAAAACCTTTGTCAATCACAGGCACAAGATATTGTCCAATTGCAGCTCCTACACTCCCAGTTCCATCGACAATTCCAGTAACCGTGGCTAAAGCTGCAAGATTTCCTTTCAAAGCATCTTGCTTGCCGAGATCAGCTGATATTGCGGAGCTGATAAGGTTGGCTGGTCCACCAATCATGAAACCGGTCAAGGTCATCAAACCGACATTGGTATTGTACTCTGCTCCTGTGTTGCTGTACAGAAACAAAGACCCCATGGAAAGAAACAGCATTGTGGACACCACTGGTGACCGGTATCCCAAGTAATCACTGACAATACCTGCAAGAATGCCACCAAAGATGCCACCAAGGTCATAGAAATTAGATAGCTGATCACTTTTCTTGTCCTTCCAATGTAGACCTTGAGCTAGGTATGTTGGGAGCCAGAAAAAGAATGAGTAGTTAACCAACTTGAGGCATGCGTAGGACAGTGAGTAAGGTATGACTCCAGGTAGTAATAATGCTTTAAAAAACCCAACAGCACCAGTCTTAGACTCAACGTAGGGTTGCTGTTGATCTTCGTTATTGCAACTTGGACTCTGGTTCCTTAGTAGACTGTTTTGCTCGGGCTCTAACTCTTCGTCTTCATCATCACGTGGCCCTTCAAGTCCAATATCTTCAGGTTTCGTTATCAAACAGAAAAACATTACAAAACCCCCACAGAAAAGTAAAAACGATGTAACCAGGAAACCGTATTCGTACCCATAGTCCAAAACAGATGCAACCATTAGCGAACCAATTATATTCCCAACGGAAGCATTTGCACTCCAGAAACCGAAAACAGACCCTCGTGTCGATTTACTGAACCAGTTTCCCATTATGGCAACCGTTGTTGGCCATCCTGTTGACTGAAATAGCCCATTTAACATAAAGAACACACCAAAGTAATATTTATTATAGATATGGTAATAAGCACTCACATATCCAAAAAGAAGAAAGACAACTGCAGACATGCACATTCCAAATGATAAAACGATTCTCATGTTGAATCTGTCACCGATTATTCCACTGATATAAAGCCCAATAGCATATGCAAGTAAAAAAGCGGTGTCCATCTCACCCAGGAATACATTTGCATCGTCCTTGTTCGCAAAGAAATGTCTTTTCTCCCAGATATTTTCGGGCCTAACTGGACAAGTTGAGTTCATCGGTGTGAATTCTTGCCGCATGCTGTCTTTGACGTTGCTGAATGCTTTCCGACATCCATGAAATAAAGCATAGCCTAAGAACGTTAGAATAAACACAGTTACGTGGTGCCAAGTCCATTTTTGCTTCATTTTTCAGGCGTCAAAATGACAGCACTTTTTGCTCCACAAACCTCACAGCTCTCACGGTTCTTTCTTGCCTAGGCCGTCAGGCGTCAGTACATCACAAATCACATGATTATGACTTGCTGTACTTTTATTGGTTAATGACAACGCATTCAACCAATCAGCGAGGAGTGTTTCATTTTCGCACCTTGAAATAAAGCTGTGTTTCAGTGTTTCTTTTGAATTGTTTTGTTTGGACTCTCTGCACAAACAGGGGTTACAACTTGTGTCTGAAATCGTTGTTTTTTCTAACATTTGGTTAAAACACGTTCATAAACAAATAAATTGTCCTAATAAAAGTTCAAAGAATCATACAGCATGAGGCCCTGGCTGAACGATTAAACATTGAAGCAATTATTGCAAAACTTTTAAGATTTGCACTTCAAGCGATGTATAAAGGCCTGGCTAAACTAGGAGACATATCGAGACATTGATGTCCCCTCGGTGTCTCCTAGTTTAGCCACCTCGGAAACTTTGTAGCGCACGACGAAATTTGTAGCAAGAGACACGCAAATGTTTCTGGGAGACAACAGAAACATTTCTTGTCTCCGCAATTCGGGTGACACGTTTCTCGCTTGTCACTCGCATGTTTAGCCACCCTGAGAGACACGACGAATACGATGTCGCGCGCGACAAGTCTCCTACATTAGCCATAGCATAACTGTGTTGGCCACGTCACAACGTGTCTTGCGACGTGTGGAAACGGACAAAACATTTTGTTTGACAAACTTTTTTTAATGTTTGATCGTTTGTCCTGGGACTAAAAGGACCATATCATTGTTGGAATTGATGATTCAAAACGAAATTGCGAGAAGTCAAGGATGAAAAATTACTAGTAAAAGTACAGTATCTTTTCTTGAGTACTGTATGAATATGATTATAAATGAATAATGATTTCGTACTAGTATAATCTAAGATTGGTTAGAAAAACCTTGTGAATTATATTCAACAAAATACATTAAAATAAAGTAGTTTTGTTTAACATTTCAATTAGCTTATCAGAATATTTGAACACTTGGCAATCTCAAAAAACATTGCTTGACAAGAAACAATAAGCATAATTCTCACACATGTCACTGATGAGCTCCAATAAGAGCGAATGTCTGGCATTTGAGACCCGGGGGGTACTTCCATTGTTCGTTATACTAGACGTGCCGCCCAAATGGGTAACTTTTTCAGCGCCAATTTCCCTACATATGGGTTGATTTTTCGTAAAGAATCTCTAGACATGGGTAGTGAAATATATAAAAAATTTTAGACATGTATTGTCTTGAAAAGCCTGATAAAAAGTGCGTTTTAGTTTTCAGCGCAAATGACTTTTCGACGCATTTAGAGTTGCCTTAGGCGTTAAATTGGGTTCAAACATGTGAGATATTGGTACAAATGGGTAAAAAAATCGTTTTTTTTTTCTGTACATGGGTACCATGAGAAATAGAATTTATCGGTAGACATGGGTGGGTTTGGAAAAACTGGGCGGCACGTCTAGTCATTTGAACAATGAAGTACCCCCCGGGATTTGAGAATGGGGCGGCTGGTGAAATTATTCATATAGGCCGAATACGAATTTGTGCTCATGCGATATGAGCCTAACTGCATGCGTTTCGGTACCTTAGGCCAGGTACCAACCTTACATACAAAACAATAAGCAATATTTGTTTCGAAATGCTTGAAAAAATTTGAAAACAAGTTTAGCTTGAAGCAAGCACAAAATGTTAGACAAGCAATGTTTCGCAACGTGTCAAACACACTAAAACTTTGCTTGATCAGAAAAATTCCAAATGTTTGACAAACAACGTTTGATAGTTTGGTCAAAGCCTTTTATGCGGGGCAATGGGGCAGTAGGATACAACAATTAACAAAGACATAGGTTAGCATTGTTAGTTTTTACACGATATTACAATTTTTTGAACATTTTTCCTCTACGAAGAAGTTCTGTAAACTCATAGTTGCCATACGAACGTGGTAAGTAAATGCTGTCACTTTAATCTTTAAATCTTCTAGCGATCCAGGTTTCTCCTTAACTACTGAATCTAGTGCTCCTTTCAACCCTGATGAGTGATACAAATGCCTAAAAAAGAAACATTTGGTCATAATTAATGTTTGTTCTCAACAGTCTATTCAGATGCTCGACTATGCATGACGAAAATCATCATACATAAGTTCAAAAGGGACAAATGGGAGTGAGAGGGAATTCAAGTCCTTGGAAATCTTGGACACCTTTGGTGGAAATCCAATGGTTTCAAAGGAATCCATTGGAAATCCTTTTGTTTTAACGGAGATTTTTTGCGTTCAAAGAGTGTAATACCCCTTTAATGGGAGATTGTAGTTAAAGTGAGGGGAGAACTCCCATTAGAGGAGTGGTATATGTGTCGCCCTGGCGCATGTGCTTTTTGCCGATTGTTTGCCCTTTGGGTCACGTTTTGTGAAATTTCTCCAGATTAGTATGCTGTATAAGTTAACTTTTTCGGGTATACAGATGGCGCAAAGTTTATTCCTACGAAACATGTGGGGACATCTGTGTAAATTATTCCCTGCTTGTGTGGGTATTTTTCAGAATTATGCACTGGATATCAATAATCTCCTTGCTAGATTCTCAAAGACACATGCACGCTATCTAGAAGAGTCACACCCCACCTTGAGAAAATGTTGAGCGGCTTTACGGTTTCTGGACGCCCCTCCCCCCAAACACCCCATCAAGGAGCTGGAATACTTTGACTAGAATTAAGGGGGAAATGAAAGCCCAGGAAAAAGAAGAAACAGGGATAGGACGTTAAATGTCTTAAAAACTGCTTGAGCGCAAACTGATAAAAAATAGAAAGAAGTGCAAAACAAAAGAGCTTCATCATTACCTGGTATATTCCCCAGGAATATCCTCTGACAATACAAAACTCCTTTCGAATAACATAAGTTTATCATTTGCCATTCGAACAGCCAGAGCACTAAAAAGACAAGTACGAAACTAAAATACAAAACAAAACAAGATGAGTAAGAAACTAATTGATCTGTTAAAAACATAGAAATGGTTAAAAAGGTGTGTGAAGTTGAGCTGAAAATTTGATATCAAATATAAAACAGATTCACAAAAATCTTCATTCACGTACTCTTTTTTATCGATGCTCTGAAGCCGCTTATGGAAATCCAAAGTTGCCTTTTTAAACTGGCTGACAGCATCTGTCATGAATCCTAAAAAATAATGTTCAGATCTCTTACAACAATAAGCCTTTGATTTTTAGGGCAATTTTTCGGGACGGGAGGGATCCGTCTCTCATCGTCTAGCAATGATCACGACATGATAGCGTTAGTTACCATTTTCTAATATGATGTCAGAAACAGCCTTGATAAGATAAAAAAATATATTTACTTTTTTATATGATGGTTAAATTTTGCATGAAATATGCATAGAGTACAACCACTTAATTATAGACTCACTACATAAGTCCTACTGCTTTGCTCGATGTTGTTGTTTTTACAATCACTCTGTTGGAGTGACAAATCAAGGGAAGGGGAGGGTAAACAAGAGACTCGTGTAGTGAGATTAGCTCAATTACACGACCGCAAGCCCCTAGCCAAATTTTGCACAACCCAGCTAACTTTATGCAAACCTTTATTCTAAAGATATTCGTCATGAATGGCGAATACAAGGATAGATTGTTCTACAGGTGGCATACCACAACTGAGGGGATTTGAACCCAGTACTGCATGATCAGAGATCCAACGACGTTTCCACTGAGCTATAGAGCTCAATGAAGTCGCGGAGAACCTCTCCAAGTCATACAGCCCAAGGCTCTCATCACATTTCGCTCCACAAGTGGCATACCACAATTGATAGGATTTGAACCCAAGACTGCATGATCAGAGAGGCAACGACGTTCCACTGAGCTATAGAGCTCAATGAAATCGCTGAGTAACTCTCCAAGTCATACAGCCTAAGGCTATCATCCCATTTCATTTCGCTCCCATTTTATTCTAAAGATTCTTGAAAGATTCCTATAATTTAGCAACTCACCAATATCAAAATCCTTTGCTCTGCTTATGTCATTTTTAGTCTTCTCCACTTGTTCTGCCTGCTTCATCAGATTCTCTCCATATCTTCGGATATTGAAAGGCAATAAAATGCTATCTGCCATAGTCAAAGAGAGCTGTAACCATAGTTTAGCGACTGTTTCGTGATATCGAAAATCAGGATCAACAAATCGTTTCATCCAATCGAAGTTATCGTGGATGCTGTGATAGACAGGGTACTTATTGACACCAGTGGTTTTCTAGAAAGGAATTGCTATTGTTAGTACAAATCCCAGGGGGAACTTGACTTAAGAATAGACGGGGAGCAATATGTGCAATGAAGCAGCTAGCCTAATTCGAGGTCCTTCCAGCCACAGGTTTCCTCCACAGCCAAGGTGTTTCTTTGTGTTTCGGCCTAAAGCCTTCATCAGAGCATAGAACATTTAGTGAACTGAACATATGCTGACACATGGTATATATTCATCACTTTATGTTCTATGCTCTGATGAAGCCTTTAAGCCGAAACACAAAAAACCTTGGCTGTGGAGGAGATCTGTGGCTGGAAGGACCTCGAGTTAGGCTGGCTACTTCATTGCAGTGGAGTAGTCAACTGGCTTGTTGTCCAGAAGTTCACTGGTTCGAATCCCAGTCAAGGCAATTATAACAATCGTGGTAGCCCACAACTAATAAACGTGATATACTTGCCGAATTGAACGTGTATCTAAAATCCATAGAAGGTATTCCAAGGTCTCCAAAAAACGGCATGTAATCACTTCCTTGCTTGAACAAAGAGGCACTGAAAAGAGATTGGTAACAGTTAACTTTGATGACAAATCTTGAAATCTTGAAACCTCTAAAACCCTTGACTAAAAAGTTAAAACACTTTAGAATAACTCGAAGAAATCTCGAGGAACAAAAGTTACTTAGCAAATTCTGCTTGTCAAACAATGTTTGGTGACGTGCAATAATATGTTTGAAAAACAATGTTTGATCATTTGGTAAGATCCTAAGTAGGGCCGTAGGAAGCAGGGGGAGCTGGGGGGGGCTTGAACCCCCCAAATAATTTTTAAAACAATAGTATGACATCATAAAATAATTACGTCATCATATACTTTTCAGTTATTTAGCCCCCTGCCCCCAATCTGAGATTCCTTCGGACGGCCTAGTGCCGCAACATTAAATAAGCAAGAGATTTCTTATCAATGTATTAAAAAAGCGTTTTAGCGCAAAGACATTGAAGACAAATTTTCTTATTGATTTGGCCAAAGATAGTAGACCCAACAAGTAACATTCTTTATAGAATTACTTCAATATAAAATTTACCAACAAAGTGAACTTACTCTGGTTCATAAATGTTAACATTTCCTTTCTTTTTCACCCAAGTGTCAAAAAGGTTCTTGCTCTTATCATCAGGATCTTTGAACTAAAAAACAAAATTTTTAATCCGTTAGCGTATTCATTTCGTACCAGCAAAGTGTATGCGGGGACTTCACACTTCTAATCCAACAAGAAATAATGCCGTATTAATTTCTTACCGGCATATTGTAAACGGGGACTAGGTTTTTAACATAGACACCACCTAATGCACTGTTTGAGAGTAAAAATAAGACATTATGTTAAGCCGTGGCTATACGTGCGACGTTTCGGCTGAAATGGCGACAGAACATTTTCAGAAATTGTCACCGAGACCCGAAAAACTAAGAGTCGCACGTGTAGCCAGGGATATATTATCGAACAAAATGTGCTGCGACCTTAGGAAAAACAATCGCAGAATATTGCTTCGGTTGAACTTTTCGCGACATGATGTTGCTTGTCGCCAGTAATGTCGCAGCGTGGAGGCGGTTTTTTGCATTTGCGACGCAACACTTTGCATTGTTTTCGCGCCTTTTACTGGAAATTTCCTACGACCCATCTTCTTATAAAGCAAGCTAATTGTCGCAGAACTTCAGTCGCAGCATTGTTGTTGCAGCGTGTAGCCACCTAAGGATTTTTTATGACAGGACACATTCAGGTGTGCCGCGTCGCCATTTCAAGCAAAACGTCGCACACGTGGCCGCGGTTTTAAACTTCATAATACCAAAAACGTTTCTTGCATTAAAAGCCGCTTACCATTTTGACAATATCATAGAACGTATCACGCAAGTGGGGTGTCGATTTCAATTCAATTGTAAAATTTCCTATGAAAAGAAAATGTAAATTTCAAATCAATTTCATATATTTGGATAACAAAGAAATAAGTTAGTTTCATGTAATTTACATTTTATACCTTCAACAGCGGTATCAATGTTCAAATAGGCAACAGCTCTCTGGGCTAGAAGCTTTGAGTGGTCCTGAAATACAGGAAAATAATGTTTTATTTCGCGTTTACCCCCGTAAATTTTTTCGATTCATATCAATCTCGTAGGGCATCAGCAGAAAATCCGGGTGTTACAGGAGATAAAAGGTATACTTTACCTCGACCCATTCTGTGGAGCCAATCAATCCATACTCCTCCGCATCCCAGCTGCAGAGAAGAATTGTGCGACGCGGTTTCCAACCTGAAATGAGCAACCCAAGGTTTTAAAATTAGTCTTACTTACAATAACGAAAAATCACAGGGAATCAATACGTATGTATGTTGTAGGTTTACCTTTCTTTTTGAGCCAGCCAAAGGCTCTTGCCAACTCAACCATAGTAGCAGTACCGCTAGATGGATCCGCCGCACCAAAAACCCAGGCGTCTCTGTGATTCCCAAGAATGACAAGACGGTCTACAATTAATGAAACATTTGAATAATGATTTGGAGTTAGATGCAGATAAGAAGCCGTGGATACACGTGCGATTCTCCACCTGTTTTGGCGACGCAACAGTCACGGAAATGTCCTGTTCTGAGAAACCTTGAGGTGGCTACATACTGCGACAAAAAGTGCTGCGAAAAAAGTGCTGCAAAAAACAACTTGCGCGGTAAGATGGGTCCTAGACAACTTCCAATGAAAATTTGCGCGGCTGTGTTGCATTGCCATATTCCTGGTTCCACAAGCAAATTTTTGTTTCTCCGCTCGCGACGACAATTTTTTAACATAACCAGTCGCCATTTCAAGCTAAAATTGAACTTGCAGCGCGGGTTAAGAAATCAAGAGGGCAATCTTTCTTCGCTTGGCAGACACTGAAGATTATTGGAGGGGGGCAAAGCCATTGTTTGAGCAAAAAGCATTGATTTTTGTATTGTTATCAAAAGCACATTGGCACGTTCGGGTAGGTTCGAGTTGTAGATTTTGGATGAAATAAGCGAAAGGAACTTAATCTGGAAAATATTTTTTTGAGTATAATTGTATTACTGGTTCCATGTTCCCGCAAGCGACTTGGCAAGTTCGTGTTGTGCGGGAACGGCCATGGATAAAATAGGCCTGAACAGGATCATCTATATTTTAGGTACACCAATGCTTCGCCGTGGCTGGTGTGGCACCTTTAACCTTACCAAAACTTTTATATGGTCCTGCAAACGTTTTGCTAACGTGCCTTAAGACAAGACAATCGACATTTGCGTTGTGCCTAGGGGAGCTCAATGGCAACCCTTCCAGAGAAAGTATACCAAACAGCCTTCTTCCAGTTTACGGGAGATGACTTAACATTGGAGTCAAGTTGTAAATACTACTATACCTGGCTCGATATTTCCTTGCAACGTTCCAACAACATTGTAAATAAACCTATCTTCTCTATTCACTGAGACTTTCATCTTTACTTTTCTGCAAAAACAAAAATAAGATGCTTCAAACTAATTATTTACAGCAACTTATGTGCATTTCAATCCGCATCTGGGTATAAATTACGTCTAAGTCAATTGTTTTGGTCTGTTTCTGAAGTTTATACTCTGAGGGGTGTCTGAAGTATGTACAGAAATGTTTACACTGTTTCTCGCAATATTGTTTAGAGCCAGGTTCAAGACCTAAAACTTACTTTTATCTCCAGAGTTAATTCTATACGGCACATTAAGCTTTCCTCTCCAAGATTTGCTTGGAACATCATCACCATCAAGGTGTCTACAAAGAAAAACAACATCTATTGAATACAAAGATAAGCATTACCAAAAGAAGAAAATATAAACAACAATATCACATACATAAAGAAAACAGAAACATGAAAACATTTAAAACATAAACAAACATAAATATATACAAAACATAAACATAAACATAAACATAAACATAAACATAAACATAAACATAGAAATAAACAAAGACACAAATCTTAACATAAACATAAACATAGACATAAACATAAACGTAAACATAAACATAAACATAAACATAAACATAAACATAAACATAAACATAAACATAAATATAAACATAAACATAAATATAAACATAAACATAAACATAAACATAAACATAAACATAAACATAAACATAAACATAAACATAAACATAAACATAAACAAATATAAACATAAACATAAACATAAACATAAACATAAACATAAACATAAACATAAACATAAACATAAACATAAACATAAAAATAAACATAAACATAAACATAAACATAAAAATATAAACATATAAACATAAACATAAACATAAACATAAATATAAACATAAACATAAACATAAACATAAACATAAACATAAACATAAACATAAACATAAACATAAACATAAACATAAATATAAATATAAACATAAACAAACATAAACATAAACATAAACATAAACATAAACATAAAACATAAACATAAACATAAACATAAACATAAAACATAAACAAAACATAAACGCAAAGATAAGCATAAACATAAACATAAACATATAACCCTAAACATAAACATAAACAAAACATAAACATAAACATAAACATAAACATAAACATAAACATAAACATAAACATAAACATAAACATAAACATAAACATAAACATAAATATAAAAACATAAACATAAACATAAACATAAACATAAACATAAACATAAACATAAACACACCCACAAATATAAACATAAACATAAACATAAACATAAACATAAACATAAACATAAACATAAACATAAACATAAACATAAACATAAACATAAACATAAACATAACATAAACATAGACATAAACATAAACATAAACATAAACATAAACATAAACATAAACATAAACATAAACATAAACATAAACATAAACATAACCATAAACATAAACATAAACATAAACATAAACATAAACATAAATATGAACATAAACATAAACATAAACATAAACATAAACGTAAACATAAATATAAACATAAACACAAATATAAACATAAACATAAACATAAATATAAACATAAACATAAACATAAACATAAACATAAACGTAAACATAAACACAAATGATTACCGCAAAAGCTTCTCTGCATTTTCATAGCTGATTGGAAGGATAGGCATTTTTGGAAAATAAGTTACGTCATTCAGATCCCAATCGTCCTCTCCCTCGCCATCCTTCGATTATTTCCCCTTCCATAATCGCTCTCGCTGTCACTTCTCTTCGTATGAGATGACTAAAGTACTGAAACCTCCTTCTCTTCACTGTTTCTACCATTCGTTCAGGCATACAGCCAAAGATCTCCTATGTCCCGTTCTTAACCCATTCGTTCGTCTTCCTCTCCCCTCCCTCCCTCGCTTTCCTTCCATCCCCTCCCATAATCGCCCTATATGTCCCTTCTCCTTTTACAGGATGGTCAAACAAAGTAATGAAACCTCCTCTTATTCACTGTTCCACCACGCCTTCCCGTATACATCGTAAGATCTTCACTAACTTGCGCTTAACCAATTCGTTCGTCCTCCTATCCCTCGCCTTCCTTCCATTCCATCTTCGATAATCGCTCTATCTGTCCCTCCTTGACTGTCCCTCCTTCATTTCAAAAGCTCGCAACCTCCGTTTGCTATAGACTTATTACAAGAGTCGTAGTTATCGCTATTGAGTCTATGCTGGACGCTCAAACTACGACTCATAACTTTTCAGCAGAAAAAGTGGTCAAAACCGTTGAGCCTCGTTTCCAAAAAAGTCAAATGGCGCGAAAGAGCGAACGCAATGGCGCGATTTCAATGGAAAGCTGCGAGGGCTGCGAGCCTGCAAGAAGTTGCCTAGAAATTCACTTTTTAGGAGGATAAATGCGAAAATAGGATATAATTACAAAGAAGGAAGTTTACTTTGCTTACAAAAGTAATTGCATGTATATAAAAAATGTCTGCCCAAAAATATTTTTCAACTGAGGTCACGCGGCCCTGGGCACACGAAATCTGGGCTTTAGTGCCCAACGGCTGGAAAATCTTATAATAATTTCATTAACTCGTAATTTAAGTAAAAGACTCCATTATTCAAAATTTGATGAATTATAATTCAAGAAAACTACGAGGTTGAGATTTAGCATATTTAAGAAGAAAATTTAAACAGTACAGCGATCAAATGCAAAAATGTTTTAAACAATTTTTCAATCCTAGATAATTTTCTCTCAAGGTGAAGCCGAGGATGAAGCATTAAAACTTTTATTTTATGGAAAAACTTTGGCTGAAGTTTTGACTTCCAAAGGAGAAAATAGATAAAAGTACCGATTTTCAGGCGAATGAATCTTTTCAGGAACAAAATGATCAAGTTGGAAAGAACTAAGGAATTATCTGAAAATTATGTTTTGCTTTCTAATCTATTGACGACAAAAAATTGCTCGGCAACTGAGTGAAACATTTGAATTTAACTTTTCCGTTGTATCTACTACTTTTGTTAAAGGTTTCTGCTGAAACTAACAAATTTACTGTTCCATTAAATGTCCTATCAGTACCCAAATATTTTCATACAAAAAAACAATTTTGAATTCACAAACCTGAAATCTCATCTCGGGAACATTAAAAATCTGTTTCCTCGGTTCTGTTCAAAGCATAAATTTCATTGACAACAACATACACATTATTTGAAATAATGTGTACACTTAAAGCCATTTGTCGTTCTCCCTATCTGCAATATTTGAACTTTCCTCAGAAATAATAAATCCTAATAAAACTGCTCCAAGTTTGTTTTTGTGAAAGCTGTGTAAAAGCTGTGGCCGAAAGTCGCTTGAATCTTTGACATGAAATCGAGGAAAAGGTGGGAGAAGAAGATTAGCCAATCAGCGATGGCTCCAGAAAGTTGGAGTCGCTGTCCACTTTTTCAGCTGAAAGATTATGAGTCCCACTCTGAGCAAACAGCTATATGGTTGTTGTTGTTGTTCCTGCTGTTTGCGATGAGTGGGACTCAGGTAATCAGTCTACGTTTGCTACGCTTGCTTCTGTTCCAACTCTCGCACCAGGGCCGTCGTTATGGGGGGGTGCGGGGGGTGCGGCACCCCCCCTGGCTTCAAGCCTGTCGGCAACTTGTCGGCAGTTGCGTTGTCGGCAACTGAGAAAATTGAGGGCCAAAATGTTTTCTCGTAAGCAATAACCTCATTGGAACATCCGCAAGTGCATCGCATCATATTATAACAGAACGATAACAAAATCTTATTGTACATTACCACGTAGCATTTGAAAGTCAGTTAAAGGAACAATTATCTATGCAAAAATGGCGTATCAATTAAGTTAAATCGCTTAGAACTACGATGTCTTCTTTGTTAACCTTCGCATGAATTAGCTGACGTCTTTGGGTCTTCACAATTAGCACTACTTCAGCCTTTACTTCATTGCTTCATAACTGATTATGAACGACACGGCAGTCTACTGTATGTATACCTCCATACCTCCATTCGTTAATAGTCTAATAGCTCTAATGCTTATGGAACATCCCACGATCATTCTAATTTCTAATCAGTCATAGTCATCTTTGAAGTCGATCTCTATTGGATTGGCAAACTGGATAATGGCTCAGAAAATTGTAATTTAAAGGTCCCGAAATGGTCATTACAGCGACTCTAGAAAAATAATTCTCAAAATTTTCCCTGGGAGCATGCCCCGACCCCCTAGTTAAAAGAGCTTTTTTTGCATATTTATATTTAAGCCCCTTTTTCTTGTGCCCCTCCACTTCTAAAAAGTTTCTATGTCCTCGAGAGCGGGCCCTTAGACGCACCGCAGCAGGCAGGCCACACCCAGGCCACGCCCATTTTTGTCGGCAAATTTACATTCGGCACCCCCCCTGCTTGAGAGTTCTAGCGACGGCCCTGTCTCGCACGGATACAATAGAGTGTAAACCCTGGCACTCTTAATGAAATGCACTCTTTTTCTCAAGGAAAATTTTCATAAAAGACACGAGCCTGGGTTTTAAATTAAGAATATTTTAGGCTCAAAAAAGGCAAAAACTTAAGAACAGCCAGCCTTGATCAAAATTTTCTGGTTCTTATAAAAAACAGTGTTGTGAACAAATGATATGAAATGAAATGATATGATACGATATATATATAATAAGATAATGAAAAGATAACAACTATCAACTGTATGAAACTTCAAACCTTTTTTGATCTTGGAACACTACCATATCTCACAAGGGCAATACAGTTCTTGAGATCAATTTCTTTCTCCACAAGATGCTCGTAGTCTTTCTCTGTTCCGAAATTTGCATAAACAAGTTCACCCTGAAAAAAAAAATATTCCAAGTAAGGCCCTGGCCAAACGATAAAACATTGTTGGTCCAACATTTTAAATTTGCTGTAAAAAAATGTTTGGCCACGTCAAAAAAACATTCCTCGACAAGCAAAAGTAACAAACGTTGTGGCGTGATGTTTTTGAAAAAGTTCGAAAACCTTTTCTGCTTAATGCAAGCAAAAATGTTAGACAAGCAATGTTTTTGGACGCTGCCAAACCGTCAAACATTTTGCTTGACAAGCAAATGGGCCAACAATGTTTGATCGTTTTGCCAGGGCCTAAGAATGGTTTCTGTTGGTGCAAAATTACAAAATAGCGAAAAACAGCGGAAACATCTCCGGAAATTGGTTAGGTATCTTTTAAGTATGTCCAGAAATGTTTTCCTTTTTCCTCGCAATATAGAGAAGTAAGACTGGAAAAATTGTAGGACTAAAAACAAAAAAGAAACAAAACTAAAAACTTACGCAAAACTACTCTTGCTTAAGTAACTAAGTGTTACTCTTATTTACAAAGAGTGCACTGCTCTGGAGCCAAAGCTCGACGTAGCAACTTTGCTTTGCCACTATAATGCTGGGGTCAAAACTTCGTTTTTCTGTGGCGGAAATTTGGCAATTTCGGTTTCAATCACCGACCGTACAAGATTTAGTTCCACAGGCAACAAAGGGCCGGTGCATCGCACGCCCAGTTTCCTGCATTAAATAATTAGAAGTAGTCGTAGTTAGATCTAGTATCTAGTCATTGTTTCCAATAAAGAAGGAAGTATAGTTAACATGGTGCTTTAGCTTTCGATTGTCCTAGGGAAATTTAATAAGAAAGTATATCACAAACCTCGAAAGTTCCAGACTGTGCATATGCAATGAACGGGGGTAAGGATCTTGAATCATTTTCATATTTATTATAACTTTTCTCGACCGATAAAAACTTGACTACTTCGTCTCCGTCATCAGTCATAAGCGCAACACTGCCAGGCTCCGTGGGGTACGATAACAAGACTTTATATTTCTTGATTTCGACGCGATCAAAACCAGCTTCCTCGAACTTCGAAGCGACCCATTCCGCTTGTTTTTTGCTCTCCGGAGAACCGGCAATATGAGGCATACTTGTTAGGTATCTAGAAAACAACACAGTGGTATTCAAGCATCATTTAAAAACTCAAACAACGGTCTAAACAGGGGGGGGGATTTATCTCTTGTGAAAATGCATACGAGATTCTAAGTCCGACATCTGGGGGTACATTTGTCCTTATAGCAAAGTTGTAATCGAGGAACGGGATCAAGGAACGAGACTGAAAACCATGAATAATTTCAGGACTATGAACCATAACAAGACTGAGGAAGAGGACCAAGGAACGGGATTGAAGATCTGAACAATAACAAGACTGAGGAACAGGACCAAGGAATGGGGACTGAAGACAATCAATAATGTCACGACTAAGGAACAGACCATAGAGAAAGAGAACTGAAGTACACTAACTAATTTGAAACTTAGGAACATCATTGTGGACTAAAGACCTTGGACAAAACAGAGGAAAAGAGCCGTGATTGGCACGAGGAAAAGGGGCCCTGGACTAGGACCATGAAAAATACTCAAGATTAGAAACTAGGAGCTAAGTGGAGAGGCGGAGGTCCTTGAGGCGGAGGTCCTTGCGAGGCCGTGGTCAGAGACAGGCATGGTCTAGTAGTAATTTCTAGTGTCAAAAGAATAAGTCGATACGTAAGAACATATCGGAACGAGCTGAGACAAAAAGATTCTCATAGATATACTCACTTCAGATTGTTTTCGATATTATCGGCGTAAATCTTTTCGGCAACCATCGCATGATATTCAACACGACGCGTTTCGTCTTCTGCAGATCTCGTAAATAGTTCTCTTGTCGGTAAATCATTATATTTACCGAAGGCTAGAAACACTGCACCGACTGTTAACGTTAATAAAACGACAAAAAAGGCCACATTTCTCGGCGATATGTAATCTCTAAAACTGTTAGAGCCCATTGTTAGAGGTATTAAGTTACCGAAACACCATTTCGCTCGGCAAAAACGAAAAAATTACTGTTTTAAATTTATCAAGTGATATATTTCACACGACTTGGCCTATGCAGTTAGATATTTTCTACAGGTAATAAGAACTCTTGCAACAACGAATCCCCCTGGTTTTCCTGGCCTGCTAGTGATTATTGCATTGATTCACTGGTATTGCCAGGGGGTTGAAATGGTGGGAAATGGCGGATAAGTGTGACTGAACAATCGGTAAACAAGACCGTAGTATTCATAAGAGTTATTCGAGGGCATCAACATTGATCACGCGAGTGAAATAATACAGGTATGACAGTCTGGTGGGTAACGAGACTTTAAATAGTTAGAAACGAGAAAAAGATGTTGCGAAATGAAAAACAAACGTTGAATTGTATAGCAAAAACAGGATTTATAACCTCGAATACGAAGGGATACGAAGCTGGACCCGGCTGGACCTAGCATGTTTTCGGCAGAAGCTACAGTATACATTGAAAGGGCTTTTCGTCAACAGCTGTAGTACAAGGGTATTCTCTTTTAAAGGATTTCACGGGAGGCCTATTTCACTCGTAAGATCCTGAAACCAAAGACCTTGATCTAAAGCGGCATGCTCAGCGCCCAATCGGCAATAATCCCCCCAAATTTTTCACCTTTCCGGGAGCTTCTCGGCTATCTATTCCCTGTCTGTATAGTCCCTACAAGTCACGCTCTTTAGTTCTCAGCCTGTTTGGGCCCATACGCCGTGCCTCCACTAGGTGAAATTCTTCGCGCGAAGGGAAAGGCTCCAACGCTACTCTGCCAGCACTAGATTTTCTGCTCGTACGCCCGTCGCAGCGAATGAAGAAAAGTAGGATTGACTTCTACTTATTGCCTCGAAAGCGCAGAAACTCTCGCGTGAACGATTCTGCCTTGCGCGCGGCTTTGGTGCTGTTTTACACTAGGGGAATCGTTTTGTTCATCCAGGATTGCTTTTGGCTTTTTTAGGGCTCTTAAAACTTTTAAAATTTCAAAATTCGAATTGAGAAAATCAATAGTTTCTCAGTATTTTACCAGTAATGAAAGAAATTGTTATACAGATAAATATACGGAGTCACAGTAATATATAATTGATAATTTTGATAACAAAAGTGTCTCATATAATCTAACATAAAAAATACACCAATTATAGAGTTTTAAGGCTACGCATGGTTAAAACGGGTAAAGGAAATAAGGATTTGATTTTTGGAGAGATGCACAGTAACGTGGAGGATGTGCAGTATAGTGGTGGATGGAAAGTATCGTAGAGGGTTACCATCAGTACAGTGGAGGCTTAGGGTTACCATTTGTAACGTGGAGGGTGCGAAGTTACGTGGAGACATCATCAGTACAGTGGAGGGTTATCATCAGTACAGTGGAGGATGCGAAGCATCGTGGATGGCTTGGAGGGTTATCATCAGTAGTACAGTGGAGTTATATCATCAGTACAGTGGAGAGTGCAAAGCATCGTGGAGGGCTTGGAGGGTCATCATCAGTCAAGTGCAGGGTTATCATCTGTATCGTCGAGGATGTGAAGTATGATTGAGAGTTATCATCAGTACATTGGAGAATGCAAAGTATCGTGGAGAGTTATCATCAGTACAGTGGAGGGATATCATCAGCACAGTGGCGAGTGCAAAGCACCGTGGAGGGCTTGGAGGGTTATCATAAATAAAGTGGAGGGTTATAATCAGTAGTATAGTGGAGGGTTATCATCAGTAAAATGGAGAGTCCGAAGCATCGTGGAGGGCGTGGAGGTTTATCTTTAAAAAGAAATGGAGAGTTGTCATCTGTAACGTGGAGGATGTGAAGTATCATGAAAAGTTATCATCAGAACAATGGAGAATGCAAAGTATCGTGGAGGGTTATCATAAGTGCAGTGGAGGGTTATCACCTGTAACGTGGCATATCAGTATACGTAAGCAATAAGGAGCAGGATTTCTAGGGTGACTGATACCTCTGTAAACTAAGGTGTTGAGATCAAATGCTTCACTACAGGTAGATTGACACCACAGTCTATTCTGCGGAATCCCGCGGATTCCCTAGATATTTAACATTTTATTCAGCTCAAATTTAGACGAATTATTAAGATTGTTACCATTTAACTTTTACGGTAGCTAGTTTAAGATCATTTAACGGTGTATAAGTTTATGAAAAAGCCATGTTAAGTTTTAAAATCACAAATTTTAAGTCTTATTGTTTTAATTCAAAAGTCCGGAGAATATTTAAAAAACGAAATCTTTTGAGTTTAGATAAGTTTAAAATGTGGCGTCGATTATTCGATATTGTTGATTATCGCTTGTTTTTGGAATTCGGTCATTTTAATCTCCTGAATCGCTCATAGTGCAAGCCTGCTGTCGTCTCAATCATGTCTTGCATATGTGTCCTAAACGCCAGAAGATAAATAAAGCAAAGTAAAGATATTATTTTCTAAGCTTTTATCCATTACTCCAGACTTAAAAAGTTCAGCCAATTGACTGATGTCTCATGCATCACTGTAGACTTTCCCCAAGTCTACTTATCAGTGTCCTTATCCAAAGGTCCACCATTCCGTGTAAACAAAAGAGAACCCTTCTTTGTTTGTCATGGAATCGTGGACCTTAGGAGAAGGATATTGAGAAATAGACTTGGGTCAAGAATCATAGAGCCAAAATAATAGCGACGAAATGAATCGAGCCAAATTCAAGACTTTGGGGCGACAGAAATTTGTAAAAAGCACCATAAAATTCATAAGACGTATCTCTTATTAGGTTGTCTGGTATTTGGTTTGTTAATGGCAAGTGTAAAGAAAAAGATTCCTTAGAGATTTTGTTAATGAATATAAAGGTTTACATAAAAGTCATGGTTTAAAGTATGACATATTAATTAAGGAACAACATTACTTTTAGTTTTTTAATATATTTATTTAGTTATTTATCTGTGATAATCAACGATTTAATTAATTGAATATTTAAGCTTACTTGATTCGAGTCAATTGATTATTTGTTTAGAAATGGTAATACAAATTAGGTAGTATTGTAAAAAAAAAGTTTATGTGTGACAGTTATGGACTTTTATATAGCTTCAGAAAAAGTTTAAAGAAAGCTTTAATATGAAGGTATTTGAGGGGCATTTGAATCTGTTTATATCTTACACACTTCAAATTAGTAGTTAGAGGGGAGAAGTGTGGGCCTGCGGATATAACTAATTGAAAATTCACCTAAGTATATTTTCCACGGCACAAATGATTATGAATATTGAATATGATATGATAAATAGATCAAAAAATTTCATACCATATATTTTCTATAATAATCCAGTAAACAAGAGGGAATTTAATAAAGTAAGTGAGTCTGCTTTGTTTATAGTTAGGCCCTGGCCTAACGATCAAATACTGTTTCTCAAACATCCGAGATTTGCCTCATGAGCAATGTTTGACCGTTGGCCACGTCACAAAACATTGCTTGACAAGCAGAATAGCTTAGCGATGTTTATGAATGGCAATGTCTTTAAAAAGCTTCAAAAGCATTTGTTGGTTGTCAAAAATTGGATGAACAATGTTTTGTGACGTTGCCAAACGGGATAACATAGTGTTTGATAAGCAACGTCAAACTTCAAGTGTTTCACATGTTTAAAGAACAATGTTTGATTGTTTCGCCAGGGCCTTAGCTTGAGCAAGAGAATCGATGACGTATATTGTTCTGTCTCAGCAGATGTACAACATAGCAAGAAAATTAAACAACTCCTTCGTAGAAGCCATCAAAGATCAAAGCAAGCGCTGGTTCTATATGACTTCCCACAGCCACGCCGTCAAATTGTCAGTATGGAAGACTGTAACCTTCCTGGGGTCGCTACTCCCTTTTTATGACAGGGGGTTGAAGTCTTTTTAAAATTTAAGCTTTGGTCCTCTTTAGACCGGGCTCCCTTGTCTAGCCGCAATGGAAGTACCCCCGGGATAATCTTGCCCAAGCTAGCTCGATCCAAAACTGCAGACTCTATTACTTGACTAAATTCACCTCAGTTCGCCGATATAATAAGGAAAATGCCTTGGAGTGTTAACGATTCCTCAATGTCCCTTGCATTGGCCATTATTAACAAATCTTAACGTCTAGCTATTTAATGATTGATTTCATAAGAGTTTTGGTAATTTTTCTGTTCACGCTGTTTTACTAGACTTATTATGCATTTCTGTCAACTTTGTTCTTCTGTAATTTTCATAATGAATCGAAGCAGTTACTTCAATCAGATCTTGCATATGGGTCCTAAGCATTAAAACAGATAGTACACTTATCAGAAAAGCCAGGACTTCGTTTTAGGCCACGGAGACGTCGTATATCGGTCCGACGCGACGGAATCATATTCCCATAAAATCGTAAACAATAGGGTTACGATGGGGTCACACAGGAATGTCCTCCAGTAGTTGTTGTTTTCAGCGCGCATGTCCCCGTCGACGGATCAAAAAACGTGCCAATATCAAAAATCATGTTGTAAAAGGAGACGCGACAATATTGAACCAATTTCAATTTTTTTGAAGCCGAAAATGTTTTAAGACATGTTCCCATATCATTGTAAGTAGATTGAAGATCTGATTATTTGATTTGATTTTGCAAAATGTTGCCTGCAAAGGTTTAAGCAATAAACGAAAATGGGACTGTCATTTTCCTACATGTACGGTAGTACTCCTACGCCAATTGTGCCTGAACAAAGTTTGTGTCTTCAACCAGCGGGCTTTCTACGCCTGCCCGTCCACAAGAAAACCTTAAAAGGGCATATAAGAGAATGATGGGGATCCAATTCAAATGAATTTGATAATAATCTATTCCCACTGAATCCTACTCTCTTCCTTTCAATTGGCGAGATATGGAGAGTGCGAAGGAGGCTTCGCAGTTTGAAACGCAGAGAGTATTGAGACTGTCGCTGCGGGAGGGATTGAGAGGCAGCTTTATCTTATATTGTGATTTGCTGAAGAAGGATGGCTCAATCACAAGCATTGAGTTTTATAACCCAACAAATCCCCTTAGGAGGTCACTGCCTTGCTGAATGTATCCCCAAGGAGTCTTTAGATCATCTTATCTTAGCCTCGTTACAAATTCAGAGATTTGCATCCAGTGAGAATAGTACGATAACGCAGCTCCTGTATCATTGATATGAGCGTCGAGGCATCAGATGCAGTGAGGCATAACAACGGTATTATTCTAACTCTCTCTTACCTTATAAGCATGTCTCTAAGCAGTGGAAACTCACAGTGCATGCGGTTTTCAACTGGAAGAAAAACATATATTTAATGATTTAAAAAGAAAAAGTCTGCAAACTGGAGTGGGCAAAGAATGGAATTCCAAGGAAAAGACATCAATATTATGAGTTACCTTCAACGACTCCCCAACGTGTTTTTCTGCCCAAAACATTCTTGCCACCAACGTTGACATATTTGTCACTGCCAACGACTGCAAACGGAATCTGGTCCTAGAAACGAAAATTCTTTTTTTCAGAACTCCTTAAGAAACCTAGAAGCAATACTTTAAGAACCAGATGAACTTCGAAACTGAGAAAATTCTTTACTCAGTATTGAAAATAATTCAATCATATGCAAATCAAAATAATAGTTTAGTCAAAGAAAGTTGTGTTTCTCCAGCAGATACGCCATGAATGATTCTTTCTGAGATTTCACCTCTCATGTGGTTTCTCTTGTTTTTAATCCCTGGCCAAACGATCAGAAATTATTTATCAAACATATGAAATTGCCTGTCAAGCAAAATGCTGAATGCTCTACCATTTAGCCATGTTGCAAAACAATGCTCGTCAAACATTTTTAGCTGGCGACAGCCAAAAAGTATTTGTGAAATTCTTTCCAAAAACTTCTCAGAATAAATTTTGCTTATTTATACTTGTCAAGAAAGGTTTTGCGACGTGGCCAAACGTTCAAACATCGCTTGGTAAAAAGCAAACTTCGAATGTTTGACAAACAATGTTTGATCGTTTGGTCAGGGCCTAATACTCACTTTGATTTTGTTGTTAACTTTCATCTCGTCATCAGTTAGATCATTGTGAACAACTGGATAGATAGTGATGTTGTTGAAGTGTATGTCCTCTCTTATCTAAAATGGATTAGAGATGCATCTCGTTTAAAAAAAACATAGTACAATATTAATTTAATGATCAAACAACGCTACTTCTGGAAAATGGCAGACATGTAGACTTATTACATTCTTCCCACTCTTTCGGAAACAGCTCCTAACAACCACACTAACATAATTGCTGTTTCCTCAAAGTGGAGCGGGGTGATGGATTGTGGAGGAGCGTAGACTAAGAAAACTGTAATAAGTCTAGTTGCCATGAGTAAGGGAATCCTCGTCACGTGCAAAGACCAGAACTGCAGGCGTTTCAGGAGGAAAAGTTCATGAATTAAAAGTAAAATCTGCTGCACTACCTCCCCTAAAGCGACTGTAATCAAGGTCGTTGCATGTGAAGAGGATGCCCTTAATCAATATATCTACCATTTTCCAGAAAAATGGCGCACCAACCCAGACCTCTTTGAAAATTCAATTCTGGAATCCGGGTTAGGATTCTGACTTTCGTAAACCTGGATTATTTCTTATTAGAATCTCTAAATTTCAACATGGAAAAGATGCAGAAGAAGTGTTGATTTACCCGTTTCTTGAAAGCCTCTCTCTCTTCAAGTGTTAGTGTGTCTGCTTTTGAAATGACAGGGATCACATTCACGCATTTATCTAGCTGTTTCATTACAGAGATATCAAGAGCTCTCAACCTGAAACACAAATCATATTTTCAAGAAATTATTAGATAAAACGTGATAAATTAAGTATGTCCTCAAGGCTGTCTCCATTCCCAGGGTTATAAATGACCAAACCCTGATAGTATCTTTTCAAAGGATGCAGCTGTAGGCAAAACTAGGGTGCGTGACAAAAATTTATAGAGCAACGGACAACTTCAAGTATTACGTCCAGAGGCGGACTGGCGGCGAATCTCAAGGGTTGCTATTTCCAGTAAAAGGGGCCTGTTTTCACAATAGCAATTGGTCTTGTTAGTTGCTTCTAGCGAGCTCCTGTATAAAAAAATCAATTCAAGGCAAGGGCTACTGTTCATGTTAATACTTCTTTTTCTTATTCGCGATATTTCGATGGCAAAATCGTCTCCCTTTTATACATATTTTCGCATTTCTATATTTTCTTGCTTCCATATTTTCTTGCGCATAAGCTGATTATCTTTTTATTTTAACTTCTTTCCAATTATCTGCATTGAGAAAACAATTTCTGTCATTTCCAACTGTCTTCAGACTGAGCGAAACCAATCCAAATCTCTTCGAAATCCCAAGAAATCGAAGAGATTTGCTCAAGAAACAACAGAAACAGTTTGTTAAAGACCCTATACCACAAGAAGGCCCGGGTTGCAATCGCAACCTAGCATCCCTGCCAGTCCGCCCCTGTTTATCTGATCACCAAATCCTGGGGTGTCTGTGACCGTCAGTTTCAAGTTGACACTTTTTTCTTCCAACACTGAAAGAAAAATCTTCGTCAAAACACTTGGTTGAATGTGAAAGGTGAAATGGTGTTTTAGCGCCAGTCGCTAGGATCTCAGTAGTAGGATAACTAATCTAGACCTCGACCCTGGCCGTGACGCTACCGTGGCTGGGCTCGCAACCTGACCACATTGAGCTTCTGACACCATGAGTCAGCTGGATTACACCACGACGCCTCAGCACCTTCGCATTCATTATCAAAATCAGAGAAATGAAGCAACATATTATTGTAGATTTGAAACAAATGAAAATCTATTTTCTTGGATCTTGCTATTATTGGGTGAAGGTTTAAAAATAAACAAGGTGACGGAAGAAAAAGACATAAAGAGATTTACGTTTCTGCACTAATACTCACTCCGGCATTCAGAGCTTCATATCATCTGGAGAAGTCGAGGAAGCATTGAATAGGGGTTGAGGGTGCAAACAAAATGAAATGAAAACGAAAATTCATTGGAGGAAAGGATTGTTCGCTAAAAGCAGCCATTCGAGATCCTCTGGAGTGTCATGGAGATCTTTTACAGCTATGTGGTTTTTCTCCTGTTTTTAAGCCTTTCAATTTTTTAAATTCTTTTGGAAGCTAAACGTATCCATCCCGTTATATTACACACTTGAAGGGACTGCAGTATTTGGTATGTTATTAGCGAAGTACGTAATAAACAGGGCATTTTCTATTGTTCCACAACTAGAAGGACAATATCAATGGTACGCTATGTACAGGCGTATATAATAAGTGAGTACGTTATAACCGAATTACACTGTAACTGACATACCATGAGTAACGGTCTTGATTTCCACTGTCTTTGGAATACCATTCGAGTTAGATGTACATGTTGGTCTACTTGCTTTTGTTTTGAACAAAGTATTGATAAGGGTTGACTTTCCAAGCCCAGCTGAACCTAATAAGAAATGAAAATAAATTCAAGAATAAATAGTGTTACATTCGATTTCGTAACTAAAAACGTTGCACATAATTACAAGTTACAAAATAACTGATAAACAAGTTGTGCACTATTCGACTATGTTTACAATAGACATGGCCTCATTTTGAAACCATTTGAAATAGTTAAGGACAGAAGAATTTTAAGTTATCCAAGATACCAGAGACCTGATGGAGGAATGGCCAAAACGTTTTAGCACTGCATTTTCAGTTTTAAACTGTATTCGTTAAACGAAAAGTCAAAGATATTGAAAAAAAGGTTCATTCAATTCTATTTTATTTAGGGCATTCCTTCTATAAAAGGCCGTTTTTTCCTTGAAAAGAATTCAGTCTAAAACTTTTGGAAGTAGCATATGCTTTTACAATCCTTCAGACATGCCGAAGAAAGCTGAACCTAACTATGTTTGTATTGGTATGATCCTGTTAGGAATTCAAGGCAAACACTGCCTTAGTCCTTTGTCTGAACTCCTCTGAACTCCAGTATCTAAAATGAAAAATGTAGTTACTTACCTACAACCATGACATTGAACTCAAATCCTCTTTTCAAACATTTCAATCGTAATTGCTCTTGGATTGAATCAAACCCGACTGATGCATCAAGGGGTGTTTTCAGTTTTGAGCCCCAGTGAGTAGTTGTCCCCATTGTCTGCTGCATAATTTCCAAAAAAGAGCTGTATGAAAGCATTCCTAGAGAACAAAGTAGATACCTTAAAACTATGAATTTCATTAACAAAGTTGACTTAGAGAAACCAAACCAATCTTTCAGTCCCTTAAAGCAACTGGTCCCCTTGGTAGTACACCGAGTAACCCGCTTTGGTGTTTAAAGGGCTGGCTAAACTAGGAGACATATCACGCACAACATATGTCCCCTCGGTGTCTCCCAGTTAAGCCACCTTGGAAACTTTGTAGTTCACCGACAAAATTTGTAGCAAGAGACAAGCAAATGTTTCTGGGAGACAACAGAAACATTTCTTCTCTCTGCCACATGCAAATTACTAGAGGGACATGTTGCTCACTTGTTACTCGCATGTTAAGCCACCCTGGGAGACAGGCCCAACACAGTGTTACATGCAACAAGTCTCCTAGTTTAGCAATAGCACAACATTTCTGTACATTAAACTAAGAAATCAGCCTTTTTTGTAAGCAGTGGTGTAGCAAGTGTCCTTGGGGTCTGTGGTATCCATTTTGCACTCTGAGCAGCCTAACCTTACCTTTCTCTGCTTTGACTTCAGCTTTTTTGCTGACCAACTCTTTTTCAGCTTCATTAAAATCACTTCCCATCAGTTGGACAGCTAGCGTAGATATTGTTGCAACATCAACCCATCCTGTCTCTTCAACATCAGCAAATTTAAAAACTTTGTTCAAAGCTACAAGAGAATTAGTAACAGGGATTAATTTTGCCAGATTCCATGTCTGTACAGTATAATCTTTCATACACTTTCAGTGTCAGGTAAGTATTTAGATAATGAGCATCAAGCAAAATGGCAGATTCTTCATATATAACATAGCGTAAGGGGCAAGCCAAAGGGTTTAGAGCTATATAACTTAAAACTTTACTGAGCAGACAAAAACATGACGAGATATGGCACCAACTCACCATCAGCTTGTATGTTTGTAAGAATGACCTGAAATAATAAAATGTTCATTAACTTAATACTCGAGGCTTGGACATTTGTTGAAAAACTGGTTGTTTAGGATAAAGTTTGAGAATTGGTTTGGATACCAAAACAAATATTTATAACCTAACCCTAGGGAACAAAAGATCTATTGTTTGTGGTGTGAACGTTAGTTTCATTGGCTGGTAGAGACAGAAATAATTTGTTAAGGTTATATGCTGAGTTTCGGTGGTAGGATGCCTTCCCTACTTGTAGTAGTTGTTTTCCCTGTGGTTGAACATCTTTTTGTTGCACAGCCTTGTCTTAAATACCACCACAATGAAAAACGAAAGCACATTTAAGATACTACTGCAAGGCATGTCACCAAGATGACTTGACATGTGACATCAGTGAATTATTTCCGTCCCCACTAGTGCTCTGTAATCCCTGGCAAGGGGCATCATTTCACTTTTCAACAAATTGTAGGCCTATGAGATGTCCATCAAAACAAAAGATTTCCAAGGGATTTCTATGAAAACAATAGGATTTCTAACCCGTGTACACAATTTTCATGGAGTGAATTACCCCTCAATCTCCGGCGTGGGGTTTGAAACTTTGTTGGCATACTTCTGACATGGATTTTTAGAAAATCTAGGTATATCTCCT
Source organism: Chrysaora quinquecirrha (assembly GCA_014526335.1). Taxonomy (NCBI): domain Eukaryota; kingdom Metazoa; phylum Cnidaria; class Scyphozoa; order Semaeostomeae; family Pelagiidae; genus Chrysaora; species Chrysaora quinquecirrha. The sequence goes on from JACTAT010000149.1 coordinate 226,554, forward strand.
GTGCATAATAATTATTATAGATAGACTAGTCTGGTTATATTTATAATATTTATAGATACCCCTAATATCGTACAACCTAAAGCAAGTGAAAGTCTTTTAAAATGGTTCTGAAATCTGAATTCAGCAAATCAAAATTTAAAACAAAAAAATGATCAAATAGACGTGTGAAATTTACAACCCACCAAAGCATAATAAATAAACAACGGAAATGATAAAAGGCCAATTTTAAAATCTGGGCCTAAACTGAGAATTTTTCAAGGTATCATAAAGCCTTTTTACCTTCGAATTATCCATTTTTAAATTTCAGAAAAGACAAAAGTAGATAGCTAATTCTTTTATCGATTTCTCGTTGCTAAAAACACGATATGTATCTTCCTGATAACCAACAAACTAGAAAACTTCTTAACTCCCAAGGAATGCTCAAAACTGGCTTCTTGAATGAAGAGGCGAGGCCCAATACCAAAGCAACAACTGTTCCTCTGGTCAGCGGAGTGAAGAACATAGGGTGGCCAAAAGTTGTTTCAATTTCACTTTCACACCTTCACGCAGTGGCCCCCCCAAGGGCTTTTGCGTGATGCGTTATAAGGCAATGTAATTGAAAAATGCTGTAACAAAGTTCTTATTTGTAAGACATATTGGAAAAGTTTAATATTACCCTTAATATTATATGGAGTTGGAGTTATCAATTTAACAAATGCAGAAATTCAGAAATTGCAAACAATAGAAAATAGTGTATATAGAAAAATTTTAGGTGGAAGAAAAGACACGCCAGTTTCTGCAATGAGAAGTGAAATAGGAGCGTCATTGATGAGAACAAGAATAATTGAATCAAAAATAATGTTGGTTAAGAATCTTGTGTCAGGACAAAATATGTTACTTAAAGAAATCCTGAGGAAAACGAAAGAAGATAAAAAGAATAAATGGACATCGACGCTAAATAAGTATCACGAAGAAATCAATATGACGGCTTTAGAAACCGAGAAGTTAAGCAAAAAGGAAATAAAAGAAGCATTGAGAAAATGGGATAGCGAGACCTGGAGGAAAGAAATTGAATCAAAGTCAAGTTTAAAAAAATACCAATGTTGGAAAAAAGAAATAAAGGAGGAAACCATTTATAATAACAGATGGAGCTCAAAGTTACTGTTATTAGCAAGAACTAACTCATTACCACTGAATATAAGAAACAGACATATCAACGGAAAAGTCCATTGCGATATTTGCGACATGAACGTGAATGAAGATTTAGATCACTTTTTATTGAAATGCCCAGGTTTAAGAAATGAAAGATGCCAAGAATATTCATCTACGACAGAAAATAACGAGCACGTAGTGGGAAAGTTCTTATTTGAAAACGATAAAATGGAAGAAAAAAAGGAAATGTTATTGAAAATGTGGAAAAAGAGAAAATCGACAATTGAAAAAATGGACAAATAATAATAAAAAAGAAAAAAAATAATAAAATAAAATAAAATAAAAAAAACGAGGCTGCCGATACAAAGGCAACAGCTTCAAAAACCACCTGAACCTGAACCTGAAATGAGCAACAAATATAACACGAAAAACTTTCCACGAGGTCGCTGGCTTCATTTGCTTCTAATATGCATGCCTCTCTGTCGCTTATTCAGAAATCAGCAATTAGATTTCTTTGTAAACTTTCAGAACATCGGATTCGTCCTGCAAGTTGATTCGATACTGGTTGGGTATTGGTTAAGCCTCAATCCGCATCATTTTGCTTCAGAAATTCCTAAACTTTAGATATTTTTTACCCCCATCCCGCGCCATAGCTTTAACTTCCAACTGATGACACAAAATCGATTTCAAAATTACTGAAAGCTGGTATCCTTTGCCAGAGAACAGATAAAATCTTGACCAAACAAGAAATGCACATGCGGGAAAGAATCTCCCACAATTCCTGGATTTGTGAAAAGCAATTCTACCTGGACTTTGAAGGTTCTATACACTATCGATTGTTCGATTCGCGTGTCATGAGTTCGAAGTGAAGTTTTAATTTACAAGGAATAAAATACCTTGGGTACCAGACTTTCAATTTCAAGAAAAATGAAATTTCATTTTTCTTGAAATTGAAAGTCTGGTACCCAGGGTAGGAATAAAATAGCTAACTAAAGAGAAACTAAAACTGAGAAGGAGAGGGTTCGACAAAATAAAAAATTGCATTCCAATGACTCAAAATGTAATTTTCAAAAAAATCCAGATACATATCAACTAATGCAAAATATAAACGTTAATTTATTTTTTGAAAAAAGTCCAGTTAATATTCACAAAGGCTGCAAATGCAATACTATACTGAAATATATTCAACAAGGATTTTAAAACTTTGAACGAACGATTTTTAGCGAAGATTTTCGGGGAAACTTGCGTTTTACAATAAAAAGGTAAAAATGTTGTAAAAAACTTCAAAATTGCGATAGACAGCAGAAACATTTTCGGGCATACTGAAAAGCTTTTTTCGTCCGACACTCCTCAGAGTATGAACGTCAGAAACAGACCGAAACAATAAATTAAGGCGGAATTTATATTACTGGATTCAGGCATAAAGTATAAGACTACACTATGATATTTTATTATCGATCTTGAATTTCCAGAATTAGAAAACGCGATAGCTGAAAATCGACGTTTTAAAAACTCTTCTAATGCAATGGTGCAATGCCACAAAAACTTAGAAGCAAAAGATTTCATAATTTGGAATGTGAAAAGCATTATTTTTTTTATTTTTGTTTGTTTCTCAGTTTCAACAATACTTGCTACACTAATATTTATTTACATCAAAACGGTCGTCCATCAAATAGTATAAAAACACCACATTCCTTAATTTTTCCTTAAAAAAAGAAACAACTACCGGTAAAATAAAATACAATGAAACTAGTAACAAAATTAACTTTTCTATCTCTGTTATTTTCTAGGTGACCTAGAGTCAGATCTGTCTTTATAACCTCGTAACTTTTCTAATTCGCTTTGCATGGCATCCATATCTGAGTTACTCACAGCAACCTAAATTTAGAACAGAAAAAAATAATCTAACGCGGGAAATGCAAACTACATAAAGCAGCTTTCATCAAGATCCTGAGTGTCAAATACACTCTTTTTTTATAAGAAACCCGTTTATAAGAAACTCAGTACTGAGATCAATATTGGTTAAGAAACTTTCAGTACTCGAACAAAAATGAATAGAAACTCGCAGGACTCAACAATCTTAAGAATTAGAAATATAGCATCGGAAAAGGAACTTCTGTTACACCATAAGTGTCTATTTTTCCAAAATAACAGCTGATGTAAATGTGAATTGTATTGCTTCTTCTATTTGTCAAATTTAAGTGTCAATTACCTGTTTTGGCACTAAAAAATTTTGATCCCTAAGAAGGATATAAGGGGCTGCCAATTCCAAATCCCAGCTTTAACAGTGTACATGCACAATTACGTGTCCAATTTATTATATTTTAGTGGGCCACTTTGCTATACACTGATAGGCTGACTTGCCTAACACACGGTGGATCAACTTTGTAGTGGGCCAACTTGTCCTGTTACCAGGGGCGCAGTGGGAGCTACTTACTGGGGGCAAGGTGAAAATTTTCTGACAGAGTTATGATATTTCAGACAAAAATTTTAACAATCTTTTTGCAGCGGTGTCTTTGCTGTGTGCTTGTTTTTCTTGTTAAACTTAGTTAAATTGGTTTATATTGCCTTATAAGATGTAAATCTTTGATTCATGGAGCCGATTGCTAGATCTATTGCAAATATGAAGGTTTCGCAGCGATATTTGACTTGTCAGCTGATCTGGACAATCTTTATACAGAATTTTTGGAACAGTACGTACAATGTGAAATCAGATTAATACAATACTCAAGAATAGAGAAATTCTCTGACAAAACAATTTTTACCAGGGGGGCAACTGCCACCCTGCCCCCCCCCCAACCACTGCACCCCTGCCTGTTAACCTTGCAACTACAAAAAGTTTCCTTCTGCAATGTGAACATAATGGAGAACATCAACATAAAGTTTGGCCTCATAGGGCCTGCCCTCTTTGTCTCAATCACTCATTCTAGAAAGAGTATTTTCAGAGGCCCTCCTATCAGTAATGCTACCCAGTAAATACAGGTGCAATGGCTTTTCTTATGAATACCGTTACCTAAAGATATCTGAGATGCTCACATTACATGCTCTGCTGACACCAGACTAGAGAACAAGCAAATAATGTAAAGAAGCTAGAACATTTTCGACTTACCATATCTAATAAGAGTTCAATTTTATATCTTAAAAGATTATTTTCCTCCTCGTATTCTTTGAGTTTTTTCTTCAATTTTTGCATCTCTTTCTTATTCTGAATACTTTGCCCATCTGAATCATCTCCATCTGAGAAAAAAAGGTTTTACAAAGGGTTACAAAGGGTTACAAAGGGTAAAACCATATATATGACATACTGCATAAATAACTGAGTCTTTTGGTAATGGATCAACTAAGTCAACCTAGCTAGTTTCAACTTTTTTCTCAATGCATCAAAATTATCTAAATGCACCAATCAGAATCTTAAGGTACAGGAGTTTGGCTCACAATTGTTAAGGTCATGGGTTCGAATCTTGTCTTGACCACTTTCCACAAGCCTAAAGTCAACCTAGCTATCCATCCTTTAGAGGTCGGTATATGAGTACCCAGGGTATTTTTTCTAGAATATCAATCTAGGGGCACAAGCTTGCAGGCCTACATCAGCTGTATAGTCTAGCTGCCATATTGTTTTTATAAAGCCTTCTCATACATATAGGATTTCATCTCTGAAGGAACTTCACCTTTTGACAACCATTGACCGTCTTGAAATATCATCCTTCGATCTCCCAAAGCTAAATCAACCGGATTTTGATCGAAGTCGAGACTTCTGTCCAAACTTTGCCTGTCAACAAGTTGAGGATTCGAAGCTCCAGCATCCGCTCTCCGCTCAGGAATTTTCCGATTGCCTTTGAAACTTGGCTTACGAAACAACGGCATCTTGGTCCTTGATGAAGCTTCCAGCAATTAAATTGATGCTTTAACTTGAAAAGTAGTGCATTACTAAGTAAATAACTAATTTGTTTAGCGAACAAAAACTTACAAACAAACTGGGTGACTCTTCAGGGCGAAAACACAAGAAGTAACAGGAACGAAATCGAGGTTTTAAGTTTCAACCGAAGAAAAATTGTTAGTGCCCAGGCGACCTGAGAAGATGGAAGGTATCTACGCGTGCGCACCAATGTCTACGTCGCGGAAGGAAACTTGACAGATTGCCAAGTTTGTGGTTCTGTCACCTGATAAACCACCCGGAAGTAAAGTCCCAGTAAACAACACCGAAACAATGAAAAAGCTCTTCCAAAGAAGCCAGAGCAGTGGAGCCATGGAGAAGTTAGACTCTGATCAGAGCCAGTCAGCAGCTTTCAGGCAATTGTCTTTAGAAGAAGGGCAAGGAAGCCGTTTGGATTTGCCAAGACAAAAGAGCAGGGAGGGACGAGGTGGGATTTTTTGCTTGCTTTTTGATTTGCATATTGCGAAATCAATATGGCTTGATTATATTACCTGTCACATTTGAGAATATGTGTCAACAAAATGACATCCAAAATGACACTTAAATATCAACCAACCCTGCAAAAATCAATGACACTGATGCCTGCTTTCCCTAGCAGTCACACCCAACCACACCCATATTGTTGCTAAACATGGTATTCAAGAGAGCCAGGCTGCATTCCATGTACTTTATCAAAAAGATCTCCAATGTGGAAGAACGATTTTCTATTGTTCTTTCTATTGTTCTATTGTTTAATCTTCAGCATGGCATAATGCACCATGGCCAGTGGTGCAAGTTGGACAAACACCTGCATGGGGCAACATAGCTTTAATGAGCTCCAGGGTGGAATCCATGCTATCTTTACGCCGGAGATTACGCCAATGAAAACTGCTTTCACGCCAAACGAAACAATAGATCCATTGTTCTATTAGGAAATTAGTAATGTTTGCTATTGTTTTCTGAAAGATTCACGCCAACAATTTTCCAAACTCCATGCCGGATTTCTCCAGCGTAGGCTACATGGATTCCACCCTGGAATGAGCTCCAACTTGACCATGTTAAGGCAAGGTGAGTTTGAAGTGGGATGAATTGACCTGTCACCCTGTAAGGCTGAATCCCTTTTAGGCATTTAAATATAACTGTTTTTCTGATTTAGACGTTGTGAAAGATGGCTGGGGAGAGAAGGAGAGTGGACAGAAGATCTTTGGACAGTACAATTGGAGGAAAAGATGGTTTCAACTTACTCAAAAAGGACAAATCATTGTATTTTCATACTATGTGTGAGTGCACTTCTGTGTTAATAGTTTTCTATGCAAGATTAATCCTCTTTATCTTCCTTTCCTGAACCTCTGCCTATCTAGGGTGCTAGTTCCTTGTCCCTTTTAAGGAAAGTCCCTTTTAAATATGTAAACATGTAGTCAATAACTTGTTTTTTCTCTTTCACAGAAAACCCTCTGACATTAGCCCTAGAGGAGAAGTTATGTTGACCCAAGAATGTGAGTCTGAGACATTTTTATTAAATTTGCTGTACACCATGAAAATTCACAGAACCCCCTCTCTCTCTCTTTAAACCCCCTTCTTTACCAAGCCTTCCTTCAAATTTAAAAGTTCGAAGTAAACGTCTGTCTCTATTAAGTTCCCCGTGTTTATCCTTTATCTCTGACTAAATCATAGTGAGGATGCTGGAGATGTGGCATACAGTAATTATTATCGTTCTAGACACTGCAAGAGAGCTTGAAATGGGTGAAAATCAAAGCCCAATTGCTTCGCTTTGGGACCAATGTTAGATTCATCTGCATTGAGAACTTACTATGTCAGCTGCAGTGAGTTTTTCCTGGCTTTTTTCATCTTTTTTCTGTAGAAAGTTTTAGAATCTCTAGTATTGAAACATTTTTTGAAAAAACACCTAGAGCTATCTGTCAATAAGTCTTTTTCTTTAGATTCTGAAGAAGAAAAGTTGACTGGATAACTACTTTAAACTGTGTTATAGAAGGTGTTCCAGAAAATATGTTAAAAAGAAAACAACATATAGAATTAAGAGCAGCAGGAGGGTAAATAGCCAGATACAAACAAATATCCATTTTTCTGCTTTGAAACGAAACGAAGGGGAAAGTCACAGGCAGGTATGCCATGGGTAATGACTCTTGGAGATGGCATAGCTCTCTAAGTTGCTAAACTGCCCGCTAAACTGCTTGATCAAACTGGCTATTCCGTCGATTATCTGACAATCATTACTCAGTCAAAGAAGTAGGAATAAATTCAAGAAGCAGAAAACCTTCCATTTGACTTTGCCTTCACCGATAGGCATGAAAACTGGAATCGTATTCGTACAAAAATTTGGAAAGGAAAATTTGCGAAAACTGCAGAAAAACCGTCTCCTGTAAATCCGGCTGGCTAAGTATTCTTAAGACAGGCTTGCGTCGACCTAAGATACGATACAACTAATGCCAACTCGTTGCTACTGCTAACCTATGTCGACATGTCAAATGCACAACTTTTTAAGTGAAGTCAATCGTGGTCGCAAGTGTGCTCAGGTCGACTTCAAATCATGGGAATCATTTGTCAACTAATCGCAGAAGTAGAACATGCCCAATTTTGTAGAACTGGTCCAACTAGTTGTCGTGAAAAAGGAACTATTGCCAGAGCGCTTATGTCGACTGGTCAGGTCCCAAACAATCGCCGATCAGCAGTCGACAACTTGTTCTGACTGTGCGCAAGGCCCATATAATCCTGGCTGTAACTAATTTGATTTTACCATTTTTCTCTTTTTTTATTGAACTATTTTCGTTTTGTTTTAGGCACAAGGTAGAAGAGAAACATATCCACCACCTGAAATCAATTCAAAGGGAGATACTTTTTCGTATCTGAAATTTTCATGGCGACTGAAAGTAAGATAACAATAAACATGCCACTGAATATAATAATAACTAATATGTCTACCACTTTTTTCTATACTTCAATCAGTTGAAGGTTATATATATGAATATTATATATATATATTATATATATATATATATATATAATGTGTGAAAGCATAAGCTAGAAAGGCCTCAGTGTGCTGAATTAAATCGTGTTTTTTGTCTGCTTTCTCTTTTTAGCATCCGACTTAAATAGTATCTAATTTATCGTTATTTACCGTACCAAATATATATAATATATATGTATATATGAATAGTCCAATGCTCTAGGAAGGATGATTTCTCTACACTGCTCTACACACACAATTCACTGTTATATTTAAGAGCTATTAAATGAAGAATGAATTTCTTAAAATAAAGCATAAGATTTGTCGATTCTTACAAACGCTTTCCAACAGTTTGTTGTATTTTTGCTTCAGCAGGGTTTAGGCATAGACTTGATACATTCCTCGCACTCTTTAAGAAACAGCTACTGGCAACTACAAAAACATAATTGCTATTTCCTAGTTGAGGCATTGCATTGCTTGCAGAATAGGGCGTTAAAGCACTTGTTTCATTGTTTTGTTATGTGTTTTTGAAACCACGCCAGTTCTGAAGAAAGTTTTAGGAGGAATAATTCGTTTTGTCGCCTAACTACTTGTTGTAACGATAGATGTGTATTTATTCTTTGTTTCAAACTGTTTTAAACTCTTATGTGTACGTTAATTTTCGAACAAAATAGCATTATGAAGGTTGAGAAAGCTTATTAAATAATATTTGCGTTTAATACCTTTTTAGCAATGGCATCAACTTTGTGAGATCGCAAGAGAGACGAAGTGGAAAAGGACTGAAACAAAGCAAGGTATTACAGTAGCCAGGCAATCTTTTAAAGACACTGAAATGGCTGCTATTAAGGTAATCAGTTCAGAAAGTGCATGTTTTGCATTTTCATATAATGTGAATGAAATGTCCGTGATATATGGAATTTCTATTTTTTGTTGCTCAGCTGTCAAGCCACGACTCAGTCGTAAACACTTTTTTGTCATAGCATACTCGCTTATAACACCCTCTCAGATATAGCTGTAAAGCCTACGATGCACAATGTCCCTAGAGCCATAGAGCAAGAGATAATAGTAACACCACGTTTGTAATGTACTTCGCTTATAAAGTACCAAAATAACACATTGTACTGTCCTGTTAACGGGATGGTTGCCTCTACCATTTGAGACGATTTCCCGAGCTTGTCTGCCTATAGTTTGTTTTTGATTCCCAGTTTGAGCAATGCTTTCTTGAATTCTTAGATTGAGAGTGTTGTTCCAATTCAACGTCAGATGGTTTTCGAGTATCTTCAGAGATCTGTACAACCTGGAGGAAAGGTAACAGTCAAGTCTGGCTTATACTCATCTTTTTTGGTCATTAAGAGCTTTGCAGCCTTGAGTTCGTTAGAAGAGGCCCAAAAAAACTCGTGCTCACACTTGGTTTTCGGGGTAGTTTCTATTACTTTTATATGCACCCTTTATTTATGTATAAACCGCAGTGATATCAGGGTCTGTTGGGTCGTTGACTAGTTCACAGTCGGTAAAACGAAACGAATACTTTTTCGTCTTTGTGGCTGAGTCGATAAGATCGTAAAAATCGTTGCGAATGTTGCTCATACTTTGTCGTTTTAGTGTTTCGGGTCTTCTCAGCTGCTCTAACTATACCAAACAGATTATGCATGTAAACAAGACCTAAACAGCTTCCATTTGTAATCAAGGACAGGGTGGTATGCGATCTATGCGATGACCTAGCGTTGAATCTTAAGTTTCTCGAACCGATTCCAGTTCCTTTGCAAGTATTTCGCTAGGTATAATCGCTAAAATTACTCTTTTAGTTCGACTATATTCTAAGAGGCGAGAGCTTACTGCAACGAATCGAAGGTGAATTTTTGTTACTTCATTAAATGTTGACAACATTTTTCTCACATAGGCCTATTTTTATTTTAAGCATGCGGATAAGGGAAAGACATTATGATCCACAGCCCATTGCAAAAAGGATTCTGTATCCCTTTTACACGTATGGAATGCTGGGAAATATCCCGTTGTAGCGCATAACAACCAAATCATACTTTTACGTTTTTCGTTTTTTTACCCTGTTTAGAATGCTGCACGGTAACTGATATCACAAGAAACGACTATGATGTCCCATTACCCGGAATGAAACGAAGAGATAAATGTTGTGCCAGAATGTGGGTTCCGGATTTTGTCACACAAGATGGAACATCAGGTGGACCACATTGCTTTTATGATATTTTTTGTTTAACATCTAACAGGATCCAAGGTGAGGTTAGGCAAAAACTAAGGATCTATTTATGAGGGCAAAATTATCCCACCTTACTAAGATGTGAACTGAAAGGCGGACAAATTAGTAGAGGGTTTAAATTCAGAATTGCATTCGACCTTCCAGCATCCTGTCTCATAATTCAGATTTTGTTTAACCATCTCATACAATGGGACTTTATCTAGCGCATGCACACAAGGAACGATTGCCCCCCCAACTTCCAGGCTTCCTGCGTTTCTATCGGAAGATTTTATCCAAACAAGGTGAGATCCGGTCGGCTGAAAGCAGGATCTCACTTCACTGGGATAAAAAACTTCCCGTATAAACACAACTTTGAAATTTCAACGGCTTGGATAGGCGGGAAACTGGGACAATTTTGCTCATTTAAGCAGGCCAAATTTTTAATTTTAAACAATATTTTATCGTTGAAGGTGTCCTTATGATGTCCGTCAGCCATCCAAAGGGACGACCTACAAAAGTAAGTAACATTTTACATTACACCTACTTTTTAAAGAGCTAAAGAAAGACTGATTCAGCCCTGGAAGTTTGTTACAATGTTCATATTACGCCCGGGGGGTATGTGGGGGTACTCCCTAATGAAGGGTATGTGCCTCTCATATGGGTGGGTCTTTCTTCGAAAATTCCTTACAATTGGGTCCGATTTATGCCTAAAATACCTTAAAAGTGGGTATAGAATCAAATTTCCCTAACATTTTTAGTACACAAATGCATGCAAAAATCATAAAACTGGGTGGCTAAATGTGTAAAACAGTACCTTAAAGGTGGGTTTGTTTGTAAAAACTCGGGGGGCACAACCCTATACATTTCAGGGTCAAGTAACCCCCCGGGATATTACGACCACTGAAGTTTGCTTAGGAGCTCATCGTTCTTTCAAACAGAAAATCGTATAATAAAATACTATTCACTACTATAGAGCTTGAGTCATACTAATCCTTACTCTTTGCTCGCCACACAATCTTCCACTTTTTTCATATTTTCTTTATATTTCAAGGACATGGAGCGCATTTTCCTGGACATTTCTGGGATGGTTTTGCAGGACGAACTTGGAGAAGGTAATCGTATAGTGTAATTATATTTTTCAGCTCTATTTCATTTGAAGAGAATACTGATTGGATTTCAAGGGGTAGCTAGCGCCTATTGGGGATGCAGTGTACATGACCTCGGAGATTCTTGAAAGGGGGATGAAGATTTGGTATTTCGAAAGCATCACCCCTCCGGCTCCACTTGTTTGTTGTAATGTTAGTAACTATACTTCGAAATTTTATTGCAGGAAATGAAAAGCAGACACGAATTACTGTGATAGTTCAAGTCGATTTACAAAATGCGTTGCAGAATATGCTACGTGGGGCATACAAGTCCGGTGAGTACATTGGCGAAATTATTCGCGCGAAGAGAACGATTTTGTCACTGCACTTGCGCAAGTGCATCTTGTCCGTTCGTTCAGCGAAAACGACTTCTACTTGTAGTCGCGAAGCTATTCGCACGAGCGATGAGGGTAGGCATAATGGTCGTTGTTTTTCGCGTTGTTGATCTGCCGCAAAAGGCGCTATATTCTTACTTATCAAGGACTTTACGTTTTCTTACTAGAGCTACTGTTAAATTGCGATAAACAGCGAAACAGCGTTTTGTACTACTCAAAAATGATTCAGTTAAGAGCCACTGCTAGAGGGTCTCGTGCAAAAGGCCATGTTTTATGTATTTACGTGGTGCAAGAAAGCTGCAAGAATGCCAAAAAAATAGAGCTGTTTGCTCAAGATTCTGGCTTTTAATGACAAGCGGAAAATCCAAAAAAATTTTCGAGGGGCATATAGCATCAAGCAATATATTCCAGAGGAGACCAACTTAAGCTTCTTCAAATTTTTATCGGTTTTACATGTTTTTGAGACAGATTTTTAAATAACCGCCCCGGGCGCTTAATCAAGGAAATATGGAATTACCAGTTACCAAACGACAACTTAATGCTGCCGTTTTCTTCTAGGTATGTTGAAGAAAGGTATTCGCAATGGATTTGGTCATTTTGCAAAATGTCTTATGGAATACAAGGAAATGTTATCAATATGACGGTAAGTAGATGTTACAGAATATTGAGTAATACTGGTGACAATTATTCGCATAAATTATGATAATTATCATAATATTCATTTATTAATTTCCGAAATTCTGATGTATATATATTAAGGCCTATAGGCCTGGACATATTTTGTGGGACATATGTTGGTTATTGACAAGAGGAACTTTTTAAATCAAGTCACTCCCGACATTAATGGACAAATTTCATATCTATTTCTTCGTAATATTTCAAAGTTTTAATATTTGGTCGGTACCTACCAACTATATTCTACTCTTATGATGCCGCTGGGGCCTCGAGGAACAATCTCTCTACGAGCTTTCCAGTGAGGCCAGGTCACTTGGCCCTAGACGATTCGAGGAAATGGCTTGGGGCATGGGATGGAGACGAGGTTTGGAAATCTTCGATCCCACCAAAAACAATCGCCTTATAAACTAAGATTCGCACTATTATGAAAATCAGGCTTAATAACATCTGTCTTTTGAACTTCATATACAACGTACAGTTTGCCGTCTTGCGATAAAATTCACACTTGTGGATCCAGCTGAACGCTGAAGTTTAACAAACACCTGTTGCTTTTGTCAAAAAATAATACCTCGGGTCCATGGTTTTTATTTCTCCACGTGTAGTCGATGTATAATTTATAAACTTGTTTTCGCAATATGCCAGATCTTTAGAAATCGGCTGGTGTCCGCTTGCCTTTATTTTTTTGGAATTCTTCGCGCAGAGAGAATACTGTCGTCGCTACACTCCTCCTGCATTTCCTGCTCGTCCTTTCATCGTACCGAATGAGGGAAAGTATACGCCGCGAAACGAAAGCTGTTCGCGCGAGCGATTCCGCTTAGGTGAGAGCCGCTATATAGAAATGGTTTAAACCTGGTTTAAGTTCTGGTTTTGATTTTTCCTGATTGGCGCACAAGTTTTTGAGAAGTGTTGCTCCTGAACCCTCATCCGTTCCAGCAAACTGAATGGGCCTATGGATTCTAGATAGAGTTAGGCCTAAACTTCCATTAAAAAGAGAGGGACACCTGTACCTGCTGAAAGACAGTTTGGTCGAAGAAAATAACTCATTCCTTGATTATCTTATCAATAGAACGTCTTTTAGGCGTACATCTCGTCAATAAATACATCTAAGTAGTTAACAAGGCAATAAAGGACCGTATATGGCCATTCGGTAGTAATGTAGTGTATATATAAAGGGCCATATATGAGCATAGGAACTAATTTAGTATATACATTAAGGGTCGTATAGAGGCATGCATTACATATATTGACATATAAAGGCATACAAGACTTTATACTTTAAGAATTAAGGTCACAGAACGTTGAAAAATGGATTATAATTTTTTGCTAGCGTAGTACGTAAGCATATGAAAACTTAGAATTATTTACAGTATTCAGCGTGATGACAGGAGCTGAGGACCATTCCACTGAGCTAAAAAGCTCAATGAACTTGCCGACTGTCCCAAGTCGCACAGGCCAATGTTCTCATGGGAGTTTGTCGGTATTTCTTTGAGCTCTCTAGCGTGGTGGAGTCGAAATGGCCGTCAGCTCTATGATCATGTTCAAGTTCAAATCCCAACAACTAGCCAAACAACAACAAAAATTATATGCTCCTATACTGTATATACTATATACCTACTTGTAATGTATCTTAACCCTTGTTTATCTAGTACTGTACCTTAATGTTCTAAAGTTATCAGCTTAGCATTCTGCTAGATTCTAGCATTTAAACACTTTTTGCAGGTAAATAATAGGGGCGAGTAAATAAGGTGGCCTATTTTTACGAAAGAGTATAGCTTCTTTACGTTTGCCCAAATCAACAGAACTTAGAACTGTTTCGATATAATCTAAATCAGTGCTTTCAGTCGTCTCTAGACCAGGCCAGGTGTTGTTTTTATCTTCAACTTTGGTCCAATTTTCAAATATTGTTTCTGGTATTCTGGAACCTTTTTGTCGCGGAACTTTTAAAAGGTCCATATCAGCGGACACATCTTTTACTTTTAGTTTCTCAATTTTTTCACACTGGTCCTCATATTCTTTTATCCTTCTAACAAACTTTTTATTCTGCGGGAACCTTCTGCAACGAACACTGACATCGCTTATCTCTTTTTGGAATCTTCCAGCGCTTTTTGCAACCGCGGAGAGAAGACGTCATTTTGACTTTCTGATGCGGTAAACTTCCTTTTGATGTTTGCTGTTTCTGCGATCCGCTTGTAACGGGCGGCGTGTGTATCCTCTGCGGTTTTTTCTCCTGCCATGGCAATCTTGACCGCTTCGTCGTAGACGGGCTGAGAACAACGTGCGGTAATTCTATCGTAATCAAATCAATATCATTCAGCAACCGTCCGGATGATTTTTTTGTTTGCTCTGAGTTTAAAAGCAGTTGTTTTTCTTTCCGTTGAAACGAACATTCCAGTTTCACTTTCTCCTCCTCAATTTGTTTCTGATTTCTCTCAAGCTGCCATGCTGCGTAACCGTTTTTCCTTACAAGCCGCGTCGCTCTAACCGCATCACAACTTCGGTCAGCGTTCAGAGAAGCCTGTCTAAGATTGTGGGAAATCTTTCGGTGAAATTCCATGCTTTATCGTATTCCAACCCAATTTTGGCGCTAAACACTTCTTCGTCGACGCTAGAACTTCTCCAAAAGCTAACCTTACAGTTTTTCTAAAAATCGTTACTTTAGCAATACAAATGTTTGAAATATTAATTTCTTTCTTGTAGCTTAAAGTATACCTTTCCTAGTACGTATCAGTCTCTGGCTTTTCCAACTTTTTGCGCCTCCAACTGCAGACTACTAAATTGTCACTGTTTCACCGTCCTTTGTTTATGCTCGCGAACAACTTTTCTTTCAAGTTATCGTATTACAGTGACTTTTCTTCACTTTAGTGTAAGGTGTACTACGCAATTTTCTGAAATTCACCAACCTTGTTTACCCTATACCTCACATATCACGTGGTTTGTGCAAGCTTATTTTATCACATCTCCAGCTCACTGATTGGCTGATCTTCTACAATGACGTGTTGGCGGGCCTACTTTTAGTCTTGTGTTCTTCGAACCTCCTGGGTTTGCGGATATCTTGATCCGTACTAAATTTTTCTTTATATTTCAAGGACATGGAGCGCATTTTCCTGGACATTTCTGGGATGGTTTTGCAGGACGAACTTGGAGAAGGTAATCGTATAGTGTAATTATATTTTTCAGCTCTATTTCATTTGAAGAGAATACTGATTGGATTTCAAGGGGTAGCTAGCGCCTATTGGGGATGCAGTGTACATGACCTCGGAGATTCTTGAAAGGGGGATGAAGATTTGGTATTTCGAAAGCATCACCCCTCCGGCTCCACTTGTTTGTTGTAATGTTAGTAACTATACTTCGAAATTTTTATTGCAGGAAATGAAAAGCAGACACGAATTACTGTGATAGTTCAAGTCGATTTACAAAATGCGTTGCAGAATATGCTACGTGGGGCATACAAGTCCGGTGAGTACATTGGCGAAATTATTCGCGCGAAGAGAACGATTTTGTCACTGCACTTGCGCAAGTGCATCTTGTCCGTTCGTTCAGCGAAAACGACTTCTACTTGTAGTCGCGAAGCTATTCGCACGAGCGATGAGGGTAGGCATAATGGTCGTTGTTTTTCGCGTTGTTGATCTGCCGCAAAAGGCGCTATATTCTTACTTATCAAGGACTTTACGTTTTCTTACTAGAGCTACTGTTAAATTGCGATAAACAGCGAAACAGCGTTTTGTACTACTCAAAAATGATTCAGTTAAGAGCCACTGCTAGAGGGTCTCGTGCAAAAGGCCATGTTTTATGTATTTACGTGGTGCAAGAAAGCTGCAAGAATGCCAAAAAATAGAGCTGTTTGCTCAAGATTCTGGCTTTTAATGACAAGCGGAAAATCCAAAAATTTTCGAGGGCATATAGCATCAAGCAATATATTCCAGAGGAGACCAACTTAAGCTTCTTCAAATTTTTATCGGTTTTACATGTTTTTGAGACAGATTTTTAAATAACCGCCCCGGGCGCTTAATCAAGGAAATATGGAATTACCAGTTACCAAACGACAACTTAATGCTGCCGTTTTCTTCTAGGTATGTTGAAGAAAGGTATTCGCAATGGATTTGGTCATTTTGCAAAATGTCTTATGGAATACAAGGAAATGTTATCAATATGACGGTAAGTAGATGTTACAGAATATTGAGTAATACTGGTGACAATTATTCGCATAAATTATGATAATTATCATAATATTCATTTATTAATTTCCGAAATTCTGATGTATATATATTAAGGCCTATAGGCCTGGACATATTTTTGTGGGACATATGTTGGTTATTGACAAGAGGAACTTTTTTAAATCAAGTCACTCCCGACATTAATGGACAAATTTCATATCTATTTCTTCGTAATATTTCAAAGTTTTAATATTTGGTCGGTACCTACCAACTATATTCTACTCTTATGATGCCGCTGGGGCCTCGAGGAACAATCTCTCTACGAGCTTTCCAGTGAGGCCAGGTCACTTGGCCCTAGACGATTCGAGGAAATGGCTTGGGGCATGGGATGGAGACGAGGTTTGGAAATCTTCGATCCCACCAAAAACAATCGCCTTATAAACTAAGATTCGCACTATTATGAAAATCAGGCTTAATAACATCTGTCTTTTGAACTTCATATACAACGTACAGTTTGCCGTCTTGCGATAAAATTCACACTTGTGGATCCAGCTGAACGCTGAAGTTTAACAAACACCTGTTGCTTTTGTCAAAAAATAATACCTCGGGTCCATGGTTTTTATTTCTCCACGTGTAGTCGATGTATAATTTATAAACTTGTTTTCGCAATATGCCAGATCTTTAGAAATCGGCTGGTGTCCGCTTGCCTTTATTTTTTTGGAATTCTTCGCGCAGAGAGAATACTGTCGTCGCTACACTCCTCCTGCATTTCCTGCTCGTCCTTTCATCGTACCGAATGAGGGAAAGTATACGCCGCGAAACGAAAGCTGTTCGCGCGAGCGATTCCGCTTAGGTGAGAGCCGCTATATAGAAATGGTTTAAACCTGGTTTAAGTTCTGGTTTTGATTTTTCCTGATTGGCGCACAAGTTTTTGAGAAGTGTTGCTCCCTGAACCCTCATCCGTTCCAGCAAACTGAATGGGCCTATGGATTCTAGATAGAGTTAGGCCTAAACTTCCATTAAAAGAGAGGGACACCTGTACCTGCTGAAAGACAGTTTGGTCGAAGAAAATAACTCATTCCTTGATTATCTTATCAATAGAACGTCTTTTAGGCGTACATCTCGTCAATAAATACATCTAAGTAGTTAACAAGGCAATAAAGGACCGTATATGGCCATTCGGTAGTAATGTAGTGTATATATAAAGGGCCATATATGAGCATAGGAACTAATTTAGTATATACATTAAGGGTCGTATAGAGGCATGCATTACATATATTGACATATAAAGGCATACAAGACTTTATACTTTAAGAATTAAGGTCACAGAACGTTGAAAAATGGATTATAATTTTTTGCTAGCGTAGTACGTAAGCATATGAAAACTTAGAATTATTTACAGTATTCAGCGTGATGACAGGAGCTGAGGACCATTCCACTGAGCTAAAAAGCTCAATGAACTTGCCGACTGTCCCAAGTCGCACAGGCCAATGTTCTCATGGGAGTTTGTCGGTATTTCTTTGAGCTCTCTAGCGTGGTGGAGTCGAAATGGCCGTCAGCTCTATGATCATGTTCAAGTTCAAATCCCAACAACTAGCCAAACAACAACAAAAATTATATGCTCCTATACTGTATATACTATATACCTACTTGTAATGTATCTTAACCCTTGTTTATCTAGTACTGTACCTTAATGTTCTAAAGTTATCAGCTTAGCATTCTGCTAGATTCTAGCATTTAAACACTTTTTGCAGGTAAATAATAGGGGCGAGTAAATAAGGTGGCCTATTTTTACGAAAGAGTATAGCTTCTTTTACGTTTGCCCAAATCAACAGAACTTAGAACTGTTTCGATATAATCTAAATCAGTGCTTTCAGTCGTCTCTAGACCAGGCCAGGTGTTGTTTTTATCTTCAACTTTGGTCCAATTTTCAAATATTGTTTCTGGTATTCTGGAACCTTTTTGTCGCGGAACTTTTAAAAGGTCCATATCAGCGGACACATCTTTTACTTTTAGTTTCTCAATTTTTTCACACTGGTCCTCATATTCTTTTATCCTTCTAACAAACTTTTTATTCTGCGGGAACCTTCTGCAACGAACACTGACATCGCTTATCTCTTTTTGGAATCTTCCAGCGCTTTTTGCAACCGCGGAGAGAAGACGTCATTTTGACTTTCTGATGCGGTAAACTTCCTTTTGATGTTTGCTGTTTCTGCGATCCGCTTGTAACGGGCGGCGTGTGTATCCTCTGCGGTTTTTCTCCTGCCATGGCAATCTTGACCGCTTCGTCGTAGACGGGCTGAGAACAACGTGCGGTAATTCTATCGTAATCAAATCAATATCATTCAGCAACCGTCCGGATGATTTTTTTGTTTGCTCTGAGTTTAAAAGCAGTTGTTTTTCTTTCCGTTGAAACGAACATTCCAGTTTCACTTTCTCCTCCTCAATTTGTTTCTGATTTCTCTCAAGCTGCCATGCTGCGTAACCGTTTTTCCTTACAAGCCGCGTCGCTCTAACCGCATCACAACTTCGGTCAGCGTTCAGAGAAGCCTGTCTAAGATTGTGGGAAATCTTTCGGTGAAATTCCATGCTTTATCGTATTCCAACCCAATTTTGGCGCTAAACACTTCTTCGTCGACGCTAGAACTTCTCCAAAAGCTAACCTTACAGTTTTTCTAAAAATCGTTACTTTAGCAATACAAATGTTTGAAATATTAATTTCTTTCTTGTAGCTTAAAGTATACCTTTCCTAGTACGTATCAGTCTCTGGCTTTTCCAACTTTTTGCGCCTCCAACTGCAGACTACTAAATTGTCACTGTTTCACCGTCCTTTGTTTATGCTCGCGAACAACTTTTCTTTCAAGTTATCGTATTACAGTGACTTTTCTTCACTTTAGTGTAAGGTGTACTACGCAATTTTCTGAAATTCACCTACACGCATCTTTTTTTATAAGGAAATGCTTTATAAGGAAGGTAGTACTGGGGTAGACAAGAACTTAAGGAATTCCAGTACTGGATCGGAGACTATTAAGGAATCTGACTTTATTAAAAATGATGAAGGGTTATGAAGCTGATCATTTACGTGTATAAAACGAGCAAGCAACACTCTTATTGTCAATGGTTTAGTTAGTATTCATTTCTATTCGTCTTCTGACACCTTCGTGCCCTTATATTCCCTTGTCCCTAGGTTTATTTTTAAGAAACAGGTATAAAAGTTAAGGAATTGCTAAGGAATTTTCAGTGCTCAAATTTGGCTGTCAGTTAAGGAATTTTCAGTACTGGGCCTGAGCCGAACTTCCTTATAAAAAAATGCGTGTAACAGGATTGGTGCTTTTCGCCATTGATATCGATCATCAACTGTTGCAAGTCAAAGAACTCAGTCTCGATGGATATTTCTTCACTTTACTGTATAGCGAAAGATGATAAATATTGTTACAGATAATCAGTGAACACTTTTATTTCTAATCCATGCACATCATGCACTAACCTTTCCAAAAATTGTATTATATCGATGATACTCATGTCAAAAGGGCCCATCACTGGTGGGGCAAAACCAGGATTTCAACTCTCAGAAGTTGGGCAGCCAATGGGGCCTGGTGGGGCAATTACTACACCACTCAGTATGTTAAAAGATGTCCTGACAATTAAAAAGTACTACAAACGCCATCTAATCTTTTAAGTTTATGCACTACGTTTAACTACACAGTAGCTATTTAAAAGCACAATTTGTTGCGTTCGTTTTGAAGGTAATAATGCTCTTCTCAATATGAAGCTGCGTTACTATTTAGTGAAAGATCGAGGTCTTGTTAATCTGAACTCTTCTTCGTAAATAGTCTCGCATTTACGAACATCATCGGGTCGTTTTTTCATGTCGGATTTAGTAGACCTTGGTATAAGTAAGTTTGGGCTGTGTTGCCAGTCGCCCCGTCCTGAACCCATTGCATGTCCTGAACCGTGTGACATAGGCTCGCTAAGTCTCCGAGCAAGCAAGCTAGTTCTCGGGCTGTTTGTTTTGACAATAATACTCGGGCAAAAGCTAGTGCGACGGTTGAACGTTGGCATCTTGTTATCCGCTACTTTACCGCTTCCCTGCCGCCGTTGAATACTAGCTACCGCATCGCCATGCTTCCCAGCAACTGCCGGTAGAAAATTATGCTTTTGGTCTCCAGCTTTATCCGCGGATACGCAGAGTATAAGATTCATGTCATGCACTGGCAAAGGCGGAAGGCGGGACCGCTTCGTCTCAGCTGGACTTAGAACGATCTCGGGTAAATCTTCTTCTCCGTGCTTCGAAAGTCTTCCCGACGAGTGCAGTATCTTTCTCGTTGCGTCGAGTATTTCTTGCTCGGAACGCTCGTTTGAAATCTCGTATTTCGTTATTTGTCGGTTGATTTCCCTCCGTTTTTTCTCGAGTTTTTTCGCTTCCATAATATTGGAAAACACGGCGTGAGTGACATTGTTGTTGTTTCGTAAAGGTAAAGGATATTTTGTGCCATTTTGCTTTGTGTAGCGGTTTTTTTGCATGCTGGAACACTATCTGCGTTGCACCTTAATACTACATGTATTTTTACTCTTTGAAGATGATGTAAAGTAAAGCCACTTCGTCGTACAATATTAAGCTACAAGAACTTATCGGGCGCTTATTCTCATAACTGTACGCCAAGGCTACGTAAGTAGACTCAAGCTTACGTCAAACATCCAAGATTCTTGCACAGCTTTGGGAATAAAGGCATAAAAATGGTGTAGGCCCCGGGTAGGCCTATAAATAAAGTTTTCTTTGTCGTCGACACTGACTTTTACCCAAATCGTTGTTCCTTTACTACCAGAAAATTTATATCTCAAAATCACAATGATTTTTTAGTCACAAATCTTAAATCGTGTATTCTGCAAATTGTTCATCGAGTTCTTTAATGCCAATTTCTTGTGAAACAGAGCTCTCTTTAAAACCGACAGTTTTGCTGCGAAAAGCTCCTATACTGATGCCAATCGCAATATATTGGTCTTTTATTCTTTTACCTCCAGAAAGTTTATGTCAAAGTCACCGAAATTCTTCGTTTATTCAGAGCCATGTACCTTACAATCGTCAAATTTTGCATCGAATTCTAATACCAATTTCTTCAGTAGGGTAACCATGCACTTGCACTTTCAATACTCTGCCCATACTTGCTGCAAAACATCTTATATTGATGCAAATTACAAACTTCGCACCTTGCAATTTAGTATCTTCTACCAAGGGTCTAATTAAGGAGAGTTAATGCTATAATGATTACAACAATAGCGTCCCTTGAAAGTACAAATTCTATGGTTTGTATTTAAACGGTACAAGGGGACATGATTGCTCGAGAAGAATTACTGGATGGAGTTTTTTTGCACCTTTCTGTTATCTAGTTTTTGTAGCCTGCATCGAGGCGAAACGATTGACTTGCTTTTCAATTGACGTGCTTTTCACGTGATTAACAATTTTGAGGGAGATAAATTCGTTGCTACTCTGGGTACCAGACTATCAATGTCAAGAGTTTTTCTTGAAACTGAAAGTCTGGTACCCAGGATAATCCGTTGCACGAAGCACAGGCTAATTCTCCTCACAAGAGCTATTCTCCATATTACCATAAATTGCAAACATTGTAAGGTCATGATCGCCGATGGTCTGCGACATTCTAATAACTATTTGCATTTCCAACTCGAAGTTTTCTTTATAGTCTTTTGCCCATTCCTTAAAGCTGCTTTCTCTTGAAAGCGTTATGCCGCGCGTGAAAGCGTTGTGCTACGCGGCTGCGCGGTTATTCTTTTGTCCTCTATTTGATAAAAACCTCGTTCGCAAACCAACAAGCATTTTCGATCCAAGATGGCCGCAGAACAGAGCAAAAACAGCCAAAGTTTAGTCGAAGAAGAGAGCTCTGAAGTGACAACTTTTGAGTCTTTGGTGAGTTTCAGATTGTAAAAAGTAGTAGAGTTGTGCTTTAGGACCTTTTCTAGCTATTATTTTCGAACGTATTCGATCAATCTGGGATATAGTTTAGGCTGGAAGGAAGCCAACTTGTTTTGGCCTAATTTTTGGCCGTCCATCTATTATGGCGGCGGGCGCAGCAAAAACTTTGATTTGTTTTACAATTTATTTTCCAGGGTGTTCTTGATGTACTGTGTCAAGCTTGTGAAAGAGTTGGATGGAAAAAGCCGACGAAAATTCAAAAGAAGCCATCCCTGTTGCACTAGAAGGTTTGATATAATTCTCTGATACAAATATGGTGGACAGACTGAATAACGCGGACCCCGCGGACCCTGCGGACCTGCCTGTTTTGGTCCGCGACATGTGGGTCCGCGTTATTCACTTTTCCTAGGCCAAAATGAATAACGCAGACCTTCTGATTTCGCGGACCTTAACATTATTTCTTCTTGTTAAGAATTAAAATACTTCTGATGGCAATTAATTGTTGTATTTATGTTTCTTTTATTAAACGTCAAGCATCACTAAAGCTTTCGTTTATATTGTTTGAAAATGTAGGCCGACTTCGTTATCAAGGAAAATTTCGGTGATCAAAACATGGCGGTTTTGAAATCGTAGAAAATAAACATAAAGCAAATGTTTTACTTCATCTCCTTCAATTAAATACTGACCTTTTTCTCGAAAGTTGACTTCGAGTTAACTTCACTCGACCACGATACGCAATAAGCAAGGTCCGCGATCTCGAAGGTCCGCGTTATTCATTTTCCCCTTATGCATAAATGAATAACGCGGACCTTCTGATTTCGCGGACCATTGTTCAGTTGTTCAATTCTGTTTTCTCAGCACTCGCTACCTTCATTGAATTGTCCTAGTCATTTATCTATCTCAAAACAATCCTTTTCTCATATGTTTACCCTCTCTTAAGAACGAAATCTCGTTGAAAATTTAGGCCATTGTCCTTTCAAAACTTTGAAATATCTGGTGAACAAGATAGGGAGGTTTTCTGCGACAAACAGAGAGGTCTCGCTTGAATCGAAAGGTCTGCTAAAATGTGTTGTTAATTAGCCCCCTTTGACACATCATTTCATATTTCAATTCCCGCAACTTAGATTCGGCCTCTTATGTTCCATAGTTAGAACAAAGCAGTTCACAATGTAAACACCTCTTTCCTAATAACCATTACCTATAACAATAACCATTCCAGCTCTAATTTAACACCTTCGAATTAGCAATTGGTCGCTTCTTTTCCCCTATTCTTTGATTATGAAGAATGGAGACTTCACCTTACAATCTGCCGAGAAGCCATAGTGACCGAGAATTAATCCCTTGAAACAATCAACTTGACAACGAGCCGCGATCAAACAAGTCCGCGCGTCATGCAATTTGACCGGAGGGAAAAGTGAGTAACTGGATCTTTAGAAATTAAGGCTACAATGAATTCCATTTTTCCAAAATAGGTCCGCGATCTCAAAAAGGTCCGCGTTATTCATTTTTGCATAAGGGGAAAATGAATAACGCGGACCTTTCGAAATCGCGGACCTTGTTTTGAATTGCATTGTGTTGAAGCCAATTGCCGAAAAAAAACATGAGTATTTGATTGAAGGAAGTGTATTACCTATTACGAAATTTGCTCTGTGTTTCTTGCAGAAAACCTCCCTATCTTGTTCACCAGATATTTCAAAGTTTTGAAAGGGCAATGGCCTAAATTTTCAACGAGATTTCGTTCTTGAGAGAGGGTAAACAAATGAGAAAATGATTGTTTTGAGATAGATAAATGACTAGGACAATTCAATGAAGGTAGCGAGTGCTGAGAAAACAGAATTGAACAACTGAACAATGGTCCGCGAAATCAGAAGGTCCGCGTTATTCATTTATGCATAAGGGGAAAATGAATAACGCGGACCTTCGAGATCGCGGACCTTGCTTATTGCGTATCGTGGTCGAGTGAAGTTAACTCGAAGTCAACTTTCGAGAAAAAGGTCAGTATTTAATTGAAGGAGATGAAGTAAAACATTTGCTTTATGTTTATTTTCTACGATTTCAAAACCGCCATGTTTTGATCACCGAAATTTTCCTTGATAACGAAGTCGGCCTACATTTTCAAACAATATAAACGAAAGCTTTAGTGATGCTTGACGTTTAATAAAAGAAACATAAATACAACAATTAATTGCCATCAGAAGTATTTTAATTCTTAACAAGAAGAAATAATGTTAAGGTCCGCGAAATCAGAAGGTCTGCGTTATTCATTTTGGCCTAGGAAAAGTGAATAACGCGGACCCACATGTCGCGGACCAAAACAGGCAGGTCCGCGAGGTCCGCAGGGTCCGCGGGGTCCGCGTTATTCACCTGGCCCTTGAATAAAACAATAGAACGGACAGGAAAAACAATGAAAGTTGGTGTACGCATATGGTGGACAGTGTATGTTTATCCATCCATCATGGGATGCATGAAGCTGGCCAGACTGCTAAGTTTGTAAAGTGCGCTCCGAAGATGGTATCAAGAAAATAAAAGTCGCACTTGATAGTCTTGAGTACTAAAATTCTAGTATTTTACCAAAATTTCACACTTGAAATTGGTATTGTGCTCCTAGGGTTCTTTTGCTTGCTCCAAATAAATTCAAAGCGAGAGACAAAGTTAGCAGTCTGGGAGTATGGCAAAATCGCACCCGAGATTGCAATCCAAGGGCAGAACACACTTGGTGCACCTGAATACAAAGCATTTTATTCAAATAGAACATTCATGGTATTAAATTTATTTTTTAGGGAAAGATTTGATTGGACTTGCTGAAACAGGATCTGGTAAAACTGGAGCATTTGCGTTGCCTGTTCTTCAAGCCCTCCTTGAAAATCCACAAAGGCTTTTTGCTCTTATACTTACACCAACTAGGTAAGGAACCTTATAAACTGTTGTGTTTTTTGGGAAATCATTATGATAACGTTTGAGAGGGTCATTTATTAGAAGGATACATTAAAAGAGGGGGGCTTATTAAGCCTGGTTTCCACTTAAAAGAATGTTGTCGATTCAATTGAATTTGACCCGCTGTTGATCGACACGGGCAGTTTCCACTGGGTCGTTGACGTATCTAGAGTTTTTTGGGACTACCGGGTTTATACTTAGTTTAGTGACTCCGTGAGGCGCCACCATGGTTGGTGCCGAAGGGAAAATTTTTTATTTTAGAGGGTCTCAAACGCTCGGAAAATGCATTTCCCAGCATAAAGAATAGTTAAAAAAAACTTACGAATAATTCAAATTTTCATGCTATTGGAAGATGGATGCCTTCAGTCCTACATTTTGGGTGCTACAAACTCTTTTAAGATGTTGGTAATACCGTGCTGTACAGTAAGTTTATCATATCCAATAGAAAATTGCAAAATTAACAACATACTGATTTAATGAATTTACAATTTTTTGGGATCAGAATTTGGGATCCCATACCGGTAAACCGGTAGCAAAACACCTCTGGATACGTCCCTGGCCAAGAAACCCCATGTTGTAATTGGTATGTTTCATTTAACAATAATCTCTAACTTTTCGAGCATTCAATAAATAAGTAAGAAATTTAAAGAGAAAAACGACAACTTTTAATCGGCAAAACATGTTTCGAACATTCTATGTTCATCTTCAGTTGCAAAAATTGTTATAAGCTAATCAAGATATTACAAGGGTTAAATAGAGCTATAAAATATTAGCTTATAACAATTTTTGCAACTGAAGATGACCATAGAATGTTCGAAACATGTTTTGCCGATTAAAAGTTGTCGTTTTTCTCCAAAGGAATCAAACGATACATTTTCCATAATTTCTCATTTTTAGGCACACCTGGAAGATTGGTAGACCATCTCGAAAATACCAAAGGATTCAATTTAAGATCTTTGAAATATCTGGTGTGCTGTTGCAATACTTAATACAATACTAATAAAAGATTATTTTAGCATAACTTATAAAATATGAAAATTTATTACAATTTTATTACGATTAAACTTTTTGAGTTACGCCGTCTTAATGTCTGTACAGTAAATAAAAAAACGGTTAAAACCGTGTTATAATTATACTCCAAATAATTTGTATAATGATAATATTTTTACCAGCTAATTAACATTTGTATGTTCTAGATAATGGATGAAGCAGATAGAATATTGAACATGGATTTCGAGGAAGAGGTAGCAACTACAATTTGCAAAACACTGCTCTTTCCCCCCCCCCCCTTCAATCCCTCTTCCTCCTTCATCCCACATCAATGTTGTCGAAATGTTTTTTGGTGTGCGAAGTTGCATGAATTGACAATAACAACGACACAACATTTATATTGGGAAAGGGGGGTATTTCTGAGCGTAAAGAAACCCCCCATTTAGGACAAATATTTTGTCTGTAATCGTAGTTCCACATGTCTTTGTAATTTCATTTGATACTGTACGAATTTTTTTAATTTTGAGCACTCTTCTTTCAATTTTCAGGTCGACAAAATTTTAAGAATTATCCCTAAAGAAAGATACACCTATCTTTACTCGGCAACGATGACAAAAAAGGTAAGGCTGGCATAGTCAAGAAAACATATCGAATCGTAAAGCATTCTTAAACTCCTAGAAATGTGTTAAGTAGTAGGAGGACCTTAACATTATTTTAATCTGTTATTTTCCTCAGGTTCAAAAGTTACAAAGAGCTTCATTAAGAAATCCAGTAAAAGTCGAAGTTTCAACAAAGTAAGTCGCTGTTTTCCTTGCGTAAATGAAGCGGTGAATAGCTATGTTGGTGCCCTTATTTGTCTAGAAAGAGGCGATAAATGTGTGTGGCTGGTGCAATGAATTGAGATCGAGGCCCTCGTTAACACTCGCTAAAGAATGTTAATTACATATCGTAGCTGAGCGGAGTGATTTTCATATCACCTGGTGTGAAAATCACTCCAATGATTGGAGAGTTCCTAGCGGGTAGCTCTGGCATGATTTAAGCAATAACCCTTATCTGATATGAAAATCAAGACGCTCAAAAGCTGCCCGGTATATAGTGTAAATGGGGTTTGAGGGGCCAGGTAGCTAAGTTGACAGTTTATTTTCTTGTGAAGACGAATGTCTTATCAATCTCTCAAACTCCCGAAGTTACATCAAAATTGAAAATAAAATGATTATCATTTCTTCTTATTAACCCAAACATTTCTGCGAAACCCAAATCTCAACACTTGAATTGTTCTTTAGCTTGGTTTCTGGCCGTCCCTATCCACATTACTGTATTTTACCTTTAAAGCAGTTATCCCTGTCTTAAAGATAATATCCAACGCTCTTCGCTTCTTTCAGATATGCCACAGTCGACAAACTGCAACAAAGCTACTTATTTCTTCCTCATAAATACAAGGTTTGTTGATTGTTTCTCTTTTCTAGTATTGCTGTAAAATCCTAAATTTCTTATTACCGTAAATTCTTGAATTACCCCCTCCCCTTGGGGGCTTGATTATTTTTCGTTAGTTTGAAAGGGGGCTTATTCGAGGTGGGGGCTTAACCGAGGGGGGCTTATAAAATTATTCACAAAAGCATGATTTATCGTCGACTTAGAGAATGCATTTTTCTGCAATAAGTCGATGAAGTATTAACATTGAATTAAAAGGCTAACACCAACATGTCAGGGGTGGGGGCTTATTCGAGGGTGGAGGGGGTTATTAACAATTCCTTGCTCTAGGGTGTGGGCTAATTCGAGGGGAGGGCTTGTTTGAGGGGGGGGGCAATTCGAGGATTTACGGTAATAAAAGCATAAGCATGCAGAGTTTCTATCAATTTTGATTTGGATTTTTTTCTATGATATTATTCTTTAGGATTGTTATTTGGTCAGTATCCTGAACGAGCTTGCTGGAAACTCCTTCATGGTTTTTTGTGGAACTTGTAATAACGTACAAAGGTAACAATGACACATTGACAAGTTTTCTTTTTTCTTTTTGACTTGTTTTTCTTTTTGGCTATTCTTGTGCTTTTTTCACTCGTTTCATTTTCTCGTTTTACAGGATAACCTTGCTCCTTCGACATTTAGGTTTCCATGCTATTCCCCTCCACGGACAAATGAGTCAGGTTAGTCTCTTAAAAACAGATTTTCTTCCACATATACAACTTTACATGGTTTTTTAGTATTCTTTGTATAGTTGCCTACTGTTGCTTTGAGAGCAATTGTGCTCCTTCGTTACTGGTCAATCTTACACGACCCAAGAAAAGAAGGGCTTATCTAGCTTGGGCCGTTAACGGAATTAAACGTTTAAAATTGAAAACCAGCTACAAGCAAAAGCTAGTGCAATTCAACAACAAGATAATACAACAAATAAGCAAAGTTAACGAAGCTAGTTAGGCCAAACAAGCATTCATTGAGATGTAATTAGTAGCTATTTATGGCAATTACACACAATCGACCTAGCTGTCCCTCGTTCCCGGTATTCTTTGGAGGAAATTCACTCTTGGCTCCACAATAATTTTACAACTGTAAGAAGCTTTGACTGGGTTAGTAATGAACATTTTCTTGCCTGTTGGGTTATCATACTGTAGTTATTATATTGTGTATAAACAATGATAATTTCTATTACTTGAAATACTCAGAGGTCTATTTGTTTTCTATTACAGGCGAAACGTCTTGGAGCCCTGAATAAATTCAAAACGAAAGAGAGGTCGATTCTCATAGCAACAGACGTGGCAAGCAGAGGGCTTGATATACCTCATGTAGATATTGTCATCAATTTCGACATCCCAACTCATTCAAAGGTAAGCTGTCCTAAATATCTTTTACTTAGAATATTGACAGAACAGTGATCTTCTTTAGAGTGAGTCTCGTGTTGTTTTATCATCCTATGGGTCTTGAGAACGCATAGAAAAATTTATCATTCTTGGTGTGAGCAAAACGTTAAACTCAAACGGACTTTGAAGGGCTGAAGAGTTTGGGTAACGGTTGAAAAGCAATGATGGATAAGTAAGGTTATAATAAATTTAACGTGGGGTCAGTTTTTTTCAGCTAGGATTATCAATTGATAGTATGATTAATTTCCTTGATGATCATTTTGTCAAGATGAATAATAGAATTCATATCTTTAAACGTTCATTTAGGATTACATACATCGAGTTGGACGAACGGCGCGTGCTGGTAGATCTGGTCGATCAATTACATTTGTCACTCAGTAAGTGTCTAATATTTTTGCTTTGAACCCCCGTATTTCTTCGCATCTTAAATGGGGACTGCACTATCAAACAGGGGGTAGGTTCTTGCAGTTCTTGCCGTTTCAGATTTTCCTGTACTGTCCTATCCCTGTTATAACGCTTAGATAAAGGTTGATTACAGTGATTCAATTTGATTTAAGCAGGCTAAAAAAGTTCTGAAGGAAAGAACGAAATATGCACACATTGTTTTTGAAGACCCTTGAAAGGCCCTGGCCCCCTGGTAACTACCCTGGCTACCTCCCTCGTTCTGAACTATAATGGCTCTTGGATCGCTGCTTTCGATAACCAAAGCAAAACAGTCGCTGCACGTCTTAAGATGATGCACCGCACGATAGAAGCACATTGCCGTGTCTTTGTTGGTTCTATAAATTGCATCTGACCCAAAACTGAAATAGCGTTAAGATATTTCCTGATAGATATCATTTATGGATTGATAGGCTGTAGAAGATGATCATAATAAGTTCCTTGTTGGTGTTTATTTCGTTGATAATCAGTAAACAGTAGATTTTTATCACTGCTCGCGTGTAGGAATGCACATCATTAAACACGTTCTATACCATCTGCCAGGCCATGCCGTTACATTTCTCTCTTTTCCTTTTGGTTGCGGCCAGTTCGATGATTCTGTCAATATGGTTTTGCTGAGGCCTCCATCACATCGTGGTCATGACGGGGACAGGTAGAAAAACTTGAGATGACTTCAAATTTTAAAAGGTTCCCACCCCGTTGTGACAAGGACGATTTCTCATAAGGACATAGTGTTTGAATTTGATCGGGGACACGTCGTGTTTCGGGCGCCGACGCAACAGGGTTGTCTCCCCAACAGTTGCAGCTAACTGTTTCAGCAATTGTTGCAGCAACTGTTGCAACTATATTGGAACAAGGCCTAACAATCAAGTCTTACCTCTAAATTTACGTTAAATCTTACAACTAATTTCTCCTATTTGAAAATAGTGTTTTGCATTCTATTGCCTTTCTGTTTCTGATCGTCACCGCCGAGCGTTGACGCTGTTCACGGTAACTTGCTTTAAAAGTTATTCCCGTATCATCGTAAGCGTCCCCGTAGCAATGATGGGGACGCCTTCCCGTCGTCCCCGACTTTACGAAAACCAGGCTTAAAGTTGCTCTCTTTTTGCAGATACGATGTCGAGTTATATCAGCGAATCGAACAACTAATTGGAAAGAAATTACCGCTTTATCCCACTGTTGAAGAAGAGGTTATGATTTTAGTTGAGCGTGTAACCGAGGCTCAGCGTTACGCGAAAATGGTGAGTTATTAGAATTAGGCCGTAGCCAAACGATGAAACATTGTTTGTCAAACATTTGAAATTTGATTTTCAAGGAATGTTTTACCGTTTGGCTATGTTATGAAACATTGCTTGAGAAGCAGAATTCGCTCAGCGATGTTTTTACAAACTTTAAAAGCATTTTACGCTTGCATCAAGCGAGAAATTTCGACGAGCAATTCTATATGAGAGAAAAATTTTGCTGTAAAATGAAGTTATTTTTCCATGAAACATAGTTTGTTTGCTGTTAGAATAAGAGCTTGCCCTTGTGGGCCAACGTAGTTTTTTGACGTGGCCAAACAGTCAAACATTGTGTTTGAGAAACATGCAATATTTGTGTTTCCGTTTCTCGAGTATCTTCTTTAAGAGTCCGAAACTCGAAAAGCCAAATGCTGAACCTTTGGCCCTGACCAAACAATCAAACATTGTTGGTCAAACGTTTGCAATTTGCTTTGCAAGCAATGTTTAACCGTTTGGCCACGTCACTAAACATTGCTTGACAAGCAAAAATAATCTTAATTTATTTCACGATGTTTTTGAAAAACTTCAAAAAACATTTCCTGCTTGTCGCAAGCAAAAGACTGCGAGTGGCCAAACGTGACAACACTTTGTTTGACAAGCAAATTTTAGATGTTTGACAAAAAATGTTTGATTGTTTGGCCAGGACCTTTGAATGCGTTGCAAAAAACGATCCTTGAATGTTGGTAATAATTACTGATTTTATATTTTAGGAATTGCGAGAAATTAGCGAGAAGAAAAAGAGGCCACTGGATGCAGAAGAGGCTGGAGAATCGACTGTGTCTAGTTTGACAAAGAAAATGAAATTTGGTAGTAAAGGAAACAATAAGAAATTTAAAAAGAAGAAATCAAAGTAATAATGTAAGATCTATTTTGTTTATTTCAAAATCACATCAGTTTTAAAACATCTTGTTGATTATTTCTGAGATTTCCAGTAACGCTGTGCACTCGCTACGCAGGCGTTATCCGAGTCCCAGTGCTCGCTGATAAAACCGAGACTAACACCAATCAAAGATCGCTTAGTTTGAGCGTCCAGCAATTCATTCATCTCAATAGCGATATTTATGACTCGGGTAATAATTCTAAAGCTATGGCTAAACTATGAGACATGTCGCGCGCGACACTGCATTTGGTGTGTCTCTTAGGGTGGCTAGACATGCGAGTGTCAAGCTAGCAACATGTCCCCTGATTCATTTGCTTGTCGTGGAGACAAGAAATGTTCCTATTGTCTCCAAAAACATTTGCTTGTCTCTTACTACAAATTTTGTCGCGCGCTACAAAGTTTCCGAGATGGTTAAACTGGGAGACACCTAGGGGACATCAATGTCGCACGCGGCATGTCTCCTAGTTTAGCCAGGCCTTGAAAAACCGCTCATGCTACTAGCTGGAGCGACGAAAACAACCATTTACAGTGTTGTGATGAGTTGAATAAAGGCTGTAGCAGCGAAACTTACGGCTAATGGTATCTAGCCGTTTCAACAACCTGTCGCGCGAGTTATGCGTGCTTGTCTTCAAACAATTAGTGAATGAAAGGAGAGTCTGGAAAAGCGTATTTTTTGGTCACATTTTGTTTTCA
This sequence comes from Chrysaora quinquecirrha, assembly GCA_014526335.1. Classification (NCBI taxonomy): domain Eukaryota; kingdom Metazoa; phylum Cnidaria; class Scyphozoa; order Semaeostomeae; family Pelagiidae; genus Chrysaora; species Chrysaora quinquecirrha. Next base: position 259,086 of record JACTAT010000149.1, read on the forward strand.
ACAGACGCCTCCCTTTTTCGGTAGACGTCGAAACGTATTTTTTGGTACCGTCTTCTGAAAATGGCAGGTTTCGCAGGCCTCCAAAACCTTCTGTCCCCGAAGGTGGAAGGTTTCGCAGACATCGCAAGGAATCTCGTTTGCCCTTTAAAATGAATGGTTTAGTTCGAGTTTGTTCTGATCAGCCTAGCGTTTTCGGCAGCTGTGTTTTTTGGTGCAAGAAACTTTTTACTGGTAAGTCTACCGCTTTCAAAATTCGGAGAGTCTGCCGAAACAGAAGGTTACCAAAAAATAAGCCCTCAACTCACAGACTTTTCGTCTTTGCACGATAGAATGTTCTTAAGCACTCATCCGCTTCTAGTATGAATGAATCATAGTTATTAATGCACTGTAGACGTATTAAATTCGTCTACGCTCCTCCACACTCCACCACCCCGCTCCAACAAATTCATTCTCTGAGGAAACAGCTGTATGTTGTTGTAGTTGTTAGAAGCTGTTTCCGAAAGAGTGGAAGGAAGGTAATAAGTCTAATTGCACTGTTCGTTAAAATTGGGTATAATAAAAAGCTTGGTGCGCTTACGGCAGCTCTCTTTTTGTTTCACATTCAGCGAAGACTCTGAACGTTAAACGTTAACTATGTACCATGCAAGCACATTATGCTACTGCCACTATTTCCTCGAAAGCAACAGGACTTCAAGCAAAGATGTAGGAGACTTTCAAGGAGTGAATTTTCCCTTGTGTAACTCAACCTTGGATTAAAGTTTCGTAAAAACGCTAGCCAATGCACATTATGTATTCGTTGTGCCCATCAGCTAATTAGTACATTTACATAAGGCCTATTTAGTTGCCGAAGTGCCTATAGGATACAACTAGACTATTAATAGACCTAAAATTGAAGTTTGGTGAAAAAGCTAAATAATGCATAGCTCTTTATCAAAGGCCAGAATATCTTGCCTGTACCCGCCTGCCAAATTTCCAGTTCAAATGTGTTCTTGCTATTTTACATTTGCTGTGGCGAGGGCGCTGTTTCGTCAAGCTCAGAAATTTTGCTCTCTTCTCCAGCAAAAACAACGTTATTATTTTGAAACGCAAATCTCACTCGTGATTTCTTTGCACCTTGCTTTTCTTGATTCTTTTGGTCATTTAGGCCACTTTGTTTTCCTCCATTTATTAGACTGGTAACCCCTTCTGCAGATATCCTTCTATCTGTGAAGGCCATTGAGTTCCTTCGCAGTGACGATTCCTCCACAGCAACCGTCTCCGAATCCGGTCTATACCGTAAGAAGTTCTTCATGATATACCTCTTCAATACACTGTTTCGGTTCAAGATGATGATCGTATTGAAAAACGAATTCGCGATAATTGGCTGGAATGATAAATAGTGAATGAATCGCCAATTTCGCGAAATCGTCTGGTTCAGACGATACATTTTATACATAATGATGAACTTAACAAGCACGTATGGCAAATAGCATAACCCAACTGTGACAAGTAGATACAGGACGGTTTTCACAAGGTTTTTTATGTATCTCGGTCTAGCACCATTCCCGTTATCGCCAGCATGCAGACTATTATTCCTCGAAAACTTGCGGATTTTGTAATAAAGCCTTATGTAGATGAGCAAGTAAGTCAAATAAACAATCGAATCGAAAGCTGAACTTAGATTATTCGGCAAGCTTCGCTCTTCGAAATCGATCACTGTGATCGATCCTTGGATTGCGCAGATTACAATGACAGCAACAATCAGGATCTTGTATCCGGTTTTGGATTCGATTTTCTTGCTGAACTTGCTTTTAGATTGGATATTGGGAGTTATATTGAAGTATCGGTCGATTCCGATCAAGAAAATCACATAAGCTGTTATACGCGTGTTAAAATGACCGAAAAACAGACTGACTTTCTCGTACAGACACGATCTAGTCGAACGATATGCTGTGAATACTCCGACAAGTAGCGGCACCGATACAGCCCCGACGCAAAAGTCGGATATGCCGAGTATCATAATGAATCTTTGCGAGTTGTTTTTGATCTGTTTTGTTTTGATTAGAGCCAGGCAAAGAATCAAGTTTATGGTCGCGATTGTCGGAGACAAGATTGAAAGTAAAGCGCCTATAGCTATCGACTGTGAAAAGGATAGTACCAACCTCTCTGTCAACGCGTTGTAGCAGTATTTGTCGTCTATAGTGTCATTCATTTTTTGCTTCTTTTTGCAAGTTAGTATACTATCTTGTCTCCTTTTTTCTAGTTCATAAACAGCCTAAATGCCTACTCGATTTCCTAGCCGTTGTTCTTCTGTGGTAATGGCCGTTAAGGTAATCTTTCTACGATGCCTTACTGTTTGTCTCTGCAATGCTTTTCTGCAATCGATTCAATTCCTTTTAATTATCGTTCTGTGATACCTCTATAAAAAGCTTGCATTGCCACTCTATAAATGCTCTTGCATTACGTGTCTAACAGTGCATTTGCAAAAGGAATCTGCCGTGCCTTTATATTGATGCTTCTTGCATGCGTTACTGAAAATGCTTTGCGATGGCATTCAGTGGGATACCGTAATGCATTGCTACTGTAATGTTTGTCACTTTAATTTCTGTAATTAACTACTGTAATTTCTATCACTTTCTCCAAAGTTCTATTCTAGAAATGCTTCTTCTGCGATTCTTGCCTGTTAATGCTTCTGAACTACCCTTTATAAACCTATGTCATGCCTTTTCTATGCAGTTGTATTAATTCTTTTTAACAACTTTTTAACAAAGTTTCTTCGATGCATTTATGCTAATGCATTTGCAGTATCTCTGTCTTGATACCTCTGGGATGCCTCTTCTACCAGTGCCTCTATGATGTATTTCGATTGAGTGCCTTATAAATTGCCTCAGCGATGCCTTTCTGTCTGACTCTGTAGTGAGTTGCTATCAGTTCTGCAGTTCCGCTCTAGTAATGCTACTCTGATGCTACTCTTTCGGTGCTTATGCAACACCGCTCTCGTTGATGCACTTTTAGAAATGCTTATGTGATATTTTCTATTAATGCATCTTCAATGCAAATCTGTTAATGGTTCTAAAGTGCATTTCTATGCATGCCTTTTCAACGCAGGTGTATAGATGCGTTTACAATACTGTGCTGTACTTGTATAAGTCCTTCAACAGGTGTATATAGTGCTTTCTAGAAGTGCTTTGCCACTGTCTCTCTGTTAATGCTTTTATGGTGCCTTTCGAAAGCGTCTGTACTGATTTACAATAAATGCTTTTAAGTGCTTCTCTGCAAATGCTTCTAGCAGTTTCTGCAATTCGTGATCCTCCTAAACTTTTCTCTATTTTAGAATTATTATCTAGATCTCATTCAAACTCCAACGCAAGACAAATATATTTCCCTTTTAGATAAGTTTCACTTCACCAGTTCACAGCTAAGATTATCATAACTGCATTCGTTTTCAAACCCTCACGTCGCCTTATCTCTGTCCAGATAAGATCCTGCGCAAACAATACACGATATTTTTTTAGCTATTCTTCAATCAAAGAAACCTCAATTAGAAATAGTCGTGAATTACACCTGTAGTACCGTGCTGTTTCTTCCACACTGATTACAATTCCCTAATTTGCATCGAATTAAAGAACAATGCTTATAAGGTTCAGCTCTTGGAGAGGAGAAACTTCCCTTCATAATCAGACTTGTATGACTTCATTTGCTTTTAGCAGATGTTTCCCTTCCCAAGTTTGTATCTTTCTCAAAAGAGATTTTATTATGATTTCTTAAAATTTTCATTAAGAATAATCTTTTAATTCGTGTTTTCCCTAACACCTAAAGCCACTTCGTGTTTTGACTATCCCTTTGAAAGCCTCTTATGGCACCAAATAAAGGTTATTTTTTGTATTTGTGTTGACATGGAGAAAGCTATCTTCACTCGCAAGCTGTATTTGGACAGTGCAGCAGTGGTTTTATCACGTGGTCACGAATACTGCACATTGATTGGATGATGAAATGTGTGATACAAAATATGCGAATTCGCCTGCTAAATATGAATTCGAGTCTGTAAATATCCATTCTTCCTTAATCTTCCTTGTAATAATATTTCTAGGCTTGCTCAGGAACGAATAACCATACCTTAGCGCATCAGAATCGAATTATTCCTTCTCGAATATAATTAAAAATAAACTTTATACCTTGTTTTAAATTTTTGATTTTGATAGCTTTTATTAGACAATGTTTTTTTGCATCGCCCTAAAAGTTAATGCCATTGCAATGCTTCTGACATACCTACGAAATGCAGATCTTTTTACCATTACGCACTCTAGACAAATTTTTCGTAAATTAATACTTCTTGGCATTTTTCAGAAATTTTCTTCAAGAAGTTGACCATAGTTTCTCCAGCACTGCTTACATGCTATCAATGTTTCTTTCAAACAATCTTCTTCAGAACTTCGGTGAAAATCATCGGCGAAGCTCGAAATTAGCTGTCTTGAACCTTATTCGAGCTGCGTCGGTGCTTCTAGTAATTTTCAAAAAGGCATATCGATAGAAAATTCCGTGCGATTTTGTTTACATTTCGCGCAAGCCAATTTTTACGTGTTTTTGTTTGTTTTAGAAGCAATGTTGAAGCTTTAAAACCAATTTCTGTTGTTGATAGGAAACAAACTGAATCTACTATTTTGAGGTTCACACAAATCGACCGGACTTGATTGAAAATAGATTTATTTGTCAGAGAAAACAGACGATAGCAAACGAAAAACTGAATTTTTGATTTCTATTTTCCGCCATTTCAAATTTCCATTTCTGCAGGTTTAAGATGATTTGTTTTTATGGCCAACCAATAGCCAACCAAATCATTTGATGTTGTCAGGTGGTCCACAAACTGGCATTTGATTGGCTACATGGTAGGACAGAAAATGCGCTTGCAAAGCTGCTGCAAGCATCGTTCCGATCCTCTTGGGATTTATTCTAAGGTCCCTTGTGATTTGAAAGTGTATCAATTTCTTTCAAATTTTCTTTGTCAAACAATCTTTGATTATTCTACTGCGACTTTTGTTTTACTGTACACTTTTGTTCTTTGTGCCAGCGTGCTGCGCACAATTTTTGAATGTGACGTGGTTTATCCAAGGTCTTTCTGTCATTCAAAAGTGCCTATTTGATGCAGCAGTGTTCCCATGCGTTTTTAGGGGGTTTTTAGCCACATTAGGCCAGTTGGCCTGCAGACCAACGAAAGCCCAGATAGGCTTTCTTCGCCGAAACGTACGAGTAATAAAACTTGCAAGAAGGACTCCATTTCATCCGGCAACTGCATGTTGAAATGTGGAAATATATAAATGCATATGGTATGGTATGGTTAACAGATAAAGGTAAGGTTTTTTACTTCCTCTAAAACCCAAGTAAATAGTCTAAATGTCTATTCGCTGCATATTCGCTCCTTCCAAAGAAATTTGCGGAGTGGACAATAATGGATTTTTGAATAATTTATGCAATTTATGCGTAGAGCATAAAAATAACGCAAATAACCCCGAACCTCCAGATCTATCATATATTCATAAATGATGCATAATTATTATGTTAGAGACATTTTATTACGCAAATAGAGGTTTTGGAACATAAATCACAGTTCAAATCATCATTCAGTTCAAGTTAATTAGCGAGCAGCGCATTTTGTGTGTATTTTGAGGATTTCGAGTGTTTTGCAAAGGCGTGAAATGTAAACAGGGCAGTTGGAAAACACTGTGGATGTGTTTAGTTTTTACAGTAATCGGGATGAATTGCCAAATATTTTCAAATTATTTGATTCCATTACCATTTTGCACCTTCTAGCGTTTTTATAACGTCCCAAATATCAGTTTTTGCGTTTGCGTTCCGCACAAAGGTGTGAAATGTAAACAGGGCAAACACTCTCAATGTGGTTTGTGCTAACAGTAAGGCCCTAACCAAACGATCAAACATTGTTGATCAAACATTTGATATTTGCTTTGGGCTCTGGCCGAACGATCAAACATTGTTCGTCAAACATTTGACATCTGCTTGTCGTCGCGTTTGGCCACTCACAAAACACTGCTTGTCAAACAATTTTTTGCTTGTGGCCGAAAATGTTTTTTAAGTTTTTCAAACCATCATGCCAAGCAATGTTTAGTGACGTGGCCAAACGGTCAAACATTGCTTTTAAAACAAATTACAAATGTTTGACCAACAATGTTTGATCGTTTAGCCAGGGCCTGTTTGACCGCGTTGCAAAACATGGTTTGAAAAGCAATGTAATGTTTTAAAAAACTTCAAAAACATTTTCTGCTTGTCACAAACAAAAGCTTGTTCGACGAGCAATGTTTTGCGATGTGGCCTGAAGGTCAAACATGTTGCTTGACAAAAGAAAACAAAACAAATTGCAGAGTCCAATCAAGGAATATTCTGCTATGTTTGACAATTTGCAATTGATATTGAGAATAAAATTTGATACAAAAGCAAAATAAAAGTAACAAGCCATCTAAATTATTAACAATCGCTTTGTGGAATTGTGGAATAAAACTACTAGCTCTTACAATGCGTGTTTTAATTAATAAAATCATTAGAAAGTCTAGGCCTAGTTCATGCGCCGCAGCGAATTAAAACCGAGCTATGAGAAATTTCAGTGTCAATTTTATTTGGCATAAATGCAATGATAACTGCGACGTATGAAAACAATACCGAAGTTAATGCTAACTGCGCTGTTACTTCAGCTGCTCTGCCTCATAAAACGCCTTAACTGCACCTTTAACTGATTTAAATTCGACCAATGAATCCAACTCCGCAGCTATGGCGGAGTAAGGCCCTGGCCAAACGATAAAACATTGTTGGTCAAACATTTGAAATGTGCCTGTCAAGCAAAATGTTTGGCCGTTTGGCCACGTCCAAAAACATTGCTGTCCAACAACGATGTTATTGCTAATGCAAAAGCACGAACGCCTTGTTGCTAAGAAATGTTGCTAGGTGGTGAAATGTTACAAGTTGTTGCAGTTTGTCAAAACTAAAGAAATGTTTGACAAGCAATGTTGGAAAGGCGGCCAAACGATCAAACATTGCTCGACAAGCGAAAATAAGCAAAAATTGTGGCGTGATGTTTTTGAAAGAGTTCAAAAAATCTTTTGCTTGACGCACGCAAAAAATGTTGGACCAGCAATGTTTTCAGACGTGGCCAAACGGTCAAACATTTTGCTTTACAAGCAAATTTCAAATGTTGGATTAATAATGTTTGATCGTTTGGCCACGGCCTAAGGGGGAAGATAAAGGCTCAAAGCTGAATTAAATTCGCTGCACTATAACTTCGAAGCTTGAACTAGGCCTAAATTAAGCTGTAAATCTGAATCGTGGACATAACCGAAGTTATTTAAGCGTTCTAACGTATAGTGTAATACAAAATTAATAATGAAATGTACAATCATTTGGATGCAATATAAATCTTACAAAATTAGGCTTAAAAATCATGTATGCGGTGATAAAAGCTTTAAGATGTCTGTATAGTTCGTTCATCTTCCATTTGATAGCGTGCGAAATTCAAGAAAACTTGCTCCAAAGTTGTCTGACTAACAGAGTAGTCATCAATATTAAACTGCTCTTTGGCTTGCTCCATAACTGCAAAGACTTTTGCCCAGGATTTTGATTCGTCTCTGAGTTGATAATGAACCATCCCTTGATGCTCGTCTTTGAGAATTGACCCTGGGAAATTAGCGTGGATGAATTGCTTTAATGGGACTGTGTCGGGATATCGACCACCTAGAGGAAAATAGAAAAGCTTTTAAGGAAAAATAGAGTGATAGCCCTGCACCAAGGGCGACATGGGTTGTTGTTGTTGTTGTTACTTTGTTTTGAGTAGGTTGGTATTTCTATTTTCAGTAACTCAAAAACGTAGTTGTCTTTTGTTGCCTTGCGCCGCGGTGATTCTGCTTACACTATGTTATTTCTAGCCTTTTCAGCTAATTTAGGCCTACTATGCACGCCACATCCAGGCATGGGACCCCTAGTTTAGCGTCCCTTCCGAAGGACGGCAGAGTGAGTTGCTTAGTCATATATCTGGAAAGTCATCCATTCAAATGCTGACCTCACACGATCAAGCTTAACTTCAGCTGTCTATCAAGCACTGAATGAGAAGCTTGGCTACTCACTCCTGGGGGCATAAAATTTACCCGTTGAGAGATAATCTTGCTTAAGCCAGGCTTCTGTCGACTTTGGAACCAACACCCACTAGTTATAACTCCCTTGTAACTGCTAACTTATATCGACATGCCAACAACAAGTCAGAACTGATTGCATACAGTTTACCGCGGGTGCAAGAGCGCTCAGGTCGACTGATGGGAATCGTTTTCTTAAGTTTCTAAGGACCAGAAACCTGAAACGTCCTTTCCGTTCAATTTAAATCAGCCGAAAATATTGATTAGTACCCAATAGTCATCAGGGTAATCGAAGCTTCGCTAAGTCACGTCGCCTACGTATGTCATCAAGTTCTAGTAAAATTCTCATTTTCTTACCGACTCTTGCAAGCAATGTATACCCCTCGCCAAATTTGCTCTTCAAGTGTTGGGGGCTTCCAAGGCATTTAAACTGACCGTTTACCATAACTGCAAGTCTTGTACAAAGAGCTTCACACTCTTCCATACTAGAAAGGAGAAAAAGATTTTGTATTAATTCGACAGATTAAGAGTACTCTAGCCTTCAGTATTAAGGAAAGGTACATTATCCTCGCCTCACGCCAAAGATCAGGAAAAAATACAAAAAACATGAGGTAAGAAATAAAAGTGAAATGCTAAAAAAAAAAGGAAAATCCGACCTTATTCAAGCCAAGGGAATGCAAGCCAAGCCAAGCAAATCCAAGCCAAGCCAAGCCAAGTCAAACCAAGCGAAACCAAGCAAATCCAAGCCAAGCCAAGCCAAGCCAAGCCAAGCCAAGCAAAGCAAATATAAGTCAAGCCAAGCCAATCTAAGCCAATCCAAGCCAAGACTAATCAAGCCAAGCCAAGCCAAGCCAAGTCAAGCGAATCCAAGTCAAATTAAGCAAATAAAAGTCAAGCCAAGCCAGTCCAAGCCAAGTCAAACCAAGCCAAGAAAATCCAAGCCAAGTCAAGCCAAATGAAACATTTTCGGACAGACAAGTCGAAAACTTACATGAAAGACAGATTCATAACAGGCAGAAAGATATCAGCAAACGATAGTAAATAGCAATTTCTAGCTGCGGAATATGAAGTGCGAAATTATAAACAAAGAGATAAAATTTGTTATAGGTCTAGTGTCCTGTTTAGTTCATAGCATGAAATTAATTTTTTCAACGTTATTTATCGTGTATAATCCAACAATCACGAGCCGCAAGGATTAGCCCGCAGAAGTCGGCTTTAAGGGAAAAGAATCGTCGTTATGAGCCTTTGAAAAGTATATCTTATCCTTTGGGTAATGTTTGAACTTGGGATCAGGCTAGAAAAGTAACACTTAAATAGCAAGATAAGTTTGCCTAGAGTTTTAACACAAGTCGTAGTTTTCATTGCGCTGTGATAACACTGCAGGGTAAACAAAAGCTTCAACTTTGACGTAGGAAAATCTATACTTTCTATCAAACAAATGCTTTGAAGCAAACAGCAGTTAAAAAACCCAGAGTCACATTTTCTTACCTGTGAGAAGTAATGACAATCGACTTCTCCCCCTGACGATATCTTGTCAAAGCATCCCACAACATTCTCCTTGCAGCCGGATCCATACCAGTCGTAGGCTCATCCAGGAAAATTACAGGGGGGTCACCAACCAGTGCCATTGCAGTGCTCAACTTTCTCTTGTTTCCACCGCTAAAAAGATAACGTTAAGACTTTAGCTAACGGTAAGACTTTAGGTCCTGCATGATCCATATGAAATAGAATAAATTGATTTTCTGAAGGGTTATGGCTACTCATAAACATCAAATTATTGGTTTAGTAACGGCCCACAAGTGGGTAACATGTGGGAAAGGCAACAACAATCAAAGAAAATTGAAACTTCAATATGTGACAAGGGCCCAGAGGCAACAAGGGTCTCTACACAAAAAGGGCCTGTATGCAAAGAGGGACTATAGGCAACGAGGGCCTATAGGCAAGAACGGCCAATATGCAACAAGGGCCAATATGTACCAAGGGCCCAGAGGCAACAAGGGTCTCTATACAATAAGGGCCTGTAAGCAAAGAGGAACTATAGGTGACAAAGTCCCATAGGCAAGAAGGGCCAATATACAACAAGGACCAATATGCAACAAGGTCCCAGAGGCAACAAGGGTCTCTATACAACAAGGGCCTGTATGCAAAGAGGGACTATAGGCAACGAGGGCCTATAGACAAGAAGGGCCAATATGCAACAAGGGTCTCTATACAATAAGGGCCTGTATGCAAAGAGGAACTATAGGCGACAAGGTCCCATAGGCAACAAAGGCCTATATGCAGAAAGGAATTATAGGCTCCAAGGGCCTATATTTTGTTCCTCGTCTATTATAATTTGAGATTTACACATAGCATAATGGGGTTAAGATCGCATTTCTTTTCTAAATAAAAATGCCTTTTACTTACCTATAGCTTTTTGAAACTTTGTCAATATGCTCATCAAATGTTAACGAAACTGCTAAATCTTCCACAATCCTCGGTATATCTTTCTCTGGTATACCACGCAGACGAGCGTACATCGTCAATAATTCTCTGCCAGTCATTAAATCAATTAAGGCATCGAACTGAGGACAATAACCCATGTATTGGCGAACCTGAAAATGTTTAGAAGAAATTTTCAGCTGACCATACGGATTTCAAATCTCTCGAGAGCGATAAAAAGAATTTCTATAAAAGACGAACAGTAGAGGGCCGTGTTTCTCCTATTTTATAGCTGTAACAAATTTGTCTTTTGAAACAGAACCTCATAAAGTACACGCTGTAAGGCTTTAAACATTTTTAAGCGAAATTCTAATGTTTGACAAACAATGTTTGATCTTTAAGCCAGGGCTTTTGTCAAACATTTTGCTTTTCAAGCAAAAATTGTTCTAACTTAATTGTACCGAGATTTTCTTGTGACTATGGTAAAACAAAGTGTTTTTGAACTTTTCGACAATAATTTGCAATAAATTTTGCTTCCTTTACTTGTACAGAAATGTTTAATGACGTGGCCAAACGCTTAAACATTGCTGAAAGCAAATTCCAAATGCTTGACAAATAATGTTTTGATCGTTTGACCAGAGCCTAACAAAACACGTTTTTAGTAATAATCAACTCCGTAAGAGCCACATAACCCAGCGAAATCAAGTGGTTTATAATTGATAATAATTTTTTACACACTGAATGAATCTTAAGGCCGGTTTCCGCACTGCTAAATCTTTCCCTTGATCTGAAAAAGCTCAGGAGCTTATTTAATATCACTCGCAAGAGAGAAATCAACGCGCTCAAAAGTTGAACTAAATCAACTTTCTCAAAAAGCTCGAGAGCATCTCAGGCGCACAAATAATCTCTGATTCAGCGGTATTTCTGCTGTACTGCCCATGCGTTGGAGAAAGCCTCCTGAACTTTTTTCGCCCAAGGGAAAAATGCAGCTGTGTGGAAATTAGCCGTGAGTTAATGAGGATGACAAAGTGATTTGAAAATGATGTTACCTTGTTCATTTCCGTGCTGACATCATAGCCATCTACACTGATCGAGCCTTCAGATAAACTTTCATCTCCTGTTATCATTTTAAATGTCGTTGTTTTTCCCGCTCCGTTCAAACCCAACAGTCCGAAGCATTCGCCATGTGGAATTCCTAATGATATGCGGTCAACAGCCAGAAATTTCTTGCCTGAAAAAGAAACGTGAGCATCAAGAAAATCGCACAATGGCAGAGGTTACCTTATGTTTCCATACGAGTTTCCAACGTCGTCCCCAGGGTGAATAGGCCTCTACGTGAAACTCCGCTGTCCATACTCGACCCTGGTATCGGCCTTGTCTATTCACAATTTGATTGGCTGTTCAAACAGTGACGTCACAGTTTCTTCAAAATTTCACACCAAAATAGGCCAAAAACTATGCAAAAAGCAACTATAAAAACAAAAAAAATGATACTACATGAGATATTGTATCTTGCCTTGCAGTTATCAATGAAGTTCTTTGCATTTTCTTTCTAAGAACATCTGCTTTCGGAATCTACATCTTGTTTTTATGCCTAGGCCAAAATTGCCAGTAATTTGGCAGATTTTGTGGCCGGTACCAGGGCCAAATCGATTTGACGGTTGAGATTCGAGGAAATTCGACTTATGCTGCAAAATAAGATCATTTCTTACCTATATTACCGTAATATTTCGTGACATTGTTTAAAACCAGCACGTCATCATAGGCATCAGAATACGCATCGATACGCTGCATCTCTGCTGCAACATCTTCATCCATAGGTATCGAAATCTCTTTTTGCACACGCTCTGGCGGTAGTTCAGCTTGGGTAGTGGTAAGCTGTTGAAACTTCCTTTCCCTTTTTGATCCCTTACGAGGTGCACAAGAGAACACTCCATACTCAATGAGGAGAACCAGCGTGAAGAACACAAGACCTTCAATTGCAAGAAACACAAGATAACGTCCAACTCCAGGTGTATCCCAGGCGAGATAATTCGTTTGAAAAACAATATGATTAGGAGAATTCTTCAACATTTTAGCCACTGCAGCTTCACAAATTTTCTCTGGATTTGGGACATGCATCTTTTTCAGCATTTCGACACACGAACTCACTCCTTTATGATAAATATCAATATACTGATGGTTGGTAAACATATCATCCAGTGCTTGGCCTAAGGCGTAATTTGGCAGCACAAGAAAGGCCCATTTTAATGCTTTTGCAACGTCGAGAAGATCCAATGCTGGAATACTGAGAATGAAGACAGTGAGGAGTGTAGCCAAGCCAGTGATGACGTTGAAGATTGTTAATCTGATAAAGGCAGTTGATGGGACGGTGAATAAAAATGAGAATAGGTAGATCAATGGAACCACTGCCCAACCGTACATCATTAATAGCAGGACAACATATCCCAGTCGTTCGCCTGTGAAAAAATATAATGTTACTGACTAAATGAAAAAGGTTGATAAGAAATTTCTGACTTAAACAAAACTTCAAAATTGCGATAAATGACCATGATCCTTTTCAACGGACGTTAGAACTTTCCGACTGCTAAAAGCTAACCGAGGGTTGGCAGCAGCAATTCACATAGTAATGGCATTTTTCACTTGATTTTCGAATCGCCAGGAGACATGAGGCAATTAAGGCAAACATGCAAACTCAACTGGTGTTTACTTCCAGGAGAGTTGAGTAGAATAAAAATTTAAAAGTTTCTCTTCCAGTATTGGAGAGAGAAACTTAGAATATTTAATTCAACTCAATCCTTCTGGAAGAAAACACCAGCTGAGTCTGCAACGCGGGCTAGGCCAACAGGGCATACAAGTTTTTAAGCGACCGTGTTTTCTTCTTTCTCCTAACTGCCTGATCATCAAAGTTTTGGAAAGTCGGTTTATATGAATCCAAACTTATTCGCATTAAACCTATACTTGGGGTATAGACTTATTGCATGAGTCATTAGTTTCCGCTCCTCCAACACCCCGACACCCCACTACAACTACAGTTTGAGCGATCTCATTTTAGTGTTGACCTCAGTCTCATGAGCGATAACTGGGACTCAGGTAATAAGTCTACTTGGGATAGCGGGAAAAGGCGGGAGCATTTTTGGACATACTTAAAAGCTTTTTCGTCTGACAATCCTCAGAGTATAACGGTCCGAAACACACCGAAACAACTGAATAAGGCGAAATTATACCCAGATGCTGATCGAAATGCACAAAACATAAAGGTGAAGCTATGGCCTTTCGATCCGACCTTTGCAATAAATAGGAAAGAAACCACATTTCTCATTGCCCGATGATGGGAGACGGATCTCTCCCGAAACGTTGCCCTACTAAATATCAAAGGCTTGTCATGAATAAGTGGTGACTATCATGTCTAATACGATGTGAGAAACAGCCTTGATAAGTCCGAATATATTTACTCAGTGAAGCTATGGATTGTTATGGTGTTTTAAACACCAATCAGATCACAAAATATAGCGGGATGTCCAATAAAATCATTTGGTAGAGTCCAAATAGGAAAATGTATAGGTAGAACCTGAATAGAATTTTGTTGTACCTACAATGTTATAATCATAAACAGTAGGAACATACCTGAATATGCTGGTATATTGAAGGCGGCGAATATGATGACGATAAGGACAACTGTTATAGAGAAATTGATCGCATCCCAAGCAAAAGTTGCTGTCCAATAGCAGAAAGGTCCAACTCCACTGACAAATTGTAAATGTTTGGCTTTGCTTGCTCTTTCTTGCACAAGGAATATGACGAAGCTTGATGCCAGGAAAGCCATTCCAAATAGGATATTAATTCAATTCAATTCAATTCAATTTTATTTGTAGAATAAAGAGCCTAAAACAATGTATAATTAATAATATAAAGACTTTATTCTACACGACCCAAGAAAAGCAAAGCTTATCTAGCTTGGGCCGTTAACAAAACAAAATAAGAAAGATACAAAATACTTAAAATAATTTTTTTTTTTTTTTTTTTTTTTTTTTTTTTTTTTTTTTTTTTTTTTTTTTTTTTTACTAAATACAAGATGATCAATGCATGTTTAGTATTAGATATATATATATATATATATTATAAATAAGAGATACTATATAGTCGGATGCAAAAGATAATTATATATATATATATAATTTATATATATATATATTCTTCTACAAGTAAACGTAAGCTAATTAAGATATACTAAGTATCAAAAAAAAGTACAAGAAGCCTTTTAAGAAAGAAATAATCGAGTTCCCGTTTGGAATTAATATTTTTCTATCAAACTTGCTTTTAATTTATTTTTGAAAGTATTGATATTTGCAATATTTTTAATTGAAGTTGGCAGAGAATTCCAGAGCTGGGCTCCTCTATTTCGTAATGTTTTATCACCCCATTGTTTATTTGATTTGTACAACTGATAGTGTTTGCTTTGCCTCGTATCATAATTGTGTTTACTTTCATTTTCAAGAAGTAGTCGTTAAAAACATCCGGAAGCATTTTTTTATTATAGTTCACATGATGCATTAATTTAACAATTTTGAATTCATACAAATCGTTTAGTTTTAGAATTTTAGCTTCTTTATGCAATAAGTTTGTCGGGTACCTAGAATCTTTGAAGAGTAAGATTCTAAGAATTCTATTTTGCAACACTTGTAGCTGTTTTATATACTTAGTTGCAGCTAAACCGTAAGCTTCAAAAGCATAGCTTATTTTAGATAAGACAAGTGAATCATATAGTGTTAGCAGACATTCTGTAGGAACAAAATGTCTGACCTTTGCAAAATGGACGAGAATTTTACGATTTCGTTTTTGATTTTATCGACATGTTGCTCCCAAGTCAGATTCTTGTCCAATATGATTCCAAGATATTTAATATTAGATACTTGTTTTAATTCATCCCCCATAACTACTTGCAATGAGTTATTTGTTAAAGAAGCTTTGGAGGGTGAAAAGATAGTATAATTTGTTTTACTCGTATTTACCATAAGTTTATTTGCACTTAGCCACTCGTCTACTTTTGCAAGTTCTTCATTTGATTTTTGAATTAGCTTATCAATATTTTCATCGAAACAAAATATGTTTGTATCATCAGCAAAAAGTCTGGGCTTTGCATTTGTTGCATTCGCCATATCATTCACATAAATAATAAAAAGAATTGGTCCAAGTACTGACCCTTGAGGAACACCTTTGTTTATCTGACCTAACGAGGATTTAGTTTTGTTCGCAAAAGTATACTGCCTACGGTTTTTGAGGTAGCTTTCAAACCATTCGTAAATTTTACCCCTGAATCCATAATTTTTCAGTTTGTATAAGAGTTTAGAGTGGTCTATAGTATCAAAAGCCTTTGATAGGTCGAGGAAAGTTCCAAAGCAGTGGATACCCTTGTCAAGATTTAAATACATATTTTCTAATAATTCTAGAAGGGCATGCATGGTCGAATGTCCTTCACGGAAACCAAATTGAAGTTTATACAAGATATTATGTTTTGATAGAAAAGAAAGTATCTGTTTTGCAAGAAGACGTTCCATTATTTTTCGAAACAAGATAGTAATGATATTGGTCTATAATTTGTTGCATCTTTCCTATCACCACCTTTGAAAATTGGAATAATTCGTGCAATTTTCCAGATATCTGGCACCATTCCAGAGCTGAAGGATACGTTATATAGGTGCGTGAGTGGTTTAGCTAAAACAGAGCAAGCAGCTTTAATAATTGATGGTGTTAAACCGTCATCTCCAGGAGACTTTCTTGTTTTTAAGGCATGGATTTGCAAGAGCACCTCGTTTGTGTCAATTGGTTTAAGAAAAAATGAGTTTGAAATCGGCTCTTTCATGAAGACTGAAAATTCTTTGCTAGGGGACTTTATTTGTGCCGCAATTTTTTCCCCTACGTTGCAGAAATGAGTATTCAGAGCATTGGCTATATCTGCGTCTGTTTCAAAAGACTTACCCTCGTAAGAAATTTCACTAATTGCATTACCATTTGAATTCTTTTTTGGGTTTAAAATTCTTCCTAATACGGACCACATTTTCGTTATTCTCGTTGATTTGCAGTCAAAAAGTTCTTTAAAGTAAGAGCTTTTTGCTTTACGAAGACAAGTATTAAGAGTATTTCGGTACTTAGTATACTTTTGCTTGTTTTCTTGTGTTCTAGTTTTCAGGTATTTGATGAAGAGTTTTTCTTTTTTAAGAATTGATTTTTTCAAAAGCGTTGAGACCCAAGGTTTATCTTTAAGTCTTCTTTTAGAAACTGTTTTTAGTGGAAATGATTCATCGTACGCTTTGTCAACAATATTATAAAAATTTGTGGCACATTTGTTTACTTCGTTTTCATTATATATACTTGACCAATTTGCCTCTGAAAGTAAGTCCACAAATTTCGAAGTATGTCTAGGGCCGAAAATTCGAGTTTTTAATCTTCTTTTATCGCATACATGCAATTGATTTCGATAAGTTATTAGAAAAGTTGCAAAGTGATCTGAAATATCTGTTAAAATGTTACCTGCTGTAATTGTTTCACTTGGAGTTCGCTCTTTAATGAACATATGGTCGATTAGAGTGGCCGTATGATCCGTAATTCTTGTTGGCAAAGTTGTACCAGGGAGGAAACCATGAGTTAGCATCATTTCTAGATATTCTTTCGTTCTCCCCCTACCTTGTAGGCTATATTTAATAAGATCAATATTAATATCTCCTACAATTATGCACTGGTCATGTTTTAAAGTTTGGATTGACTGGATCGTTTTATCAAGGTTATCATTGAAATCTGCGATATCTCCATTTGGATGTCTATATATTATTCCTAAGATAGATTCGTTATTATTTTTTGATAATTTTACCCAAATGTTTTCACAAGGATCTTTGCATTTTAAGGTTAAGTCTTTTAAAAGTCAAGTTTTATATTTTGCTTTACGTATAGACCAACTCCTCCGAAATTATTGTTTACTGGAGGTACAGCATAAAAGACATACCCGTCCAGCAAGTATTTATACATTTCCAAGTTAACATTGTAAATTTCGCTTAAACAAATGCAGTCAAAATTGACTTTCAGGCTACTTAGCAAGCTAAGTAAGTGTGAGGAATTTTTATTAAGGCTTCTTATATTAAGGTGGAAAATTGATGTTTTACAATTATCAAGGTTAGGTAACTGATTTAGCGAATTAACAGTAAAATATTTATTATCATTAATCATATTTGTTGTTTGATCAAGGTAATCTCTTAGATCATGATTATCAATAATGTCTTGTAATTTAGTTTTATCTGTTTTATATAGTTGATTTATTTCATAATTACTTATATTATGGAAGGGAAGATTATCAATTTTTCCCTTTATATTTTACTTTATACTGGTGGATACTACTTATAATATTGTATGTCCTGGCATTGAGTGTCTCATAAATTGTTGAGGCTGAAACATCGGATTGTAAGCTATATTGGTATTTCCATATGGCCACATTGGTACTTGTTGAGATACCATCTGGGGTATGTACGGCATTCTCCACTGGTTTTGAAATGGAGCAGGTGGACCTTCAGCTTGCCATCGGTAGTCTTGGTTCAGGTTACCAGTGTCTTTTTGTTGTGTTTCAATAGTGGCTGCATTGACTTGGGATCTTTGTTCTTCTCTTCTTGATGTTGAGTAATTCTTGTTCCTATGGTTTTGGTGAACATTTGTTGAAAGGGAGAAGATTTTACTTTTTATGTTCTTGACCAATTTTGCAGTTCCTTCTTGAGAGAGATGAAGGCCATCGGACCTATTGTGCGGATTCTCTAAGTTGTCATTGTCTATTAATCCAATCGATGACTGTTGCGCAAGTTTTTCAAAACCTCTGTTTATTTGATTAATCTTCGCTGCATAATCTGGTTCGCCATTCCTATTTTCCCGATTTATGACAGTGGAAATAAAAATATTTGCTTGAGGGAACTTAATTTTTGTAGCCTTTACAAGTTCCTCCACTTGTCGTACAATTGATTCTGTGGGGTCTGAAGACAAGTTATTTGTCGCAACATGAAAAATAATTTTTTTGAGATTAGAGGGCGTTTTAATTGAGGTTACAAATTTGGAAATATCCGAAACATTACCACCGCGTATGGTTTTGATGAAGGTATTGCCATTTCTGTCGAATCTACGTGATTTGATCATTTTAAGCATTGAATCTCCAACAATCAAGGCTTCCTTTTGCCTGAGATCCACCGCTTCGCTTGTATCTGTGAAGTTGTCATCAATTTCCAAAGCAGGTAGTTCATGTATACTTGTTGACATGCGTGTTGATTGCGGATCGATTGACCGAGATTCTGAGATATTGACTGTCTCAATATGAGGCTTTGATAAAGGCGCGGCTTTAACCTGTTGACTTATAACATTCATTTTGTCGTTGATTTTGTTTTTAAAAGCTTCCATCTTGTTTTCCAATTTCTCAACTAGTTCTTGAGTCGCAAGGGTATCACTTTGTATATTTGATATTTGGCGTTGAGAAAGCCTTTCTCCAGTTTTTTCGCATATAATGGAATCGTTATATTTTTCGATAAAATTAAAAAAGTCCTGTTTTAATGCTTCGTAGGATTTTTCTAGATTAAAGTAGAAAGACTTTGTTTGATCGTTTTTTTTCTCAAGAGTATCAATTTTTTTAGATAGTATAGCACGTTCATTTGTAAAGTAGTCTTCCATATCGCTATTTTTCTTTTGTAGGTCCAGAATAGTTTTCTTCAAATTTAGATTTTCTTGTTCAATAGAATCTACTCTTTTTTATAATGTTTATGAGCTCAGAGGCATTCTCAACTGTAGAAGGAGCTTCGTTGCATTCTTGTTGTTCATCGACATTCAGTTGTTGCTCATCATTATCCGGTAGAGGTAATAGTGCAGCGATATCAGTTAGATCAGAGACTTTAGTTGACAAAACTTGCTCGAATCGCTTTACCAGATTTTCAATTCCATCATGATCATTCCTTTTACCCTGCAATATATCTTTAAGAATTTCTCCTTCGGCCTCTTTCCATAATATGAAGGCAGTTCCTTGAATCATTATAGTTCCGGTGGCAAAAAGTGATATCGTGAGGATGGGCCTAGGCTTCTTTTCTGCAAGGGACGCTTATCAAAGATGGTAAAAATTGTCTTTTTGTTGCCATCATCAAGTTTACGATTCACAACAAATCCGTTGACTCGTTGTAGATGGTCTTCATATCTTCTTTGAAAGAGAGATATCCAGAGTGATACTTCGTCAGCTTTCACGTTGAACGTGGCGCAGTTCGTTTTTATTTCAATATTAATTTGACTCATATCTTCTACATTATTTTTCTTTTTACTGATATCACAAGATGACGGTACAATTCAATTTCAAGTTAATATCCACCAGTGGCGATGATAATGATGATAATGACAATGGTGAGGACGATAACGATGAAGGTGATGATGATAATGATGGTGGTAATGATGATGATGATGATAACGGTGATGATGATGATGACATTAAAGTTGTGTGGGGATGATGAAGAAGATGATGATGGTGACGATGATGATGGTGACAATGATAATGATGATGATGACGGTGATGATTATGATAAATGATAATGAGGATGATGACGATCATCAAGATCAAGATGGCGATGAAGATCACAATCATGCTATAAAAGAACTATAGCAACAGCACGATTAGAATATCTTTTAGTCGATTACCGGCTCAGATCGTCAATGGATTGAGAAGTCGTTCTTGGCAAGGGATGATTAACAGTTGTAATGCTTCCACTTGACTTTGTAAAATACTGGAATATTGCATTATCCAATGCATTCAATGAAACTGCTATTGAGTGGTATGCAGCATTGTTAAACCAGGCAGTGGCAGTCACTGAAATGAAGGTATTAGAATACGTTAACAAATACCTAAAGTCTAGTTGCAGGCCGAATTCCACTCTATTGATAGACTGGCTACATAAGTCTCTGCTATGCTTCTGAAAACCGATAGGTCGCTAATGACAGACTGAGCTGCCATGAACAACAGCAACAACAATTACAGCGAATATGATGTAGCCAGTCTACTCTACTACTGAGTTGATGCTGAATCTTTTGTATGCCCTAACTAAACGACAATTCTACGCACTCATAAACGGAAATATCAAAAATGGTATACCAAACTTGAAGGGAATCAAACCTGGGCTGCATTAATAGAAAGATTTCTTCAGTTCCACTGAGCGTACAGAATCTATCTTCACTGTCAGATTCTCATTAGCCCTGAAGAAGTCCTTCATTGCAAGATGAAATATTGGCATATACTATTGATTGTTAAATTATTTTCTTTGTGTCGTTTGCCTTGTTCCTTTTCATGTACATATATGATAAGGGATATGCTTGGAAAAGTTGTTAGGGAAATGGGATATCGGGGCTTCATTATTATGCAACAAGTAGTACTTAGGTTACAGCAAAAAAATGCACTATCAAACAGCAAAGACTTTTACACAACGCTTCGAGTTCAATTCGTTAAAACTTTGGCGTTACAGAACGAAAAAAAAAAACTCTTAATAGTCAAACAAAAATTAACACCACGTACCTGATTTGGTGCTTGAGTCTGCATCCAATCCGAGAGCAATAAGATATTTTGTATTAAATGATCCGATGTCACCAACAGATTTATCCAGAATGTATGTTGTAAGATTTCCTCGGTACATTTGGGATACATTCATAGGTTTTGTTGAGGATTTTGAGAATTGTTTTAAGTATAGATTGGTCAATTGTTCTTCTTCACTTGATCTAAATGAAGACAGTAGGACAGTAGAAATACAGAGTCCACGAAAAAGAATACAGTGCTAAATTAAAATGACGTAGGCTATAAGCCGGTTAGTTAGATAGCTAGTCAGTTAGTTAGTCAGTTAGTTATTTAGTTTGATATTTAGTTTGATATTTAGTTAGTTATTTATTGGTTAGTTAGTTGGTCCGTTAGTTTGTTAGTTAGTAGGAATTTAGACTGTAAGTTAGCTAGCTAGTTACATGGTTAGTGTGTTAGTTAGTTAGTTAATAAGCTAGTCAGTAGTTGGCCAGCAAGTTAGCTATAATTGGTTCATTTGTTAGTTAGTTAGTTAGTTAGTTAGTTAGTTAGTTAGTTAGTTAGTTAGTTAGACAGTTATTAAGTAAGTCAGTACGTAAGTTGTTTGGTTAGTTAGTTAGTTAGTTTGTTAGTTAGCTACTAGTTGTTTAGTTAGTTATTTACTTATTTACTTACTTACTTAGTTAGTTAGTTAGTTAATCAGTCAGTCAGTCAGTCAGAGCTAGATTGTTAGTCAGTTAGTTAGCTTCCGAAAATAAACCAATAACCTACCTCTTTAACTGAGAAAAGGGCACGTAATTATTCTTAAACATCTTAGTACTTAGAACCCTCGCTGGAGAATCTGTCGGCTGGGGGAAGGTCTTAGCAACAATCATTGCTAGCAGAGTCCATATGCCTGGCATGATTAACTGCGATACGATTGAGGCTTTGTATCTCTTTGAATGAAGAAGGCGTTTGAAAAACATAGCACGCCATCTTTGCAGGAACAACTTGCTTCCTGTGTTTCTTTTACCGGAATATCCATTCGTTGAGTTGCCTAATTCCATTGGAATTGGGCTTGAGGATGGTTGGTGTTGTGTATCAGGGTCACTTGAGTTGAAACCAGGCCTTGGCGCTGTTTAAAAAAAATCAAATAGACAGTTCAATAAGACGAATGCCTACAGTAGTTTAATGAAAATAAACATTAACAATGATAACAACAGTTGTAGATGCAAATTTGTCTTCACTGGTGTTACAGTGCTCGATACTTATGCAAAGCAGACCTTATCAAAGTGCGGTAAACAATAAAAAACAACTACATCTTTACATTTTCTTATTTTTTTCTTATTGTTTGCCACGCTATGAAAGACAAAATATAAATTCTAGAAACAAAGGCATCAAATTGAAACTTGGCTAGCAGTTAAAACCTGTTGACGTCTGACATTTAATAAGTTAAACATGATCACGCCAAAAGGACAAGCTTATTGACTAAATTTATGATTCAAGATGTTTCCACTCTTATCATTTAAATGGGGCTTAATCATCGAATAAGGGTCTAAACAACAAACATGACGACATATACTTACAGTCTTGAGATTTTGTGCTTAGTTGTCGATAAAGTTCCTTTGACAGAGAATCCGATGTTTCATCGGAATCTTCCTCCTCTTTCACTTTCAGAAAAACTTCTTCAAGGGTTGTCACTGATGCTCCATAACTCGATATCCCAAGGTTGCTTCTATTTTCCTCCAAATTCGTAAACAAAGCCTCGAAATTCTTTGAAAACTCGCTTGGTAATACATATGAAAGCTCAAGGCCTAAGATAAAAAGACAAAATAACTAAAAAAGATACAAGATGATATGATATGAATATACAGTGTAACACGTGTAACATAAGGTAGTGACGATGAATGCGAAATGGTGTATTTAGCGCTAGTTGCTAGGATCTCAGTAGTAGGTTAACTAATTGGGTCTTCGTCCCTGGCTGTGACGCTACCAACAGTACTGTTTCGTCGGGGTCTCATCAAGCTGGCTAGTGGTATCAAGAGGTTAGCGAGGCCAGAGTTCTAGTCCCAGCCACGGTAGCATCATAGCCAGGATCAAGTTTTGCAAGTTCATCTTCTTCTGAGATGCTAGCGACTGGCGCTAAACAAACCATCTCACGTTCATCTTTACAGAGAAGGTTCGTTTTAACGAGAAAAACGAAACTTTTCTCTATTATAATAATTCTCTATAGACTTTTCTCTATAGACTCCGTTTACACGAGAGAAAAGATACGGATCCGAAAGATCCATACCTTTTGGGTACGATATGGGTACGATTTCATCGCGTTTACACGGGAACGGATCGGGGACGGATACAAATGGATCTGCTCTTCAAGCGTACCCAAAACAGTACGATGCAGTCCCCAAAAAGTCCTCAACTTTGAGTGGCGAATTGGGTTTTTCTTGGATAGCAAAGAAACTTTAAGAAGAAAATCTTAAAATTACTAACCGACATCGTTCTCGAGTTTTGCAGTTGGGACATGCTGAAGAACCAATTTCGTGATACTATCAACTTTACAATTATCAGCTTTGACCATAACCATATGATAACCAACACCATATTTGTTTTTCAAGAACAACGATGAACCACAACACTGAACAGCCCCTTTCGCCATGATGGCTATTCTATCTCCTAAATCGAAAGAACCGAAAGTCACGATCAATTACAAGAAAGGCTTATTCCAATATTGTCCTTAGATTTTTCGTGACTTTGCCCAATAATGTCTCCAGTTTCGTACATTTTAAAACTTAAGCGCTTATTAGGGAGGCGGTGCTTAATTCTAACATCGCAGAGTAAGGGTGCGCGTTTAATTGAGAGAGGGGCCCATTGAAGGAAGGCACATATTGGAGGGGGGCTTATGGGAGGGGGCACCTAATCCCAAAATTGAAGAGTACGGGTGGGCATTTAGTCGAGAGAGGGGGCTATTGGAGGGGAGCGCATATTGGAGAGGCGCTTATGGGAGGGGGCGCTTATGAACATTGCAGAGTAAGGATGGGCGTTTAAATGAAGGAGTTGCTTATTGAAGGGGTTGTTATTGGAGGGGAGCACATATTTGAGGGGGAGCTCAATTCCAACATTACAGAGTAATGATTGGAGCTTAATTGGGGGAGGTGTTTCTTGAAGGAGGGGCGATATTGGAGGGTGGGGGCTTACTAGAGGAAATACGGTATAAGCTTACCTAACAAATCTGCCTCGTCCATGAAGTGAGTGGTAAGCAATATTGTTCTCCCTGCTCTTTCCTTTTGTAGTAAATCCCAAGTAAAGCGACGGGCTGCTGGGTCCATTCCTGAAGTAGGCTCATCAAGAATTACAATCTATAGAAAGACCGAGACAACTTGAAAAATCACTGAAAACTCGGTAAAGATAAATTCAAGTGATGAAAGCATGCATCGTGTTTGCCAATTCATATATTCCATCATCTAAGGCATTGTACTCAAAAAGGCAATGTCCTTACCATGATACACCCATGATCTTTTCGGGCGGTAATCGACGGTAATAAGGCCTGCTAGTTTGAATCTTGATTAAAATGTTGGCAGCGTCCATTATAAAGATTTATTGATCAGTTAATTAATCAACCAATCGAGACGTTATTCAAGCGACCAGGCAGACTGGCGATCAAGTAATCAATTAATCAATTGTCAATATTTGGAAGGAGGGACAGCTGAGTTTACTCTAGGCTTGTAGTTCGTGATTTCGACGACAGTA
Organism: Chrysaora quinquecirrha; assembly: GCA_014526335.1. Classification (NCBI taxonomy): domain Eukaryota; kingdom Metazoa; phylum Cnidaria; class Scyphozoa; order Semaeostomeae; family Pelagiidae; genus Chrysaora; species Chrysaora quinquecirrha. The sequence continues at coordinate 283,905 of JACTAT010000149.1, forward strand.
TACCGAAAGTAATCGGTCAATCATACAGCTCAAACGATTAAGTGAGAAGCATGGCCAAGACCATGAACGACCAAACAATGTTTGTCTAACTAACTGTTTTATTTCTTGGCCATGTCTCGAAACAATGGTCATCAGTTTTTTTGTTTTTGTCAAGTAAACAAATTTTCGTACTTTTTCAAACACATCACGCTACAAATTTTTGTTTCTTTTTGCTTGTCAAGCAATGTTTGCGACGTGAACACAACTTTTAAAACATTGCTTGACAAGAAAATTTCAAATGTTTGATAAACAATGTTTTATCGTTTGGCCATGGCATAACATACCTTCGAATCGCCAATCAATGCTATTCCAACGGACATCTTTCTTTTCATTCCACCAGACAACTTCGAAGTCAATACATCTCTTTTATCATCGAGTCCCGTGGCTGAAATCATATGATCAACTGCTTCTTGTAGTTCTTTTGGCTCGTGCATTCCCTTCAACTGCGCAAAAAACCACAGGTGCTCCTTCACAGTCAATGCATCGAACAGGACATTGTGCTGCGGACAAATTCCTGGAACCAGATATAAAATGGTATTTATGCAAGACCGTAACAATTTTCATACCAATTCTTACTGGTTACCTAGTGACTGCCGGTTCTGTGTAGACAGAACGAGTTCGTTTTCTCATTTGGACTCTTCAATTAATTTTCACTGTTCTTCCCGCTAAAGCTGATTGGTGTTTAAAACACAATGTTAATTCAGCTTCACTTTCTGATTGGTGCATTTCGATCCGAATCTGCGCATAAATCTGCGTCTGTTTCTGACGTTTATACTATGAGAAGTATCAGATGAAAAAAGCTTTTAAGTATGTCGAGAGATTTTTTCGCTGTTTCTCGCATAAAGTATACCTAACGTATTGAATAACAGTATGTGGTATATTGAAATTTAGTATGGTAAAATAAAGTACTTTTAGATGTGCCCGAAATTAACAGCGATAATTTGTTACAGTGATTGATAGACATTCGCAATTTGCTTTACAAGCAATGTTTGACTTGGCCGTCTACTGGACAAGCCAATTGTGGCTAGATGTTCGACAAACAATGTCTGATCGTTATGCCAGGGTCTTCAAGCCTGGCTCACACCAGTGAGATAAAGATATTCTCTATCTGAGTGAGATTAAGCCTACTTCACTGATGTGAACTAGGCTTAAGAGAGAGAGCTACTCCTTTGCAATCTAGAAATTCTGCAGCATTACTGAAAACATCAAATCGTTTTCCTTTCCAACATACCTAAGCTTTCACGAACTCCAACAATATTATTCAAAATGTCGTAGCCATTAACAACTGCATTGCCTGAAGTTGGAGGATATAACCCAGTCAGCATTGAAATAGTTGTTGTTTTTCCTGCGCCATTATGTCCAAGCAAAGCTGTAATCTGTCCTTCGTACATGTTCAAATTGATGCCATCAACTGCTATCTTTTCACCTAAAAATGATCAAAATTTGTCAGAATCAAAATTAAAGCTTTGTTTCCCCCAAGATTTCAAGCTTCACCCACGTTTAAAGTTCGTTATTGTCGTTGAGTCACTAGAAGCGTCATTTAATCAAACCACCAAGAAATCCAAATCAAGTAAATATGAAAACCAAAGCAATAGCATTAATACCCCTATCACCCCGACAATGTTTGACCGTTTGGCCACATTGCAAGCAGAACTTGCTTTCAAAAACATTTTCTGATTGCCGTTACAAAATATGTTTGATTAGCGATGTTTTGTGATGTGTTTCCAAACATTCATCAGACATTTCTTTGGAGAAGCTAACGTCAGATTCTTGACCATAAATGTTTGATCGTTTGGCAGGGCCTTATAAAACGCAATGAAATACAGGAAGATAAGATGAAATACAATTCGCATTACCTGATTCGGTATCAAACACTTTCTTGAGGTTCATAATCTGTATGCCAGGTCGAAGCCCTTCAGGTTCTTTCTCCAGAAACTCAGCACGATTATTATCAGCATCTTTGCCAGATATGTCGCCCAAAGATGTTTCACTGTTCTCACGTGCATGCTAAATAGAAAGAAATGCGTTTAGAACAGGGAATTGGAAGCGGGGTGCTACTAATTGCCTATATTTTTGGTGCACTTGCAAATATAGTTCCTTGCCTTAGGTCACCAGCTGTGTTCCCTAAATAGTTTTTTGCGATATGCTAATTGTTCCACGAGTCGCCCGCATGATCAGAGAATCTGGACAATATGATCAGAAAGTCGGATGATTCCTGATGAAATTGCCGAGTAAAGCTATGGCTAAAACTTGGAGACATGTCGCGTGCGACACTGCATTCAGCGTGTCTCCCAGGGTGGCTAAACATGCAAGTGACAAGCGAAACATGTCCCCTGATCCATTTGCATTTCGTAGAGACAAGAAAGGTTTCTGTTTTCTCCAAAAAACATTTGCGTGTCTCTTGCTACAAAATTTGGTCGCGCGTTACAAATTTTCCGAAGTGGTTAAACTGGGAGACACTGAGATAGTCTGTTGGAACGGTGCAGACGAAACAATAAACTAACTTCAAATATTCCACTTGCATCTGTTGGTTGTCTTGCTCTGTGCTATTAGCTGCCCCTAAGATGATTTGTTTTAAAAACCTGACGCCAGCTTGGTTGATGCCAAAGATGGTTTATGTGGAAAGGAAAGAAAAACTCGAGATAATGAAAGCATGTTTCCAACTTCTTTTGATTATCATATCTAGCTTTCTTAGCCTAGTCGAGTTAGTTAAAACATGAAGGTGCTGTGGGGTCGTTGTGTAATCCAGCTGACTCGTGGTGTCAGAAGTTCAGTGTGGTCAGGGTTCGAGCCCAGCCACGGTAGCGTCACAGCCAGGGTCAAGGTCTTGATTAGTTAACTAATACTGAGATCCTAAAACACCATTTCACCTTCACCTTCACCTTCAGTTATCAACTGGAAACGGCTAATAATTCCAAAAAGGCCAACCGCTTAAAACGTAAAAAATCTTCTTACAAGTATTAAGTGCGAATAACAGTTATGAATAGTATCACATTCAAGTATAAACATTAACTTTACCTTCTCTGGTTGACTGCACCAATAGCTTTTCTTGAAAGGAAAATACCATGGCTGTGGAATACCAAACTCTCCTGGGAAAACTGCCTCAATATACCACATAATAATCCCATAAACAAAACAATCAATAAACATCATCATTAAAACAGCACCAAAAGTGAAGCTATCATCAACAGTGACACCCTGATAGAGATTTGACCATTGCACTCCAGTGCCCTGTCCCTCGAAGTTACCAATCAGAAAAGCACCAAAAGCCATTGCAACATTGAAATCAAGGCAGGCAGCAGTCTTCTGCGGTGTGTTCAAGAGATTATAATACATTGCAAGAAAGAAATAAGGTATGTAGCTTGCAAACCAGCTAATACCACCTCCTGCTGCGGCTATATTTGCACGGTAGAAAAGAGTGCTGATCATGAAGCAGTACATGATGCTTGACATTGAATATAGCACAAGGTAGATAAAAATCAAAGATGGGTCACTTTTGTTCAGCATTTTACCATTGCCACCAAACTCAACTGTAAGCATAATGGTGATTACTGCCATTGGTATGAGCAAGAATATGAAAGACTTTATGAACCATGCTACCCAATGCAAATATCCACTAAGACCCATTATTTTCATAGATTCCTAGAATGAGAAACATAGAAAAATTAGAAGGAAGCAAGTAATGCAACAAATAACCACCTCAAGTGTTTAATGATGTTTTAAACTTTTACAGAGAGCGTATATGAGGGGGGGACACAAGTATGAAGGAGGCTTTTTTCATGATTTTATTATGAAAGGCTCTAACTTTGATGCTAGTTTAGGAAATATGAACTCAAGAGGAGGAAGTCTATTTCCTCATTTTGTCCATAAGAGCCCCAATGACAAACATATTTGTGTTAGTTATCATGAAGACTGCCCCTGATTGAAGTAACACCCCTTTTTTAAGAGGAGCACTTGCTGGAAGAAGGGGTATTTTAAAGAGGGGGCAAAGGTTGCAAAGAGGAGCTTTTAAATGAAAATTGAAAATGCTGTAGCTGTTGTATAGCCAAGCATACAAAGGGGTGTCCTGGAGAATTGTATCAACATGTTTTGTATCATCTTGATGACCCCTTCAATTCAAAAATAGAATAAAAGGGATACATATTAAGCAGTAGAAATATGATCCTCACTTTTAGCTTCTTTTCTTTTTCATAGACGATACCTTTGACAGTCAACAATGCAGTGTAAACAAGAGATAGCATCATCAACAATGGCAGACTGTTCTGAATCACCAACACAAATGGATCTTTCAGATATTTTGGATACGGAAATCTTTGAATCTCAACACTCATTTGTTTGAGCAATTCACCAGAGGTCAGGTTATCGGCCTTGAAAGCTGTCAAAGCAATATCAATCGCATACTGAATACCGAGGAATCCTTCTCGATAATAATCAGGCTGCCCACCAGAAGCAGACTGGTTGTTTCTTGGACCAAGTCCTTCAAACGTTAATGGAAAAACAGTCTTTGTGTGCCAGTTCTCACCAGAATTCAATACTGGAGGCTGGAAACCCTTTTTTGAAGCCTTCTTTTCATTTCTCAAAGAAGAAGGCATTCTGATCTTATACGAACTATCTTCTTGGCTGAAATCGTTTTGAAACACTACTCCTCCGATGAATTTCCAATTATCAGATCCTTGTTCTTGATCATTAATAAGAGCATTCACCATGTCTTTTTCTGTATCAAACTCCCCACCAACTAAGGAAACTGACAACAATTTTGACACATCCAACATGACTCTTGATGTGTTTGCATTTTTTGGGGCATAAGCAATTTGCCATTGCTTTGCTCCACTTGGAGGCTCAAATGGGATCTTCAAGGATTTGAAGTCATCCCAGACCGTAGCACCAACGTTTTCTTGCTTTATTTGGAAAACACGAAGTAATAATAAAATCAATACAAACAGCAGGGGAAGGCTGAGCTGGAAAATGGTTGCTATAGGCCGGCGTTTTTGCAAGGTGTAGTTCTTCCAAAGCAGAAGTCCGAGCTGCCTTAGGGCCCTCATCGCTGATTCTTTAATGAAGATAAAAGCTTATTATTCTACAATAAAAATGATCTCACAAAATCCTCAACCAGACTCCCCATCTACAGATCTTTCCTTTCCTTCCTGGCTGCTAAAGGAACAAGAAATCAAAATATCAAGGAACTTTAGTGATCATGTGACTTTGAGGGTGTCTCCTCGATTCGAAACAGAGGCAATTCTCTTAAAATAAATCAATGACGTAATGAAGTTTTGAAATCTAACATTGAAAAAGTGGGAGGAACTTTATTTGCTACCATTATGATTTCGTGATGAATTACATCAAGTAAGATAACGGCATACAAAAGTTTCAGGGAAGTTTTGAGGGACAAAAAGCTCCTTCTTCATGATTGCAATGAAGTAAGACTCATTTTGATCGTAATCGAAAGCTTGTCAATATTCTGTTGGCGGTAGAAATTTGTTTAATTTCATTTTGGTATTATTTTGAAGTACATTTTGAATCACTGAGCACGCAAAGGTGGAGGAGCGCCCAGTGTTCAGCATGAAATGTGATGAGTTCAAGACAGACAAATTCTAGCAGATCGAGAAAGCCCCTCGACAAAATAACTTCTCGCCCAAGGGACCATTCTTCAGATTCGACAAGGTCCGAGCCTTCGCATAGTCGAAATAAAAGCAAAGATGAATCAAGAAGAAGGGAGAACACATCAAATCGTTCACGAACGAACAGGAGCCCGCGAAAAGGACGAGGAGACAATAAGGACCTTTTCAATGAGAAGACATCGAGTTCCAGAAATCTTTCAATTAGGAAAGATGAGTCAAAGAATAGAGCTGAAAATCTAACACATGAGAAATCACGAGACTCTACTAAGAGTCCACCAAATGGTAATATTCTTTTGCCATAAGCAGACAGTTTGGCAAAACAAAATGGGGTCTGATGACGAGCCTGTTAGTAGTTGTAGCCGCAGTCCCTTGTCACTATTTCCGTGTTTCTTATCGTTTGTCCCTGGCTGGGGACGTCGGGGAGGGGGGGGGGTTAAGTAACTTGGAAATTTAGCCCCCTGCACTGGAAATTCAAACTTGGTTGAACCTGGTTCAAGTTAACCAAGTTATATTTGCAGTGTAAAAATGAAGCACAAATAACCCTATACGCTCCCCTGCTTTCTAGTCAGGCTAAATCTGGCCAAATTTCTGTGCCAAAGATTGTGCCAAAATGTAAGGGCTCAGTATAGGGGAACCTTGCTGTGGATTAAAGATCTTCTAGAAATATTCACCCTGGCTTTCTAATTTTTTTCCCAACTTCCAATTTTTCCAACTTCAGTTTCCCCATTTTATTGGCATGATAGTGCAATTGCCACCTTCCCTAAAAGATATACCATAGAAAGAATATTTTCTGACACCTTGGAGGGTGTGCTCCTAAAAATTTTACTGGGGGCACGACCCCAGAACCCCAATTTTTGCTTGCATGTCCACCCCATTTGTAAGCAACTGGTGCCACCACTGTAAACTTGTGACTGTCTGCTAATAAAACAACAGGAAGTCTCATTGTAGTTTGCTTTGTCTTTCAGACCAACATGCATTATTTCCTGACAACTCAAGATTGTCCCAGTTAATGCGCCACATAACAAATGTTCGTGATGACAACACAAGAAGAGTACAAGCAGCTAAAAGTTTTCGTGAATATTTGTATGATCCAGCCCATTTGGAGGTTAGGTTTTAAAAATTTAAGCTCACTCTTTGCTAGGGGAAATTTTTATGCTAAGAGAAAGATTTGTTCATCTGTTCATTGCCTAGATAATTTTTGGGTTTATCTAAGTGACATAAGTTAGCAACAGCAATAAGATTCTGACATCATAATCACAGAATATCCTAACTCCCTTCTCTGTGTCATGATGAGGATAATCTTTATACTCATCATCCTTATCATCATTGATTGGCCTTAATATTGATGCCCTTCTCAGGCCTTTTCGTTTCACGAGAGTGATCGCTCGCAATTGTGTCAACACTCCCACAAATATACTTACGAGCTTTTCAAACCTCGCGCTAAATGGTCAATAATGTATAATCTCTAGCAACAATTTTTCAAGGACTTTTGAAAAATCGCTGAGAAGAATACGCGAAAATTCAAAACCATAAAACAATATGATTGAACCTACTTACTGAATTCTATTTGGTGCTAAGTCTGAGAAAAAACAAGGATAGAAGTCTCAAAAACCCGACAATCAATTAAGCATCAAGACATCCGCAAGCTTTTATTGCGGCATAAAACATAGTCACTAAGCACCAAAAAGATGCAAATCGAGCATTAGAGAGCAGCGGGCCACCTAGTAAAAGAGCCTAGGGGACATTAATGCCCATAACACATAATTTATTCACGTGAGTGAACGCTTGCGCAAATGCACTCATGGGAGCTTTTTACTACTCATGTTTAAATTTACTCATGAAAAGGCCTAGGTCTGCCTTTTCATTTTCATCACTAGATCTTGATCTGTTAAGGTACCTGCATCATTCATAAACTCATATAGGTACCCTATCTTTGCAAGGGTGATGAGTACGGCACATTTTATTGCAAGACTAAGGGCGTATGTTTTCGGTCACATTCTATTTTCAGTAGACGCCTTCTCTTTCCGGCAGACGTCGGAACATATTTTTTTGGTACCGTCTTCTGAAAACGACAGGATTGGTAGGCCTCCAAAACCTTCTGTGTTCGAAGCTTGAAAATTTTGCAAACATTGCAAGGAATCCCGTTCTCGCTTAAAATGAATGGTTTAGTTCGAGGATATTCTGATCAGCCTACCGTTTTCGGCAAGTATGTTTCTTTGGTACAGGAAACTTTTTCCTGCTAAGTCTACCATTCTCAGATTTGGAAGATCTGCCAAAAACACAAGGTTACCAAAAAAATACGCCCTAAATAGGCATTAATTAATTGGAATTAGTTGTTGGGATAGTTAATTGTCACATTAACTGGATAGCAGTTTTATGCACATCATTAGCTTCACATACTATAACTTAAGTTTCATACAAAGGTCTTCAAATTATCATTAATAACTCTATCCATTATTTACAGTCAATAAAAGGAATTGCAGCAATATATTTACAGCCTCAGAAGAAGTCATCAAAGAGAGGTATACCTGCAATTTTAACAGCATCATAGCATTATGAACCTTTGCTTTGTCGTGTCTTTGCATGGGGGAACTACTATATTATGGGTATATTTTGGGTGCTGGAGACTTGCTTCCTGTTGGTGTGATCATACCTGTGATTCTATTAGACTGGAATTACAGAGAGCTGTTGGCTCTCCTCACTTCATGGCAAGTTTGATCATGGTGGGAATGAAACCAACAATCATATTGGATTGGATTCGTTCATTCATTACTTGGCCATTCTTGTCAAATTTCAAAATTTAAGTATAAGAAACTGTACTTATTTGAGAAATTTTAGTATAAAGAGCAGTAAATTTCAGGTATATTCTTAAGCAACATTAGTATATAAGAAACGGGTACATCCGTAACTAAAATCTGGTCAAGTTCCCCCCTGGTGTCTTTGTAGAACAGACTAATTCATAGCTAAGCAGAGTATGCTTTCTCTGCTGTCAATTAAACTATGCATTGTTTTTCAGGGGGCATAATGATCTGAAAGATGAAGTTATTTTGTGTCTTGGGTCAATTGGTCAACTTCTTGGCATTGACTGTGATAAGTAAGTCAGATTTTTGATAAACTACTTGTGAAGTTATTTTGCCTAACCTTGTTCTTCTAGCTTGACAGGCATGGTCCATTATCATTCATGCATTATTCCTTGAACAGTCTTGTCCGCATTATTCGAAATAATGTGGAAAAGACAGTCTTGTCTGCATTATGAAGGTGCTGTGGCGTCATGGTGTAATCCAGCTGACTCTTGGTGTCAGAAGCTTAGTGTGGTCAGGGTTCGAGCCCAGCCACGGTAGTGTCACGGCCAGGGTCGAGGTCTCGATTAGTTAACCTACTACTGAGATCCTAGCAACTGGTGCTAAAATACCATTTCACCTTCACCTATTCCTATCAGTCTTATATGGACATCCTGGTCAGTCAGACCCTCAGACCTAGTTGCCAACTGCATATTGGCGATTTTCTTGGAATCACTTTTTTGCAATTGATCTGTCAACATAAGTGCTCTGGCAACAAGTTGGTTGAGTTCCTTTTTGACAGCAACCAGTAGGAAAACTGTTCCAGAAAGTTTCAGTAGGCATGTTCTACTTCAGCGAAAGGTTTTACAACTGATTCCCGTGAGTTTCAGTCAACCTGAGTGCTCTTGCAAACACAATTAAATGTTTCCCTATAAGTTCAGACTAGTTGTTGGGATATCTACATACTTAAGCAGTTACAGCTAGTTGGCGATATTTCTATCATACTCTAGGTCAACATTAGTCTGGCTTTGGAGAATTTCTTCTTTCGTAACAATAGTGGAGTTTCTTCATTTTCACTAGCTTAATCGTTTGATCATATTGTTTTCAGAGTGTTTTCTAGCAGCCAATTTTTCTCTGCCACAGGTTTTTCAAATGGGTGTTTTCAAAGATTCCCGGTGCTGCTAATGATCAGCTGAGAGTTCTGTTCCTTAGAACAATTTTAGAGGTATTTCAAGCATATTTTTCTCACTATGAGTTGTGTGATCATTCTAAATTTGTCAAATCTATCCTTTCTTTTTGAACTTATTTAAACAAATCGTTCCAACTAATATTCATCAACAAAATTTTTTGCAAAGAAAATGATAAATTTTGCTATTTGATATGTTATCCTTTTATCCCTGCATTTTATCATTATCAGGCAATGAAACTGGATGTTGGAAAACAAACTTTCTATGAGGCTATGCCTGTAAGTAAATGTTTTTTCAAACATACGTTATACTGCAAAAGGATTTATATGTGCTTTATGCTTTACAAGCATACATTATACTGTAAAAGACATGTATCTGGGCTTAAAAACGATATAAAACTGAATTCAAGTGTTACTGCACTACGTTCAGTATAATTAAGTAATTCATAATTATTGATTACATAATTTTCAATTGTTTTTTTATAGAGAATAATGGCAAGTTTGCAAGATGTTTTAGAAAATGCTGATTCTGCAGGTTTGGTGTATTTTAGATGAGAAAGTTTTATACTCTTTTTGTTATTTTTTTATATTATCATTTACGTTTCTTATGCAAACTATTTGTCTTCTATGGCTTTGGACTTTGCTTTTCGTTTTCCAATTGTCCTTCTTTTTGCAGAGCTCCTTCTTGTAATTATGGAAATCATCAGCATTGTATCTACCGACTATCCTGAGATTTTTGAAGAGTATTTCAAGGTATTTAATGATTAGATGAATATACGTACGAATATAAGAATACAAAAGAGCGGATGCACAAAAAGAAATCAACAAGTTTGATCTAAATACTTTGAAACTAGTACGAACTAATATTAAACCTATAACACACTTAGGCTCTTTCGTATTCTTTTATTCAAGGTAATGAAATTGACATGATATTTCTACAGACCGTATTTATAACGCATTTTACTTGTTATTCTAATGCTCTGGAAAGTTTTTGAACTTCAGAATACAATGGTATCACTTTTCGATAATTGATACAAAGTACATGGTATCATACATCTTAGAGGTATCAAACGCACTTAAAAATCGAAATATTTGCATTATGTCATTAGGAAAAACGAAGCTGCGGCTAGGAATTTGATTGACAGGTCATGTGATTTGCTTGAAGCCAATTGGGTAGGGGGGGGGGGTGGCATCCTTTTTGGCTTCACTTTGCTTTTCATTACCGTGATGCTGGTGTATAAGTTGATGATGAAAATATATTGACCCCTAAAATAGAGACCAAAAACTTTGGTACACCTTCGTAAGTTTGGTACTTATTCGTCGTACCCCTCGTACCCCTTCGTACCTGCTTTTCTCTGCCTTCCTTTGATGGGCTGTATTCTTCACTTTGTTTTCCTTGACTTGACTAAAGTTAACTGAGTTGACTTTCATTTGATTTGACATAGTTTGCTTTTGAACTGTTTGTTTAACTCTTTTATTTTCTTAGGATGTCGTGGATATTCTTGTTGGCTGGCATATTGATACAACTCAGAGTGATAATCTCGTTCTGAAAACTTCAGGTAGTTATTATATCATACACCTCCCAAAAAGCCTCTATACGCTCATGATATTTATATCTATTTAAAAAAACTCCAAAAGTTAACTAGCTTTTTATTAACCCTTTCCCGGTCTGTGTCCCACTTTGGATCCCAGATGGAAAAAAGTAGGAAAAAACTAAAGTTGTCCGATCGTGATGAAAATTGGCACAAAGTACAACTTTGGGGCGCTGATTTCGAATCTGGAATTATTTTTCGGATATTTCATCGATTTGGGGGCCAAAAGGGGGCTAACATTGAGCTAAGTTGCCCCCAAAATATCAAAAACACGAAAGTTGTTCGATCTTGGTAAAATTTGGCACAAAGTACCATTTTGAAGCGCTGATTTTAAATCTTGGATTATTTTTTGGATATTTCATCGTTTTGGGAGCCAAAAGGGGGCTAACGTTGAGCTAAGTTGCCCCCAAAATATCGAAAACATGAAAGTTGTCCGATCGTGATGAAAATTGGCACAAAGTACAACTTTGAGGCGCTGATTTCGAATCTGGAATTTTTTTTCGGATATTTCATCGATTTGGGGGCCAAAAGGGGGCTAACGTTGAGCTAAGTTGCCCCCAAAATATCAAAAACATGAAAGTTATCCGATCTTGGTAAAATAATCTGGATTGGTAACTGATAGTGTGTCGAATGTATTTCGTAAACAGTTGAAGATAATTCTGGGTCACTCAGTATTTAACAGTATTTAATCAAATGGTAGTCTGCTAAAACGAGTCAGCTGATGCATAACTCTGCTGTGACTGACTGCTTGCCAAATCGGCGCCTCAAAGTTGTACTTAGTGCCAATTTTCATCACCATCGGACAACTTTCATGTTTTTGATATTTTGGGGGCAACTTAGCTCAACGTTAGCCCCCTTTTGTCCCCCAAAACGATGAAATATCCAAAAAATAATTCAAGATTCGAAACCAGCGCCTCAAAGTTGTACTTTGTGCCAATTTTCATCACGATCGGACAACTTTCATGTTTTCGATATTTTGGGGGCAACTTAGCTCAACGTTAGCCCCCTTTTGGCTCTCAAAACGATGAAATATCCAAAAAATAATCCAAGATTTAAAATCAGCGCTTCAAAATGGTACTTTGTGCCAAATTTTACCAAGATCGAACAACTTTCATGTTTTTGATATTTTGGGGGCAACTTAGCTCAACGTTAGCCCCCTTTTGGCCCCCAAAACGATGAAATATCCAAAAAATAATTCAAGATTCGAAACCAGCGCTTCAAAGCTGTACTTTGTGCCAATTTTCATCACGATCGGACAACTTTCATGTTTTTGATATTTTGGGGGCAACTTAGCTCAACGTTAGCCCCCTTTTGGCTCCCAAAACGATGAAAATATCCAAAAAATAATTCAAGATTTAAAATCAGCGCTTCAAAATGGTACTTTGTGCCAAATTTTACCAAGATCGAACAACTTTCATGTTTTTGATATTTTGGGGGCAACTTAGCTCAACGTTAGCCCCCTTTTGGCTCCCAAAACGATGAAATATCCAAAAAATAATTCAAGATTTAAAATCAGCGCTTCAAAATGGTACTTTGTGCCAAATTTTACCAAGATCGAACAACTTTCATGTTTTTGATATTTTGGGGGCAACTTAGCTCAACGTTAGCCCCCTTTTGGCTCCCAAAACGATGAAAATATCCAAAAAATAATTCAAGATTTAAAATGAGCGCTTCAAAATGGTACTTTGTGCCAAATTTTACCAAGATCGAACAACTTTCATGTTTTTGATATTTTGGGGGCAACTTAGCTCAACGTTAGCCCCCTTTTGGCCCCCAAAACGATGAAATATTCAAAAAATAATTCAAGATTCGAAACCAGCGCTTCAAAGTTGTACTTTGTGCCAATTTTCATCACGATCGGACAACTTTCATGTTTTTGATATTTTGGGGGCAACTTAGCTCAACGTTAGCCCCCTTTTGGCTCCCAAAACGATGAAATATCCAAAAAATAATTCAAGATTCGAAACCAGCGCTTCAAAGTTGTACTTTGTGCAAATTTTCATCACGATCGGACAACTTTCATGTTTTTGATATTTTGGGGGCAACTTAGCTCAACGTTAGCCCCCTTTTGGCCCCCAAATCGATGAAATATCCGAAAAATAATTCAAGATTTAAAATCAGCGCTTCAAAATGGTACTTTGTGCCAAATTTTACCAAGATCGAACAACTTTCATGTTTTTGATATTTTTGGGGCAGCTTAGCTCAATGTTAGCCCCCTTTTGGCCCCCAAATCGATGAAATATCCGAAAAATAATTCCAGATTCGAAATCAGCGCCTCAAAGTTGTACTTTGTGCCAATTTTCATCACGATCGGACAACTTTAATGTTTTTTCCTACCTTTTTCCATCTGGGATCCAAAGTGAAATAAATTTTGAGTCTTCATTTAAAGTTGAAAGCCGGTGTACACGCTTTTTTATTTATAAGGAACCTACCTCAAGGCCTAGTTCTTAGAGTTTCTTATTTTTGGACCTCTTTTGAGGCTATTGTGGTTCCAAAATTCCTTAATAGTTCCTTAATTTTAACTGTACATTCAGTGTCATAACAATAATAGAGAGACACCCGCATGTAAGCAAAGCTCGAGACTACTCAAGGAAACGTTTGATACATGCGTAACCTAAAATTTATGTGACTTTCGACCTCAAATGATTGGAACCGTCTTTCTAATTCTTGATTACTTGCAGTAATAAAAGCATTCAACATTGAAAAGTTCCTTAATGATTTTCTCTTTAGTTGTATAAGATCTTTAAATTTTCGGGCCTTTACATGTAGGTTCCTTATAAAGTGGTTCTTTATAAAAAAGAAAGCGTGTAATGCCGATCATTTTCATGCCCAATTTCATTCACGAGAAGGCTTTGGGGGTTCAGAACATGCTGCTAGGCCCTTTGTTCAACCGCCCAGAAGGGGAGTGTAGTTTAGAACCATATTATTGTGTAGATAAACGAACGAATGCAAAAGTTATGAAATTTTTCTTTCCTTAAAATCAGCCTTGGCAAGTGTAAATATATTGACTCTGAAAATTCTTTCCCCTTCTTAGAGTGTCTTGTCAACTTGCATCAATACTGGGTCAGTGATATGTCATTTTCGCTAACTCTTTTGAGTCAGTTTTTGGAAGACATGGAAGCACATGCTGAGGTAACTTGTTTTAAATATTCACTGAAATGCTTCAAATATAGCATTCTTCCTAAAAAATGCTTGCCCGTTCGTACAGTTTGTTTCTTTGAAATCAAATCAACCCCATTTAATAAACGCTTGTTCCAAAATAACCTTACGTTAGATTCAGATCAGTGTCTGTTTCTAATAAACACATGAATCCGCTGCATCTCTGCATCATGTAACAACGTCTATTGTATTGATGTAAACACCAGCGAACTCGGCTGATAGTAACGGTACATTCTTTGGGACCCAGAGATCGCAAGCCAATTCTTTTGGACAGCATTCCGGAAAATCAGACACTTCAAAGCTCCAAGCTCTTCCTGACTCCAGAGCTGGAAGATTGCACAGACTTTGAGGAGAAATTGTTTTCAAATCAACTTCTACAAATTCTTCAGTTTTTCAAGAACATGGCCTCTGGAATCGGAAGCCTCCGAAGTCTACTTTTTTAGAATTCAGAACAGATAAAATTCCCAACATAACGCACCCTAAGTGAGAGAAAATTTATTCAGAGCCATCTACAAATGTGTTTTATTTTCTCTAGGAGCTAAAAGGCATTTTTGGTGAAGATAGCGATAAAGAGGAAACAACATCTCCTTACGTTCCTTTGGCTAAGTTAAGCTCTCTTGTGCAGTAAGTTGTTGTTGTATTTGGTACTGCTTTTTATTGAATAGTACTTTATCTTCATGATATGGCACATTTGGCTCGATGTAAGGAGCAACAGACTGTGAGGAGATTAATTACGTCTACTAGGCCCTGGTCAAACAATCAAACATCGCTTTTCAAACATCTGAAATTTGCCTGTCAAGCAAAATGTTTGCCATTTTGGCCACGTCGCAAAACATGGCTCTTCAAAAATGTTCTTGTTTTTTTAAAGCAGATACCATTTTTGTAATTTTTCTGAAATATTGCTTAGCAAATTCTGCTTGTCAAGCATCGTTATGTGACGTGGATCTGGATGCTTTCAAGTAATATAGCAAGAGTTATAGTCCTATATTTATAGCTATAGGGTGTACTATATAAGAAAACTAAAACAAATATCAACTGTAACGTTATTATGTGTATCCGTAAGAAAAAGTTAAAATATCAAAATTTAGTTAGAAATATTTGAATATTTTTCAAACTACTTTTGCAGAGTCTATACAACTGTTATCAAAGGCATCAGCGATTTCTTTCAACCCGGAAGAGGCTGCCCAATCACTCCACCGTACATAAAAGAGGTAAGATGGGGGTTCTTACGTTGCTATCAAAGTTCTAGAATATATATCATTGTTTATAAATTTTACTATTGTCGTAAATCCTCCAATTGGCCTCTCTCCCTTTGAATAAACCCCAATCCCCTGACACGTTGGTTTTGGCCATATTGGTACTTTGTCGAGTTATGACAGAAAAAGCATACTTTTTGTCGATGATAAATCATGATTTTATGAATAATTTTATAAGGCAACCCCCTTCGTTTAAGTCCCTTTCGAATAAGCTCCTCTCCAGAATTAAGCAGGTAAGCCCCCAATTCGAGGATGAACGGTACGTGGATATTCAAAAAGAATAATATTATGGTATTTAATAGAATGATATTATTTACATTTGTTTTTTTGCAGACTGTATCAAAGATTATTCAATGTGTAGACATATCTGCATTTGAAATTTGCTATGAAAAGCTACCAATATCAGGTATTTTTTTCTATCATCATCATCAGGATAATAATTACATACACTCCTACATACTTACTTTTTGCTTGACGATTTTCTGTTCGCTCAAGAAAGTCAAAATTGTTTTGATTTTACTTTTTCCAACACAAAGTTTTTCCATTGAAACTTTGAATTGGAAATCACGCATTAGGAACCTTTCCTACAAAGTTAATTTCTTACCTTAACAATATTGATCCCTATACTTCATGTAGACGCCATCTTCAAGTTAACGTCTACCTCTGATAAACACCTGATTTTATTTTTTATTTCTACTTTTATTTCTTTGTTTTAGCAAATGAATCTTTGCGTGTCATGATTGGCTACCTGGGCAGCCATTTTGCTGCAAACTGCAGCCAAGTGGCATCGTTTATCAGTTCACAATTACAAGCATTTGAAACGCTGACATACAGACATCTTAGGTCAATCCTGTCACTTCTTGAAACGGTATGTTTTCACCCTGCATAATTTTATCTGTTTATACAATGCTCTTTGTGTATTGCTTCACATCAGGGGGTTTAGTTGAGCTTCTCGTTACAGTATACTCCCTGTTTTCATCAGCACCTTTATTTCGTACTATATTCGTCAGCATATTAATTTCATACTGTTTTCATCAGCATTTTCATTTCGTACTGTATTCGTCAGCATATTCATTTCATGCTTTATTCGTTAGCATCTTAATTTCATACTGTTTTCATCAGCATGTTCATTTCATACTGTATTCGTCAGCATGTTCATTTCATACTGCATTCGTCGGCATGTTCATTTCATACTGCATTCGTCAGCATGTTCATCTCATATTGCATTCTTAAGCATGTCCATCTCATAACTGCATTCGTCAGCATGTTCATTTCACACTGCATTGAAAGGTATGCATATTTAATAAACTTTAAAGTTAACATGAAATTTCCATTTCTTTCTTTAGATGATCAATCGTGTTGGAGCTGCCATTCCGTTGAAAACTGTTCAACTCCTATTTGACGCAAGCTCGCCATTGTTCAAACTGAGACATACAAACGATAACGAGGTAGACAAAATAAATGCTTTTTAATTTTGCAATGCGTTTTTTGAAAAGAAAGTGAGCATTCAGTATCCGCTATTGGGAAAAGGACATTCAAGAAACCGCAGCCTGAAAATTTCCAGACGAAAATTATAATATGAATCGATAGCCCAGCCGAAGATGTTCCCCCACTGCAACGTTACAGCCTTATTATATCATCTTATTCTATTATACGAGACCTCTCTTATAGCTCTATCTGAGAGTTAATTCACGAAGTTGATTGAGAAATATTAGAAAGCTGGATTAGTAATAGCTTTCTGCTTTCTTGTTTCTGGCTGATTTAGGCCCATTCACCGTCTATTGATATATCCCTGCAACCTTAGTAAAAGCGAAAAAGGTGCAGAAATAGTGACTTCTTGCAAATAGTCGGAGAACATGTAGCAAGTCCTGAATTCGTAGCTGTTTTTACTTCATTCAGTTAGTATTACATTCAGTTATTTTCTTGGACAAATTTTCAAATGCTTGTTTCAATGTCGAAAGTTTGAAAACTTTTCATTGTCCTAAAAATCACTACAACATAAGATAATGTCGTGGCGAAAGCATTATTCGTTTTTTTCACCTTTTTGTTCACTGTTCACTGTTTTTCATCTTAGGCTTATTCACTGCTGCTGAAGTCATTCCAATCTCTTTTGAGTATCAAAAATATACCCCTTGTGGAGACTGCGTACAAGTAAGTGCATTTGCTAGTATCACCCACCAGAAATCTCTAAATTAGTTTATCAGTAATAAGTTTGAAATTGTACGCGTCATTTTGAGTAGAATCGTTGTCGTGTATTTGCCTCCATGGGTAGTAAAATTTTCGTCTAAAAGTTGGTCAGTTCAGTTGTTCAGTTGTTATGTGCAGTCATTGCTGTGCTGCCTAAAGCAGTAACCCTGAACTAAACGTAGATTAAACCAGAAACTATGTTGGGTAACAGAAGCTGCAATCTAAAATAGCATTTGATGTCCAATGAGTTTATTTAGATAAAGGAGATTTATCAAGGTGTAGTGTAATTTTCGTCTAAAAATTGGTCTGCTCACTTCTAATGAAGTGATTATAATGCATCCTAAAAGAGTTACCCTGAACTAAACCTAGATTGCACCAGAGAGCTATGTTAGGTAATCGAGGCTGCAGTCTAGAATAGCATTTTATGTTCATTAGGATAAGTATTTTTTGATCTGTGTAAGCTTTTATAAATTCGATTTGTAGATTTTTGGTTGATGATCTTACGAAGAGCTACGAAGTACTAAGCAGAGCAGTTTCGGATGCAGCGCAGCAGCCTTCAGAGGCGAAGGAGAAAGCTACAGATGGCGATGTGACAAAATCAATCCAAGCTGCGATGAATGTGGAGGAGAATAAGGAAACTGATGAATCTCTTGAATCGCCAGCAGTCCACGAAGCTTATGCGAATGTTGTCTTTGATTTGTCTGTCATTGCAGAAATAGCCACGTACAAATCTTCAGTTGTAGGGGTGAGTAATTTATTCTTGAATTGACATCACTTTTGGGGCTATAATTCAGTGCCCATCAGGGCTGAACTGCTGAATGTTTAGGATAAATAAAGGAGACAAATGCTTTAGGGCTAGGCAGATTATGGACAGAAACATTTTTAATGGAAAATCCAGCTTGGAAAACTATGTAGCGTCTTTCCATTTTCATCCATGATGTATGATTATTGAGGTCTATGCCTTGTTATTAATAGATTTGGTAATACGTGTATTTTGTGAGATCGATGTTTGATTGACCTACTAGTCTTTCCTGTGAGTGTTCTTTCTCTCTAATTAAAGCCGGGCTTATGCCGACCGAAGGAAGCAGGGAGCGCTAGATGGAACTAACGGTAACTAGTTGCTAACATATGTCAACATGCCAACAACAAGTTGGCACTTATAGGATACAGCTGATCCTTGTTGCAAGAGCGCTTAGGTCGACTGTGACTGACGGGAATCCGTTGTTAACTAATCACAGAAGTAGAACATGCCCTACTCTCTGGAACTGTGCTCTGATTAGTTGCCGTCAAAAAGGAACTAGTTGCTACCTAGTTGCCAGAGTGCTTATGTCGACAGGTCAGTTGCGATAAATTAGTTCGAAAAACTGGCGATCAGCAGTCGGCAAGTACTTCTGACTACGCACAATATCGGCATAAGCCTGTTTCTAGAACTGTGTGTTCTATGTCTCTAACAGTGTTTCTCATCTTTTCCAGGCCTGGAAAGTTGAACCACCCACATTTCAGCTTCTCACAGAAACGTTCTCACCAACCAACTGGGATCTTGCTCAACGTTTTCCAGCCGTCCAATTTTGCATCATTTCAACACTGTATACTCATTCTCAAAGGTACGAAGAACTGATTTTTTGAGTATTTTTTTGAATATAATTCAAAATTACAAGAATTGCGACGAGTAAAATGTTGAACCACCAGTAGACAAGAAAGAACGACAAATCCAGTATAGTGTATTTTTGCCAATCAAAGAAAAATTATTACGGCATAGTCGATTTTGCAAAGGAACTACATGATTAAAAATTATAAGCCTTTTCGATTCACACTGGAATCATCATCAGTAATGAAAAATTACAGCAGCAAGAAAATAAGAAAATATAGCAAAAAATATGAAAATACTCATGCAAGGCAAATTTTAGGTTACAGTAACTTCTTATTTTCCTTGCTGTAATTTTTCATTACTGATGATGATTCCAGTGTGAATCGAAACGTTTAACGTGTAAATCGTTTTTTTTAATCATGCAGTTTCCTTTGGAAAATCGGCTATGCCGTAATAATTTTTCTTGGATTGTCAAAATACTGGATTTGTCGTTCTTTCTTGTCTACTGGTTCAATATGTTACTCGACTCATCGCAATTCTTTTATTGAGATTTATTATCAAACTACGATTTCCTGCCAACATTCCAATTTCTACAATCATTTTCAGAGTTGCAAAAGTTATTGACCTTCCTCCAAACCTGGATTTTTTTAACCAACCTTCCTCATTTTAACATAATATAAAATCGCCGAAAAACAGCCAAACAGACTCCTGCACGCACGAGACAAAAACATGTACATAGGGACCTTCCCAGATCGCTTGTATGTTTTAGCGTAAGTGTTACAAAGGTGGCAATCAGGCTTTAATATCAGGGAGGCTACAGTCTTAAGAGGGTGACTCATAAATTGATTCCAACTTTCCAGGCTGACGGATATCACAGCACTGTATAGACCTACAAAGGGCTGACAAGATAGATTTTCTTTCTTTTATTATAATGATCAAGCAAGCCTGATTTTTCTCCTTTGATTAATTTTGAAATGCAGCCTAAATCAACTGCATGCAGTTTGAATAATTTTTAATAATTCAAGGTATTTTGTTCGTGATTTATTGTCCGCTCTTGAATTAGCTGTAGCAAAAATAGAAAAAGTCGTTTTACTACAAAACCTTCCTCATTTTGTAGCCAAAACCTTCCTCCAAACCAGGTGTGTAGGTGTGCAGGGTTTTTGCATCTCTGCGATCCAAGGAATATCAACAGATGTACAGAAGAACATAGGGACCCTTTCAAATCTTCTGGATGCTCAAATAGCTTCTGGTATGTTATCAAAATCAATGTGATCATAAGGCCAACTGTGCAGGCCACTGATCAATTTATATGCCTTCATGTTCACTGTGTTCTGAGTTATGAAAGCGTGTTGTAAAGTAAAATCAATGTATTTTTTGTATGTTTGTTTTTTTGTATCTATCTATGTGTACGTGTCATGCATGGCAAATAGAACTATAGATCTTTCCACAAGCGGCATACCTAAGTGATGAGATTCGAACCTGGACTGCATGATCAGAGATCCAACGGCGTTTCCTCTGAGCTATAGAGCATAATGACATCACAAAGTAACTCTCCAAGTCATACAACCCAAGGATCACGTACCGTTTGACTTTTTTATGTTTCGGCCATGCTGAGCCTTCTTCAGCAACTTTACATATTAATATATAGTATAGATGTTATGAATACAGAACACAAGGATATATTTTCGACCAATGGCATACCACAATAGATTGGATTGGAACCAGGACTGCATGATCAGAGAGCCAACGACGTTTTCACTGAGCAAAAGAGCTCAATGAAATTGCCGAGTAACCCTGCAAGTCATACAGCCCAAAGCTCTCCTCCCGTTTGACTTCTCAAATATTTGTTTTAGCAAGATTGTACTGTTATATTGTTATTTTACAAATTTTAGCGTTCAGTGACGAGAAATCGATCGTAGAGCAGTCTGCAGTTTGTCTTGAAAACTTACTGAAATGCATGAATTTGTCAGAAAGAATTCTGCAAAGGTTGGTATTATTGATTTGCTAATTTTTATGCTTTTTCCTTGATTTTAATAAATTGATGCCTTGTATATACTGCTACAAACATGCTAATTGCTGTAGAAAGAAAGTGATTACCTTGTATTGTATAATCTCGATTACACGCCCCGGGCGTTTATTAGCTAAAATATCTAAACTTCCCGTTTATTCCTGGTAGACATGTAGAAGAGGGAGGCGTCTATTGCATGATTTAAGTTACATATTACGGGCGTTTGTTCGAGACTCGTTTAAAAAAAGAAAGGTTAGATAAAAGTTACTGAATAAAGAAAGCGTAATTGCCTTGTACTATAATATCAGCGCCAAATAAAAAGGGGGCTTCATAAATGAGGGGGTGGGTGGGTGAGACTATTCTAAAATTTAATAAACGGGGGGTCTTAATAAACAGAAGAATGGGAATTTTTAACTCGAGGTATAATAGTATCCTTTAGAAACGAAGAATATGGTTGTACAAGGCAAAATCTTGCTTACATTGAAAACCTGAGTAATCAGTAAACATTGAACCCTAAGAAGCTCAAGGGGGTGGGGAAATTATCGAAGAATTTATAAGCTGACCCCCCGTTTATTTGGCACTGAATAGTACTTCCTCTATGCTAGGGCTGAATTATACATCTTAGTCGTGTAACAGTAGCTTTTGTTCAACGATTCAACATAATTTGCTATGAATGATTTTATATTTGCAGGGCATTGATTGAAAACCTGACTCATCTGGTCGATCTGAGAGATGACGTCAAAGACTTTTTCCTGAAAATCATCCTCTCCTTTCCAACTGATGTGATTGCAGGGTTAGTTAGAATTGAATTGAATTTTTTATTGAATTGCATATGAAAGTAAATTATAAACTTTGGTTCTTCTGTCATCCTTGATTAGGACTGATACACACCTTACTGATACAAACCGATTTCAATGAGTTCTCCATTTCTTCTTCCTAGTTGCTTCATGTTTATCTGTGTTAGTGCAATCACTGACTATCGCAGAAATTATCGAGTTTTCTCTGCCTACACGTTCTTTTTACAAGAATAATCATTCAGAAACACCAGGTTGAAATTTGGATCAAAATTTTTTTCTATCTCCGAGACTATTTGAGATAGGCACGATTCGCCAGTGTAAAGCCCTTGCCCGGGAACGGATTTTAAACATGCTTTCGAGAAGGGTAGGGGGTGATGTTGGTTAAGACCGTACTTACTAGGATCATTTCTATAGTACGCGTCCGTCTTTGTTCTCCAACAAAGACAACACCCACAGCCACGATGAGGAGTCAGAGCGTTCCTCCCTGAGCAAGAAGCGCGGCATTGGTGATATCTTTTGATATCCTGCCAATGTCGATTGATGATTGCTCTCGCGGTACTTTTGTTGCCGCGGGATGGGAGTTGCGCATTCTGAGTGGTTGTTTTGATCAAGAGTGTGTATTACTCCTGTCAACGGCTTGGAAAGATCGCGGCACCCGTGTCTGGCGACGTGAACAGTATGCAAAGATTTGGTCTCATTACCAGCTCAAGTCTTCCAGCAAACGTAAGTGCCTCCCAATCTTTCTGTCCTGTTCCAAAGAAATTTTCGGAAGTTTGTTTTATATTTCTTATTAATATACTTTATTGTATTTATTTTATCTTGTTTTATTTCAATCTACCTTATTTTATTTAAATTTTACTTATTTTTTTACCTTACTTTATTTTATTTTATTTTATTTTATTCTATTTTATTTTATTTTATTTATTTTGTTTTATTTTGTTTTAATTCCTTTCATTTTATTTTATTCTATTCTATTCTCTTTTATTTTGTGTCCTTTCATTTTACTTAATTATATTATATTTTACTTTGTTTCGTTTAATTTTACTTTACTTTGTTTTACTTTGCAATATTTTATTTTATTTTGTTTCATTTTGTTTTATTTTCCCTAAAACATTTCGTCATTACTTCAGGCACAGTGTTCTGTCGAGATGTTATGGTTTTGGGCCACTTGGGAAGCAGCACAATTCTGTGTTCTCTCAAGGTTGAAAACACCCCTTGGAAAAGCAACAGAGACTTTCCAGGCGATCGAAGGTAATAAAATTTAGGTAACGTTTTAGTTCTCCTTGCAAAGACAAAGATGTATGTCATGAGTCTTTGTACTAGGCCTTTTTTTGAATGTTTTAGCTAATATAAGTCTTCAATGTTTTTGCTAATGTTGCTACTGAAAGTATCTATCTTTTATACAAAGCCTTCCAATATCAAACAAAGCCTAAGGATTATATGTCTCTTATAGTTAGATTGCAAATTTTAGTGTAGCTGATGGTTGAGGTACCTCCCACTTTTCTAGTCTTCTTTAACACTAATTGATTGTCTACAATCCTCGCCAAAAACATTGGGGACACTTCGCCATGATATTCTTGATCTCACCGAGGAAACCTCTACATTAGCCATGTTTCCCTTCTGATAGAGTCATTGACCCCCTCCCCCCGACTCAATGTTGGAGTAACTGATGAGCTGCCATTTTCCCAACATTGAGTCGGGGGGGCGGGGAGGTGGGATTGGTTAAAGAGAAAATTTTTAAAAAAAGCTAAGTGTCCCAACAATTTTGACGAGGATTGTAGATCTGGAACGACTTTTGTCTCTTTCTAGGTGTGTTGAAGGAGATGGAACGCAAATTGAGTGGTTCTAGCAGTGAAAGCCCGAATTATCGGTCGAAAAAAAGTAGCGAGAAAGGTTTAAACTCATTAAGCATTTTATACTTCACCATGGTTTGTATACATTTTGTCTTTGAAATGTAGGCCGATTGGAAATTTGAAATTAATTATTTTTGTTATAGATTCCAGGACTGGCAACGCTGGAAAGCTGCAGCAATCGATATTGCTTCTGCAGCTGTTGGAGAACCTCGAAAAACTGATGTACAATGCTTTCGAAGGATCTGCTGTCTCTCTTCCATCACCCATGAGGGTAAGATTGTAATATACATAATATAACATAAATGGAATTAAGGAGCTACAAGGTTAACACCTATAAAATCCTGCGTTTAAGGTGTTTGTTTATATAATCACCTTAATTGCCAAAGCTTTGTTAATTTCCTGCCTGAAACGATAGTTTTTATTTTTCTGACTCATTGTTGCTGTTTAAAGAGGTTGATGAGAAACTGGGTTTTCTGGAAAGCTAGGGTTT
Source organism: Chrysaora quinquecirrha (assembly GCA_014526335.1). Classification (NCBI taxonomy): domain Eukaryota; kingdom Metazoa; phylum Cnidaria; class Scyphozoa; order Semaeostomeae; family Pelagiidae; genus Chrysaora; species Chrysaora quinquecirrha. The sequence goes on from JACTAT010000149.1 coordinate 308,458, forward strand.
TAGGGGAGGGCTGTATAATAAGGGTTTGGTTTGACATTTATTTAAAGTAATACGTTCTTAATACTTCATCTCTCTGTCTCTTAACAGGCTGTTCGCAATTTCTTTCGCACAAATCGAGCTACTTGTCAGGAATGGCTTCTTAGGCTTCGTGATTCAGCAAGCCATCTTGCAAATATGGTTGGTAACCCAGCAACAGCTGTCAGGCATGGCTTTGCATGGCTACAAGGATTGAAAGATTCTGGTAATATTCAGGTAAGCGAGGGCATTTCACCTACAGGAAAATTTTCATTTCAGGCTGTTCGTCAGTTGACTTTTTCATTGCTCCTAGTGGGCTGTATGTTCTCCTATGTTTGCGCAGTGCCTTTTGAAATACTTACACGTGTTGCTAGTTTTTTGGGGCAGGGTTAAGAAATTGTCCATGGAGCTGAAAAAGGAGGGACCGCTGACGGATGAGAGACCGACCAGAAGGTCGTTCATTTCAGCTTGTTGTCTGGGAGTGTTAGGGGTATGGATTTGGCAAAGCTAAGTGGCGAATTCAGAACTGTTTCCATTTAAATTAATACCACTTTTAAGCATTACTAAACATGTAGTAAATGGCATGGGTTAAACAAAATGATTAGGTAATACTACGTCCCATGGTAAAGGCTGAAGATAAATATGGTTGTAATCTACACCTTTGACACGTTTTTAGTTTTTTCCAATTAAAAAACGTTTTTGTTTTTTCTCGCAGGAGCTGATTTAGAGAGAGCAGTTGTTGTCGTGGTTGATGCTCTGGGCAAACTGAATGCATGGGAAGCAGTAACTGGGATTCTTGAATGGACGAAGAAAGCTTGTGGTAGAAATATGTTTTGGCTGTCTGGAACGGTGGCAAAATCAAAAGGAAGGTTCGTGAAATACATCTATTAATTGAATTTTGTTTGTTTGTTGTGTAAATAGCATAGACTCTGAGTTATGCAAAACTTAAAAATGTCGATATAAAGCGGGATCATTTTCACACCAACTTAAATCTTTTGAGTGTGACACCCATCAAATATTGAATCGTCAGAAATGGAGGACTAAAATATTGATGGCGAAGAAATATAAGCCCTTTAAGGTGGGTCATAAATGCACCAATAAGAAATATGAAGCCTTATTGTTGGAACCAATTGTCTCCGTACCTTTTAATATTACTCTTGGTGATGAAGAAAATGTTTTCTAAGAGCCGTCCATTGTAGGTTGATGCTTCGAGATTCAAGGCCTGTTTACATGGAGGCGGGCCAGCCCGGTTAGGCGAGCTGGCTCGGCCAAGCGAGATCTGACGGAACTATAAATTCTTTTGCTTGTGAATCTTGCGTTTACATGAACAATCACCCGGCCCATGAGGCGAGATACGTGATCAAAGGACGCGGATCCCTCCCCAAGGAGGTATAATAATGTTTTGTTTTTCACTTTGCGTTTATATGGAAGCGGCCAGCCCGGTCAGGCAAGGTGATATTCTGACAGAAAGGAATGGAATAGTGTTAATAAGCAAGGCTAGCTCGGCTAACCGGGCTGGACAATTTATCCATGTAAACGCTCTGAAAAGGATCTCGCCTAACCGAGCTTGCTCGGCTAACGTCCATGTAAACAGGCCCTCAAAGTGGTTTGGATACGGATTGGACTCGCTATATTTATTTTTGCTTTTTCTCTACAGTGTTAGAACAAATTAGATAGAGAGTGCGATAAATTTTAAAGCTTCTAAAACTGAAAACGACTCAAGATATTCCTTTTTCTTTCTTCAGCTGCCTTGACTTAAACTTGCTTTGATATTAATGATAACTATTTTCTATGCTTCAGTTACGAGAAGGCAAGTGAGCAGCTGAGAGTTGGCCTAGAACGATACCTGTCACCTGATCGTCAGCTCAATGAGCATGTTGGTGAGCAGAAACCGAAAAAGATTCTAACTGTGCTGACAAAAGAACCAACCATCCATTCTGATCCAAGAATTACAAGTTACCTAACCAATCAGGTATGTAAAGTTGAATGCAAGCAATATTTTAATTGCTATAGTCTGTAAGGCTCTGGGAAGAGATCTAACAACTGAAATTTTCCTCAACAAAAAATTAGTCACATACTGTGTTTGTCCAAGGGATATGGTGGGGGACGGTGGGGAGCGAAGATCAATTCACTCCTCAGAATCTTCTACACTCTCAGCTTGAATCTGTATTGTTTTCGTAAGAATCTTGTAAGAATCCTCTTCTTTCAATAGGGATCTCTTATGCTTTTTCGAGGAGTAAATGCCCCTCGGTTTTGTCTTTGCAAGATATATGTTTCTGTGATTAGCACATGGGGACCACTAAATAGCTGAAGGCTAATCTAAGCATTACGACCTGAGTCATTCTTTTTGGTGTTATCACATCTCATGGTTCCTTTTGCCTTTTGCATGGAATTACAGCGAATTGGGGTCTAAGACTGACCTGACTCTTCATGGCAATTTTTCTTTGGTGGGATTCGAACCCACGGCTACAGATTGCTAGTCAGACTCATTTGTCTTGAGTCAGCTCACCACAGGGTCATTTTCATCATTTGTAGATTTTGCATTCAAATTAGCACTGTAGTCTTCAGAAATTAGCACTGTAGTCTGCAGAAATTAGCACTGTAGTCTGCAAAAAATTAGCACTGTAGTCTGCAAAAATTAGCACTGTAGTCTGCAGAAATTTGCTCTGTAGTCTGCAGAAATTAGCACTGTAGTCTGCAAAAATTAGCATTGTAGTCTGCACAAATTTGCGTTGCATTGTTTGCACTGTAGCAACAGAATCATCGTAGTCGAAACCATATCACACTTTGTGACATAGCAGTGCCTCAACGATTTTCATTTGAAGCGTCTTCTGTACCTTAAAGACATATAATCCTTTCTTTCATATGGGTTTTTGAACAGCAATAACCATCATTTCATTCTCTGCATTAGACATTAGAGTGCTATATGAAGCTGGGAGATTGGAATGCTGTTCAACAATGGAGTCAGAAAGTTCGTGAAATGAGGCAAAAACTCCAGAATGTTGAAGGACTGCATGTACAAGTTGACATGAACTATATCAAGTTAGTGTTTCTCTAATTTGTATGTTTGGTTTTTTATTTTTCACTTACCAAAATCCTGATCAAGTCAGTCTGGCTGCAGCAGACGTTGATGCAACCTCGTCCCCGTGCGCAAATCGAATTTCCTCGAATCTCAACCGTCAAAACGATGCCAGTTTAGTTGCTCATCTTCTTTCCTGAGTTTCTGCAGATGATTTTAACATTTACTGTCACAGATTCCCTTTGTCCCCTTCGTCTTCTATTATTCGTGAATTGAAAGTAAAATCTGCTGTACTAACTCTCCTAAAGCCATTTTAATCAAGGTCGTTGCACGCACAGAGGACTCCCTTACTCCACATATCTACCATTTTCCAGAAAAATGTCGCACTGACCCAGACCTCTTTGAAAAGTTCTATATAGCTATCTGTCACTCTTTCAGGGCCTTGATGAAATTTGAAGACAACGATTTCCCTGGTGTGCGAGAGCAACTTGAGCTGATACCCGGAGCTACAATTTCTAACATTTTACAAGAACAGTTTCCAGTCCTGGGAACAATCAAAGATGACAGAGACCCGAAATCTTCAAACACCAAAGACAGTGAACCAGGAAGCTTGCTTACTTCCGGTGGTGATTCTTGGAAACCATCAGTACTTCTAAGACAAAGTCAGATATATTTAATGCAAGCTTTAACGTTGTATTGGAATTCAGGGCTGAATACCTTGAAAGGCAGCAGGGTTGGTAGTCTGCATAGCACATCATGGTAAGTATCCTAGAAAAGCTGATCAAATTTGTCTTCTTTTTTTACACTTTCTCTTCTCTTTATTCTTCTTGTTCTTCATTTCTCTTATTTACCCTTCTACGACGTTTCTCAGCTTTGTCTCGGAGCTTTAAATGTTTTATCGTTCTTTTTTCGTTCATTTATAGGGAAACTCTAGAAGATTTACTAAGTCGTGCGAAAGATTCATTACTGACTTCATTGGAAGGTTGTTTACTTGGCGATTGTGCAACATCGTCTGCAGCCTATCTCATGCAACTGAAATCATTAACTGCAATCAGAGAAACTTTACTTGCTGTTGATACTGAGGAGGTATGCAGATCATTGCCGAATGTTTTTATGCATAGTAATATGCTAATTGTACGTGTGTATGTGGGGGGGGGAGGGGGTTATTAGACTCACTAGATGGTTCTCTAATTTACGCTGCCCTTCTTTTTATTTTTCACTTCCGCACTGCGCGTTTGGGAAAATATAACAAAATCGAGCAAAGTAGTGAAATATATGGCGTTCAAACTACTATTGGCAGCCGTTGTAGTCAGTCCAATCTTTCTAGAAGCAATTTTTTCAAAACTTCATCACATTGTCTTACCCTCGGTCTTACATTGTTATTGAAATCTTTATAGGGTTTATCGTGCATAGAGTGATTTAAAAGACGGTTATTCGTGCCGTATTTGCGCTATAGCCTAATTCCAATGTCCATTAGTCTGCGGTGCGACATCTACGGAGAAGGAAAGGAAAATAATTCCTTTCCTCCTCCGTAGAGGTCGCACCGCAGACTAAATGTCCATATAAGCAAGAAACCATTATAATTGGATGTAGAAGGCAAAACGAAAAAGCATCTTACCTAACAATTACATATGTTTGGTAATAAGATTCTCCTCTTTTATAGGAGCAGTGTTCTGTTGATATGAGTATATCAGGCATCAAGACGTACCTCGATCCCGTGCAGACAGACATAGAAATATTAAACCAAGCATTGAGAGCATCTTCGTATCTTCAGTTTCACCACTCATTACACAAGAAAGGCTGGGTGGCTCCGACAACATCAACGACTGATAAACTCCCAAGTATCGCCTCGCTTCAAGTCCTATCTGCAAAGCTTGCAAGAAAACAAAGCAACATAAAGCTAGCGGAATCCTTACTTGCAAAACAGCTTGTTCTGTCTGAAAGCAAGGGCTCTTCTGATAGCAAGTTCGTCAATGCTAACCTCAGGCTAAGACAGTTATCAAGCTCTGCGCACTCAGGCAAAGTTGCAGACCCCTTATCAGCTGTTGAGATTTTACGTGAGTCTGCAAAGCTGAAGCGTGTGCTGGGGAATCTAGCGGATGGAGCCGACACGCTGTGTACAAGTATACTGTTAGCGGAACGACAACATGTGGGGTCCCAGAAAGCGACAACAAATCTTTGGAAGCTTTCAGAAGTGTCTGCAAGATCTGTGCTGACGCTTGTAAAATGGCTCCTGGCTGAGCCGAAACTATTGAGTTTCACATCGAATGAGAATGACGATGGTGTAATGGTCGGAGTAAAAATCAAAGATATCTTGAAAGTTGTTGTAAAATCCGGAGGATTGTCGACGAAATTGCTACAGAACACTTGTTCTTCAGTGCTAACGATGCCAGAATGCGATAAGATCAGTGGCCAGTTGCTTCATTTTAGCACATATCGATGTCCGAATCTCAGTAAAACATGGTATGCATATGGTGATTGGTGTTATAAATGGGGAAGAAAAGCAGTAGAACATACGAGGTTAGTTTTTTAACTAAATATTTTATGTATTATTGAACCATTGCATTTTTTTTACGCAACTAATAATGTTGTTTAACTGAGAGTCTCAGTTCCGCTCATAAATTCTAAACCAACAGCCACAGTGATTCGCTACACTGAGCAGCCTCCTTACAACAACAACAACTTAAGGTGGTAGCTGCGATAGCTTGGATTGGTGTATTCAGTCTATAATGTTGTGCTGGATCTTATCTGATTATTGAATATTTATCGAATTGACAAATTATAAGGCCCTGGCTAAACGATCAAACATTGTTTATCAAACATTTGAATTTGTTTTTTAAGAAATGTTTGAACATATGGCAACGTCACAAAACATTGCTTGACGAGCAAAATCCACTCGGTTTTTTTAAAAACTTCGAAAACATTTGTGTTTTTCGCAATCAAACAATGTTTGACTAGCAATGTTTTGCAACTTTACCGAATGGTAAAACATTTTCATGAAATGCGAATTTCAAATGTTTGACAAAAATGTTTGATCATTTTGCCAGGGCTTTAGGGTTGGCTAAACTTAGCAAACATTACGCCCACTATTAATGCTTAGTAATGCTTAACAAATTTCTTTTACAGTGTTAGCGGGCGTATTGACTTGCTAGATGAAGAAAAAGACAATGTCATCAATATTCTTCCCGAGGTTTGTTTTCTAGCTTCTACAGCTCAACAAACTGTTTTATTTGCGTAAGGAAAAAAGTTTTGGTCACACGGCTATTGACCGGAGGACAGTCAATTAGAACAAAAGAGAAGATCACGCCATTTCCAAGACATGCCTGTTTTTATTGTTAAACAAGGAAGCTTTTCAGCTAAGGCATACTTTTATCTGGAGGAAGGATGAACAACTTTTGGACTCTCATTTTCACTGATAGTTTCTGTGGTGTTTTTTATTTGTATTAATTGTTTTCCCAGGGCACCAAACGTGATGAAATTGATGCTGTTATTTCAGTTTTAAGCAGAGCACATTGCAGCAAAACTGCCTCCCCCGAAGAGGACATCTCAACAACTGAGCTAACTGAGGTAGTATCTCTTTATTTGGCAGAATTTCTTGTTGTTAAAAAGTTAAGCTGTCTCAGAAGACCTGGACTAGAGATACAATGTAACGCAATTTAGATACTGTATTTATCCGTTCGTTAGCTGTCTGTTGCAAACTAATGCTTGCATTAAACTACTAAGATCAAATTGCTTCCATCAGAGATACCTTGAATAAGCCAATCAGGTTGGTCCCTGACACCCCTTTAATAGTGAATGTGCAAGCTCTTCATACTGCGAATCAAGAGAAACTAGTTGCTAGTTGCTGCAAAACTAGTTTTCGTCAGAACGCTAGGTTATTCATAAATTTACATATAATTGCCCCTATTTGAGAAGTTGTTTTTAATTCCCCGGGTGCACAGCCCAGGAAATATGGTATCTATATTCTGGATGATCATCTAGTAACTTCCTTACTACTCTGTAAACATCCGTCCTCTAAAAGAACTCCAAAAGGCCTGTTAATACCCTTTACCTGTTTCTTTATCCCCAGAACTTAAGCGAAGATGATGAAGAGAACACAAGAAGACAGCTGTTGATTGTCTGTCCTGGGCTTCAAGAGCAATCAAGCTGCGTTGAATCTCTCCTGACAGTTTGGCGTGGTGTTGTTGATCGTGTATTTTCCCATTACAAACAAGCAAGCTCGGCCTACTTCACTTATCTTAGGCTTGGCGATGAACAGGTTTGTGCCTTTCTCATACCTACCTTTACTGAAGTGGTATACCACAGTAGATAGGATTCGAACTTGCACTGCATTACCTGAGCTATAGAGCTCAATGAAATCGTCGAGTAACTCTCCGCAGCCTAAGGCTCTCCTCCCGTTTGACTTTTTGTCTTTCGGCTATGTTGAGCCTTCTTTCGCACCATACATATTTATTTATATCCATTTGTCACGAATGGCGAAAACTAGGAATTTTCGCAGAAAACGAGAGGCATTGATATGACTTTTGGGGGTATCGAAGCCACAATATTTTGCTTTGTACTCACACAGGTGCTGCACGTTTTCCTACATCTTTCTCCGCAGATTGCTTCCGGTATTCCAGAAACCTTCCTCTCCAAATATTTGACTCGGCAGCTATGTCCTCTCTAGGGATGGTTGGCTGTGATCAGCCCACCCTTACTCAAGGAAGGCCTGTCCTTTTTGCAGGCCCTATATCAGGCATGCTTGATTGGTTTGTTACGCTCAGAGAACTGGCTCTCTAATTCTAATGGTTGCGCAGAGTGAGTCTTAATTAAGGAACTTAAGAGATTTTTTAGCATAATTTTAGAGTCCAGGATGATTAAGAAACTCTTTTTGCCTTAGATTGATGATCATGGAGCTTCGAGAAGCGAGTATGGCAATATAACAGCCACTCTGAGACTGCTAAGGTTACTCGTCAAATATTCTGGTGAACTGAAGCAAGACTTGGAATCACATCTTGAGCAGACGCCGACCAGACCATGGAAAGGTTGGTTCTCGGTTACATCTTGAGAAAATCATCATAAATGTATTTATTTACAAACCGTCGTGGTTTGAAATTTTTCCTTTAGGTGCATCCTTCTTTTGCAGAACGAAAAAAAGTTTAAATCAATTTTTATCTTCCACTATTAAGATCCTAAGAGACGAGTTAACATTCCATCAAAGAATTTCTGTCAATGTATTTCCCGCGCAAAGATAAGAATGCTTTAAAAATTGATTGGCTTGAATAACTACTTTTTAAGAAATGAAATATTCAATTTTGACTGGGACTCCCTCCAATTTCCAGTTCGTTCTCAGGAAAAATCGCGTTTTGGTTGAAGTTTTCCTTATATGCTGATGCTTGAATTGAGAACAATTTGTAGTGCCTTAGCTTTTATATTATTCATCAAAATTTTATCAGTGCTGCCCTTTCTGCCAGCACATTTTTTACGATGAATATTCTTTCTGCCACAGGGATCATTCCTCAGCTCTTTGCTCGTTTGAATCATCCTGAGATATACGTACAGAAGAGTGTCGCAAGTTTGCTGTGTCGCATTGCAAAGGACTTCCCCCATCTGATTGTCTATCCGGCTGTAGTTGGTTGCAGTGATATCATTCCTGCGCAGTTAAGCAAGACATCGGCTGCCGGTAAGTCTCTTAACATGTCATCGAATTGGATTGATGAAGTCTTTAGCAATGCTTAGGTCGATCTATGGTACGTTAGAACTAACACCAACTATTAGTAACTGCTAAACTTATGTCTACATGTCAACAACTAGTCAGAACTTACAGGTTACAGTTGACGGCGGTCGCAAGAGCGCTTAGGTCGACTACAACTGATGAGAATCAGTTTGGCACTGTGCACCGACTAGTTGCCGTCAAAAAGGAACAAGTTGCCAACTAGTTAACAGTGTGCTTGTCAGTTGGAATAATTTGATTGCAGAAGTCAGTTAGCACAAATAAGTTACAGAAGTAGAATCCAAAACAGAAGCAGCTACCATCTTTGTGAAAGCCTCTATTGTTGAAGCAGATGCAAGGTGGCAGTATGAGTAGCGAAGTTTCATCATAGAGTAGCAAACTGTATACACGTTTGGGACGAGGTTTAAAGGGATGGTTTCTTGCTGTCGATAAATGATTTATTTGTTTGCTTCTTTGAATTGCAGGTATTCTACGAGGCTACAAACTGATGGATCCTACTGAATACTGCGATCAACCACAAGAAGACAACGTTGAAAACGAGGTTACCAGTGAAGACGCAGGGAGTCAAGAAGAACAAGCATCGGAAGGGTTCAATGATCAAGTTTTCCAAAGCTCTTTACACACAATATTGGATTCTTTGACTCAAGACAACCCTGTACTCGTTAAAGAAGTGAAAACAGTTGTTTTAGAATTGAGGAGGATTACTTTGCTATGGGATGAGTTGTGGATTGGATCACTTATGCAACTTAACCACGAAGCGCAAAGGTAATTTTCTTCTTAACGGAATAAAACAGCATTTATATTAAACTTAGGTGAGCGCTCTAGAATACTAGTCTGTATAATACTAGCAACAAGGCGAGACAGACTTTTCCAGAGCTTTGTACTAACCTTAAACGCTAGTATAGACGTCAGTCAGGTATTTGTGTTCTGTCATAGCTTAGCCAGACACCCAACAGTGGAGGGGCAAAAGGGTGTGCTCAAGGAAAACAAAGCGTGGTTTTAAGAATGGATACAAAAGTCGTACCCTACGATACTTTACGCCAGATTTGGTCTATAAACAAAGCCATCTTGGTGATGATCAGGTGGCCCTGTGCCATCCCCCCTTGGCTACGCAGCTGATTCTAAATTTAACTGGTAAGTCATTCATTTGAACTTTCATTTTTTCAGACGAATTCAACAACTGGAAGAGGAAATAAAACGTGTCAATACGAACCAGACCCTGGCATCGATCCAGAAGACAGCTTTGATTAAAGAAAAGCATGCTGCTTTAATGAAACCGGTAAAGTTCCTCTCCATTTTTGGAGACAGTTTTCAGAAATATCACGTCTTGAACCTCTCGTCTTTAATGCATAGTTCCTAGTAAATTGCTTTTGTATTTTAGTGTGCTTTCGATTATCTTTAACACAGAAGAAGGAAAGTATTCTTGAAGTGTCTACTAAAAGATTTTCCTTAGTAGGTGGGAAGGTCTAAAAAATAAGAAGCAAATACCGTTAAGGCATTGGCATTTTGCTATGATGCTATGTCGAGGCTATCAGAATCTTATAGTAATCTTTAGTCCGAGAACCTACTTGTGGAAACGAATTATGGAGATACAGGTCTTTTCATAGAGACGCTGAAGACTTTCTATCGAGTACTAGATCTAAAGCACTTCAATAATGATTCATAGCATAGTTTATTTTATTTTGTTTCCATTGCAATTTTCCTCTTTTTTCTGCCTAGCTTGTGTACTCTCTGGAACGCCTTGATAAAATAACTGGTCAAAAACCTGAGACAACTCACGAGGAGAATTTCCAAAAATACTTTGGTGGTACAATTCAAAAGGCAATCGAAACACTCAAGATGCCTGTTGATGCAAGCAATCCACAGAAAAATTGGGAACCTTTGAAACAGGTGACTGACAACTTTTGATATACTTTTTAAAATTACCTTTTGACTGTACTACTGTTTTATCTAAAGAAGAAAGAATGACCCAAATAATGTTCTCAGCCCATAATTTCATTGCTCAAGCTTCCTTAAGATTTTATTGTTTTGCCATAATAAATGAAAAATCGTTTGTTTCGAAAATGGTTATAGCTCAAGCTACGGTAGCATCACAGCCAGGTCGAGATCTCGATAAGTGAACCTTCTTCTGAGATCCTAGGGACTGACGCTAAATACACCATTTCACCTTTTTTGTACGGAAATAATCTTTGAGAAAACATTGATTGTAAATTTAGGCACCGGCTTATCGATCAAACATTGCTTGTAAAACAATAGAATTCGCTTGTCAAATAAGGTGTTTGAGCCTTTTGCCACGTAGCAATACATTCTTCGTTGCTAATGACCGGTAGAATACGCTTTTCAGACGATGTTTGTGACGTGGCCAAACGACCAAACACAGCTTGACAAGCGAATTTCAAATGTTTGACCAGCAAAGTTTGATTGATTTTCCATAGCCTTGATCAGTCAGTTGATTAAATACTGCATTGTAGAAGTTAATATGCTAACAAAAAATCGTTTCTGAAAATCCTAAGTTGCCTCCTTTTTGTTGACTATGCTAACATCTTTTATTTTTCCCGATAGCTTCATAGCTCACTCCATACAAGAACAAATCGAAGATCAACAAGCAGCCTCTCTATGGAAGAAATCAGCCCCGTTTTGGCAAAAGGAAAATTTTCTCAACTACCAATGCCTGGGATAGATTTTACTGCTGATCAGGTAAAGGTTTTGTCTATTTCTCTCGTACCCCGACTAGCGGAATAAATTAACCACCATTAGTAAGAAAATTATTAGCTGCAGTAGTAGTAGATGAGTTCCATTTTTCCCAGGTGAACTCATTGAATTTTATGACCGGGGTGATCATGTACATATTGGGAGTCTGAAATTTAGGACAAACGATCGTATTTGGGGTCTGATATTATTAAGACTGAGACAATAAGTTATTGGTCGAAAATTGACGACAGTAAGTTATTTTGAGTCCGTGATTTTGAGATCTAAGTAATTGTTTGGTGTCTTAAATTTGATGTCTTTGAAAAGTTTGGCCAACATATTCGGGGGTCTTAGGAAATGGCCTGAGATGATCTCCTCATGAAAAAAACGACTCTCCCTTGGGATTTTTCACTTGTATCTTTCAGAGTACTTGGAAATTTCGAAACCTACTGAATGTTACAATTTATGTTGTGATCTTTTATGTCATTTATATGTTTTAGATTGTATCACTTGAATCATTTGCAAATGATGTTATTATTCTACCTACAAAAACCAAACCAAAGAAACTTGTTATGATTGGATCAGATGGACAAAGGTAACAACAATTGAAAAAGATTCACTGCTTCTTTATTCTTTGACATTCACAGATTCTTTTTATTACTGAGCAGAGAAGAAGTGTACTTTCTGATGTATTTTGAACTGAAAAAACCCCTTACCTTAGTTTTATTGTTTCATGTACTGGCAGTCGCTACTAGCCAAAATACATTTCGATCTCATGCTCTTTGTAATAGTCTGTCACAACTGGGGCAAGAGATCTAACAAATTCACTGTCCACATTGCTTTTCACTGTCCACTTTGCTTTACAATTAACTATCCATTTTGCTTTTACAGATACACCTACCTATTCAAAGGTCTCGAAGACTTGCATTTGGATGAAAGGATAACTCAATTCCTTGAAATATGCAATCATATGTTTGCAAAGGAAGAAAAGTAAGACATTTTGTTAACCTTATTAGAGTATTATCATCCACTGACCTCTTTCGTGTGGTATCTTCGTCATGACGCAAAGCGGAGTTGATTTCCTTAATAAGAATCTAAAAGTAAAACGTCATATCTTTGCAGAATATGCTGAAATTTGGTGAGATATTTTCAATCATAGTTATTGATCTTACCAATGAAGCGAAAGAGAATTGTCGAATTTAGTTTTTGTTCTTTTTTTATCCTTCATCTTTTTTGTATACTAGTTTGATATAGCGTCTTGAATTAGCTTGTGAGAGCTATGTACAGTACTGCATGCAATATTTAACGCACGATTCCCAAACTATAAACTATATCCACACACTTAATATGATCTACAAACCATATATACACCTCTTAATACTGTGCTCTGTATTCTTCTCTACACTCAGCTGTAAAACTGAAGTATTTTGCACTGTTTATTATTCACTAGAGACACTTTTCATCGTGACACTTTTTTACAAAACATTACAGTGCTGTCCTAAAAAGATTAATTTTTTAAGATTTTGTACTATATCCTTCTGAGCTCTTCTATGATTTAAAGCAGTAATTATTTGATCTAAGGTCAAACAACATGAAGTTTCATGCAAGAAGATATTCAGTGACACCTCTTGGTCCACGCTCTGGTCTTATACAATGGGTTGATGGGGCAACGCCAATATTCACTTTATATAAGAGATGGCAGCAAAGAGAAATAGCAGCACAGAATCTTGCCAAGGTAATCATATTTGATTAGAATAGTCTTTGAGCAGTACAAAATTTCAAAATTCCAAGCAACAGTGGAAACATTTTTTGACATACTTAATGGACATATGAAAAAAGCTTTGAAGCATTTTTTCAAAAGAATTTTTTGCAATTTTCATATTTTATTACTGACTAGCCCTTGCCTGTCTCTGACCACCTCCTCCAAATGACTCCACCCATAAAGACCTCCACTTCTAAGGGATTATGCATTTAGTTTACTATATTTTCCTTTAATCTTAATCAAATTCTTAATGCTAATGTTAATCTAAATGTCAATGTTAGTCCAAATCTTAATTTTAATCTTAATCTTAATCTAAATCTCAATCTTAATATTATTCTTAGACTTTAACTTAATCCTAATGTAAATCTTAATCTAAATATTCATGTTAACCTGGTCTCAATCTTGAACTTAAAATTAATATTGATCTTAATATTAATTTTAATCTTAATCTTAATCTTAGTCTAAGTTTTAGAATTGAACCTTGGAATAAATCTTGATCTTAATCTTGATGTTAATCTTTATTGTTTATCTTTATCTTAAATTTGAATTTATTCTAAATCTTAATGCAGAATTTTAACTTAAAATTAAACTAATTTTTAAGAATGGCGGTTTTTATTGTAATGATTAGTGTGGCAGAGATTTCAAGGCATTCCTTTTAAGATAGATTCGCTATGGGCTTAATTTTCATCGGGGTTATTTTCCACAAGTCCACAGTAATTTCAGCTGTTAAACCTGCCGAGCAAAGCCGAGCCTAGTATGAATGATTAGCCAAAGTGTTCATTCTAGAGTATCAGTCTAGTGGCATAAGCTGCAGGTCTAAATCAGCTATATTGCCTCCTCAAGCCCTAAACTTGCTTTAACAAAATAAAGACTGCTTGCTTGTATGCTTGCTTACTTGTTTTCTCTATACCACTCCATAACTTTCATGTTTTCATTCTGAATTGTTTTATTTTTCAGCCTGATAAAACACAAACCGTGTCTGTCGCTCCTCTACGCCCAAGTGAACTGTTCTATAACAAGATAACACCATTGTTAAAAGATAGGGTAAGCACTGTCAATTGTATTACTATATTGACTATGTTCAGCTTGAGCGAGAAACAAAGAGATTTTTCGCTAGGACTTGCAACATCTCGACGGATTATTTAAGTTTTTAAGTTTTTTAATTCAGCAAGCCCTTGTAGATACCTAAAGGCCGATCTCCACTGAAAAATTTTTAGTTCAGAAAATTCGCGATGACACGCGCGCAGTTGAAAATTTTTGATCGCTGCATCGAAAAAAATCGCTGGAAAAAAGTAGAAGCAGTTTCTACTTTCTATACAACTCAGACTTTTTAATGTATTCTTGAAACTCATACTTTGATGTATTGCTTTTTCCTAACAGGGAATACAAGATATAGCAAATACAAGGAAAGAATGGCCTTTGTCTGTTCTCAAAAAAGTTTTCACAGAACTTACTTCTGAAACACCTTCAGACTTGCTAGCAAGGTGAGAGTCTTACTCTTATTTTCCCTGAAAGCTATGCACTAAGAAAGAGTTTTGCTCAGTTTTGGTTTTCATCTAATCACTTTATTTATGTTCTCTGTATATTTCTCACTGCAGAGAATTATGGTGCGCTAGTACCACAGCCTCGGACTGGTGGGAAGCAACGCAGACATACTCTCGATCTGTCTCAGTAATGTCAATCATAGGATATGTCATCGGCCTTGGAGATCGTCATCTGGATAATATATTAGTAGATTTGTCCACTGGCGAGGTAAGGCTATATTTTTTAACAATGGAGTAACAGGAAATCTTATTCCACAAAAGAGGTCTGGGTCGGCGCGTCATTTTTCTGGAAGATGGTGCTTATTCTCCGCGTGCAACGATCTTGATTGCTGCCCATTCAGGAGAGGTGAAGCAGCAAATTCTGCTTCAAATTCACGTTCTATTGGACTAAAAGTGAAAGAAAGGATTCAAGTCCAAGCTTATCTGCTCAAAGAGGCAATAAATCAAGTATTTTCCTTTTGTGAGTTACTCTGAATCTTGCCACGGAGAGTGTGATGAAAGAGGTAGATTGCCCAATTGCCTTTGGGGTCGAAGAGGCCTCGTCAAACAGCTTGCAGTGTTTATTCATTACAAAGATGGCTCTAGAAATTGGTATGATATTTTTTCTAGTTCCTAGACTGGTAGTATTGGCAATTTAATCTTTTCTTCTTGCGTTCATTTCAGGTTGTGCATATTGATTACAACGTATGTTTTGAAAAGGGAAAGGCACTACGCGTGTCAGAAAGAGTTCCATTCAGAATGACAAAGAATATTGAGACAGCTCTTGGAGTGACTGGAGTTGAGGTAAGAAATTGGTTGCTAGACAGTTTAAACCCAGTCCGACCCCATGAGGGCCTTACAGAAATTAGATCATAGGTAGCCTATCTAAAATATTAGACTTTTTACACAATTTCTGTTCTTTTTTCAGGGTCTTTACCGAATATCATGTGAAAAGGTGTTACAAATGCTTCGTCAAGGCAGAGAAACCCTCTTAACTCTGTTAGAGGCCTTTGTCTACGACCCACTTGTTGACTGGACAACAGCTAATGATGCTGCCTTCGCAGGAGCTTTCTATGGTGGAGGAGCAGCTGGCGATGACAGCAATAAGTTCAGCAAAAAGGAAATGGAGAGGGGAATCACCCAGACCTTGTTATCAACAAGAGTAGCGGAAATGAAAGTTTCATGGACAGCTAATAGGTGAATATGCAAACCTTAAAGTCATATAATATTGCTTTTTGCTTCGCTAGTTGTGCCTTGCATAGCATGAGCTACTGGTACAAGATTATATTTTGTTAAAAGCTGCAGCTACATCATCTTCAGTTAAGAGCCAAAAGCCACGCCAACTAGTTGTAAATGGGTTGTAGTGTCAACATGTCAACAACTAGTCAGAACTTATAGGATACAATAAGGTAGCGGTCGCAAGAGTGCTTAAGTGGACTGTGACTGACGGGACTCAGCTGTCATTTAATCGCAAGAGCACTACATTCCCAACTTTCTGAATGGTGGGCCAACAAGTTGTCGTCAAAAAAGAACAAGTCAACTGTGCGCTTATGTCGACAGGTCAGTTGCAATGAATTAGTTCGATAAAGCGCCGGTTAGCGGTCGGCAACTAGTTCTGACTGTGCGCAATGTCGACTTAAACCTGGCCTTAGAAATGGAACTCGTACTGCAATCATACGAAAACCTTCACATTAGTATAATATTACGATTTTCACACGACAGGGACGAATTATTGAGCATTTTGGGAAAGTTAGATGGCTGTTTGGAGCTTTATTGTAACACACTGGTTCAGCAACAATCTATTCATCGTGAAATGCTTATCCTGCAGCATCAGCATGATCTACTGAAAGCAGCATTAAGTCGATCTGATCACCCACTGCATACTCTGCAAGCAAGGTAATGTTCTACTTATCAATCCATTTATGGCTTGAAAAATACACATATACGGTACAAGCAAATGGGATTAGTGTGGCTTAGCAGCTAGGAGGTCAGCTACGATTGAAAGGTCTTGGCTTAAGAGATGGCCAATTTATTGAAGAAAACCTTTATTCTTTGCTAGGTATGACAAACAAGCAAAACTACTGAGTGAGCTAAAGATAATCAAGCAACAACTCAAAGAAAAGATGGAAGAGTGCGAAAGATTCAGTGAGCAGCATAAGGTAAAAGAAATGTTTGTTTTCTTGAGCAGATTTACATCCAGCGTCCGACTTCTTTATCTGTTTAGGGGAAGAAGTATAGAAATGATGTCTTCAGTTGAACGTTTCATATTTGATTTATTTGATATTATCGCGATATTTATTTTCTTGAATGCTAATACTAGGATAGATTTTTTCATAAATGGGATACCAAAATCGATGAGATTGAAACCCCGGACTGAAAAGTTGGAGAGCAAACGACATTTTCACTTATCTAAAGAGCTCCTCCTGATCAATCGTGATATGTCACTCGTGGAAAAATATATTTAAGAACACATGTTGATAAGTATGGTTGGTACTGAAGAAGGCTTGTATAGCCGAAAGACAAAGCAAAATGAGAGAAGAGTTTAGGGCTGTATATCTTGGAGGGTTGCTGGTTAATGTCATTGAAATCTCTAGTTCAGTTGAAATCTTGTCTGCTCTACCAGTCTAGGGCTCGAGTCTTATAAATTTTAGTATGCTATTGTGAAAAAATATGTTGATATTGTCATGATATTAACAAACTAAATATATTCGCCATTATTAAGGTTGTTTCTGATACAGAATAATGTATTTGATTCTCTTTAATCTTAGACTGGATTCAACACGGTACGTGGAAAGAAAATTGCTGAGATTTATGCTGAAGTGTGCAAGCTTGCTGAAATAGGTACATTTATTCTGATATTAGGAAGATCTTTTGGACCAAAATTTGAATACAAATCAGCTATACTCTATTTCGTAAAACAGTATCACTTTATCTATAATGTAATGTCTCTTTTGGAACAGGTACTCCTAGCTACGGGCCAGCAGTCAATTTTCTACAGAGCGCAGGACAAGCAAATGTTGTAAGCCAGGTAACAATTCAAAAAGACTTCTCGTGTTTGTAAATACTACAGCATTATCTAGTGTACTAATATTACAGCTATAGCCTTCCTTTCTTGTTCTCTAGTGTGACCAAATGGAGGCAGAGCTTTCTTCCCTTCTCAATCAAAGAAGAGCTTCATTCAGGGCATGTTTGGACACTTTGTTCTCATACGCAGCAGTAGTTATCCAGGTAATAAAGAGATTTTGATCGTGTTTCTTTTAAAATAATACCACATCTAGATGCGAATCTTTTTGCTCTTATTATCGTATAATTGCTGGAGTATTTTCATTGCTTTCTATTGCAGTTCCCAGATGATTATTGTGACGCAACTTGGTCCTACAAATGGATTCCCTGGCTGCAAAGAATTATTTCCGATCCCTCATCTGCGATGTAAGTTTACTGAAGCTGGTCTTTATTCTGTATTGACATGCCCTGTTTTCTCTGCTCTTTATTGTGATACTTAGTGAATAGTAACTATTTCTTTGCGGGATCATATTACGAACGAAGACGTCTTGAGGCGAATCAATCAAAGATTGTGAATGGGACAAGGTTGAAGCTGTCTATGGACACTTAATGAAACTTCCAGAGATGCGATCCTATTTAAAAATAGGAACAGATCCATGCCTGCCCGTGTCAACGAAGAGTCTATCGTTTCCCAAGTAAATGGGGTCTTAGTTTAAAAGGAAGGTGTGTGAAATGATTTCTTTGATCAATGTCTCTCTGTTTTATTTCAGTTGTGACGTTGTTTTGAAAGAGCATGATACTGCAATACGTCTTAGATCGAAGGCAAATAAAGAAAACAGTGAACCTGTAACCTCGATGGAAGCAAATCTGCACCAATACTTTACAGAACAAAACACAAAGCTAATAAAGGTATCATAGCTTAACATAAACTTATCATGAAAGCTATATTAAGGTTCTTCTCGATTAAACACCCCCCTTTGAAACAAAGATTTGAAAAAGCCTTTCCTATACCTACTATTGTTGCCAATGACTCATACAGCATCTCTGAAATGCCACCTCTAATATCTAATATTTCCTCAACGTTAAATTTGCTCTATATATGATCAATCACAAGTTCATCAATCACCAATCGTCATAATAATCATCATCATCTTCATTAATCACTAATCATCAATCACCAATCATCTTCAAATCATCATCGTCATCATTATCGCCAAAATCATCATCATCTTGATCATCGCCATGATCATCATCATCATCATCATCAATCATCAATCACCAATTATCAATCATTGTTAATCATCATCGTCATCATCGTCATCATCATCATCATCATCATCATCATCATCATCATGACCAACATTATCACTATGCTGATTTTGTTCATAGTTGATTGAAAGAAGAAATCAGGAGCCGATGGAAACTGCTGCTTTATCTGGACCTGTCACTGAGACTTGGAATGCAGTTAGAAAGTTTATTGGAGGTTCGTAGACAGATCATTTTTTGCTTTAAACAACCAAATGTGAATCATAACCAGTTAAAGCTTTGTTTATCACTGAAATTTTCTTACAACTCTTGCTGTTCCTTAAAATTTCGTATAAGTCTTTTCCGCCTATTTTTACGTAAATTTTCAGGATTTTGTCATGGTCGCTCTTTCATCATGCTGAAAGGTTATCATTCTTCTCTTAGATTCTGGTATTCCTGGTGCTACTAGTCTGGCATGTGTAACGATCACTGCATTGTCAACACTGAATGCAAGATATTTGGTCATGGAAAATGCTGCGGCTGGTAAGGGTCTTTTAACTACGATTAAAGGCAGTCCACCTTTATTGATGACGACAGCAAGCAAGCAAAAAAGCACTTACAGAGCCCTTAGACTGCTATACAGCTGGTATTGATTTGTATATTTTGCCCCAAGATCAATATTCTTAAACAAATACCAAATGTGCCAACGTCTAAAGGATGGACAGCTTTGTAGACTGTAGGCATGACCTAACGTTCTTGAGCGTTCACCATGCGACCCGCAATTTCTAATCCATGAATTCTCAAGCTAAATGCACCAAAAGACATATTGTATAGTTATATGCAAAATAATGCAGTTTAGTTCCTCTGTATCACTTAATGTTTAGATATTGATTGATAAGACTCAAACCCTAGACTGCACTATCAGAGAGCCAACGACTGCTAAAGAGCTCAGTGAAATTGTCAAGTAACTCTCTAAGTCAGGCAGTCCTCGAGTCCCATCAATTGTGGTATACAGCTTGGTGACAAACCTATCCTAGTGTTTGTATATACATGGTATAAAGTATATTTTAGTTAACAACTGTTTTTGCACTTCTCTGATAGTGTCTGGTGAACGTTTGATGCATCTGACGTCACGCGATGGTGATTGGTTCCTTGATGAGTTATGCACAATGTGTGGTAACATTGCTCAGTTGCTATCTGTGCTGAAAAACAATCCTTTGGTAAGCATTTTGTTTTTTTTAATGTTATCCACTATCAGATTCTTTTCAGGGGCATTTCAAGTCTATATGCTAGCAAATGTATTGGCTGACGAGTAAGGTATGACAGTGAATACAATAAGAAATGGACATGCTGATGAATACAATAGGAAATGAACATCTAGAAAAATGCAATATTAAATGAACATTCTATAGAAATACTATGAAATGAGGTGCCGGCGAATTCAATAGGAAATGATCATGCTGACGAATGCAATGTGAAATTGACCTGCTGACGAATACAGTGTGAAGTGAAATGTTGGGGAATACACTGTTTGCAAGTACAACCAGTATCACGGTTTTCTACCGGTGCCAAAGAACGA
>JACTAT010000149.1:349426-367630 GCA_014526335.1 Chrysaora quinquecirrha
CTACGTGTTCGATGAATCCTCTTGAAGACGAGGCTGTTGTTGCCATGGCTCTTCAGATGTCACAGGGTGCTGTCGAACTTGTTGATGTTTCAAATGAAATTCCAGATTTGAAGAGATCCCCCGGTTTATTCACTTGGAAGGTATGTTTAATATGCTATATTACGTGATGATTCCGGGGAAACTTAGGTTTTTGCAAGCTTCCCACATATTAGGGCATGCTCATTATCCGAATAAAGGATATGGCCTAGGGGCGTCGTGGCCAGGCAGGACACCGGTAGATTTCCCAGCTGGCCCATTTAAAAGTAACTTTTGCAAAACCCATGATCATATTCAATGGAATGAACATTTTGCTGAAATAACATTCGCATCTTTGAAACACGAGGAGGTCACAATTTCAAACGGTGACTTGTGAGAGACCTGATTAAAATTATAATCAAAGTTTCCTGGGCCCTTTTCTTGAAAACATGACGTCCTTGATATTGCCCTTCTGTACGTATCTTTTGAGACAAAATCACAGAAATTATTGACGGTACACATTGATTTACATCAATTTTTTCTAAATAATCTGACACTTATTTCTGTTTACTTTTATCCTTCTCAAACAAAGCGTGTTCCATTCTACCCTAGGTACCAGGGCTTCAAAGAGTATACAGCTACAAAGCTCCTTGGGGCTCTGCTCTGGAATCAAGGGCAGTGCAAAATAGCGACTCGGGAAGCAGACTAATGCGTTTATATCCGAGGGCTTAAGGCGATCTGAAAAATGTCATTGACCTAACCTAACACCGTAGTTAGGTGTAGCGTCTGGGGGTTCCATCGCGCGGTGTCCACGCCATCCCTTTCTGTGTGGTGTGCATCGCTTCCGACCTCATTGGGAAGGTCCGATTGTCTTGTTTTGTTTTTATCCTGCAGATAGAGTATAATTGTAAATGTATTCTTTTTTAGATTTATTAAAGATTTTTATTAAGGTTGTAGGCCTAAATAAGCTGTAATTTAGCTATATCTGTGTAAAATGATGATGATGATGATGATGATGATGATGATGATGATGATGATGATGATGATGATGATGATGATGATGATGATGATGATGATGATAATGATGATAATGATGATGATGATGACATATTTTCTGTTATGAGAGCACTTTCTTATATCCGCTATTATCCACGATATTATATGTATGAGAATTAACTTGAAAAATATCTAGATTTGTGCATGTTTTTTATAAATGTATCGTAATGTACTAGTCTACGACATTGAAAGTTCTCTCTTAGGTGTTCAACAAAGCAGGCAAGGAATTTAAATCTTACGAAGACGCCTTGAACGCTGAAGTAGACGAAGGATATAAAAAATCAATGTTTCCACCAAGTTTAGAGGAAGCAAAACAACTGAATTTACAACGTTGGTATGCGACATTTACAATCTAAGTATTCTATGTCATTGCGTTGTATCGCTCCACTAAAGGGCGATAAACCAAGAAGGCCGCATATTGTAGTGGTTAGCATTTGCACCATTTGTGCTGTAGGTGATTCCCGGGAGGGGGGGGGGGTAGACATACTGGACGTGCTGCTCATATGGATGGGTTTTTTCGACTGAAATTCTCTACACATTGGTCTTATTTTCTGCTCGATTCTGGTTGATGGGTTGGTATTTTAGGATTTTCTTACTAATAGGTCCCATAATGATTTACCGCAAAGTGGCTGCCAACCTTTCTACTGTGTTTTTTGCTTTCGAAATGATGAATTAGCAGCAACAACAGAGCTCGGTCACATTGATTGCAAAGAATCGCCGTCAGATTCGATTTTGCGAGACTTTTCGTGAATTCTATGTAGCACTGTAAAAGGGTTTTAAAATCAACCAAATTCATACACAAGGGCTTGAAATTTCCCGATTTTCATGCAAATGAGTCAGAAATCCTTGAAAATCCTATCATACAAATGGGTCCTTTTGTCAAAGTCCAGATTCACGTCTAATCATGGACACATTGAAGTATCCCCCCCCCCCCCGGGGGAGGTGATTAGGTCTGCGATCCAAATCCATGCTACGGAACAAAAATTAGCTACACAAGATGTGAAACCCATTCTCTCTGTGACTTGGGTGATTACGTAAAATGCCGGGCCAGTATCAAAAATTAATTAGACCTCTGAGGACGTAAAAACCCTCTGGCAGTGACCACCCTCATTGCAAGTGAAGAGGTCGGACCGGCGTTGATATCCCAAAATGATTGCTGAGTGAATGAGACCTCAGAATTAGCCACACCAGCCAGCAGTAGATATTTATTGTTGCTTGGTACTGGAAAACAATTATAAACTGTAAACTAAACTAATCAAGCATTCTGATAATAGTGTATAAAGTGTATTTGAACATTTTTTTCCAGCGTTCGAGTTTATCCACATCAGCAAGATACTGGTGGTTTCTTCATTGCTGTTCTTCAGAAAAAGGCGGTTTTGCCATGGCAGAGTACTGGTAAAGCATGGAGAATGGCGCATCGGAAACTGCTACCATGGGAGTTTCTTCAGAAGGTGGAGTGACGTGTTCCTTATTATCGTCGGGTACTCGAAATCTAGGTAGTTATACAGTGATCCGGCTCTGGTCACCTATTTGGCTTTCCGGGATGTAGTTTTATGAACACTAATTCCTCCGAGTCGCGATGAACGATTCTGTGTAGACAGTAAGAGTTTATTTTCTCACATAGACTCTTAAACAAATTCTATTGGTCTTCCTGCTGTATCCAGCGAGCTGATTGGTGTTCGAAACACAATCACCGGTCCAGCTTCACTTCTCTGATTGGTGCATTTCAATCCGCATCTGGGTATATATTCCGCCTTAGTCATTTGCTTCTGTTTATTTCTGAAGTTTATACTCTGACGAGTGTCAAACTTAAAAGCTATAAGCTATATTGGCATTCCCAGTAATGTGCCGCCGTTCATCGCGATTTTGTGGTCTCTTTTTTCCTGAGAAATTCAAAAATATAGACGGTTTTTTTAAACGTGTCCATCCATGATCTTCATCAGTAACTTATTTATATAGATTTAGTTTAGGAGCTCCTGTCTCATGGTTATCTCTTTTATTATATTTCTAGAAAGGCGACCAACTTGCTACGGATTCTGGCAGCGCAGAAAGTGAAAATGCTGCAACTGAAACAACCGATGCGACACCTATTGATATCGAGGCTAATCCAACAGAACAGAATACTGCAATTGACGAAGCCTTTCTTGGACAAGTAACTGCGGAAAAAAATCAAGGGTATGAGTTCATGATGGAGAGTCGTTTGAAATATGTTTAAAATAATCTTCTGTAAGGGCGTGTTCTTCTAAACCAATTCTTTTTTTGGTAGATCTTTTCTTGGAATGCGTGTTTCTCGAAGCCATTCTTCTGAAAACGGCAGGTTTAGGAGCTCTCCAAACCTTCTGTCACCAAAAGCAGATTGCTTCCGAGACTTTCGAGAGATTCTCGGTTTGAAGTTCGAAGGAGACTCGGTTTGCCAGGAGACATTGCACGAATGGGTCTGGGGACGAGACAATCAAGAATTTTGGCGGGAAAGTTGACACGATTGGAACAGACTGGAAAATAGTCTCGAATTCCAGAATTCATTTTTTCAAATTAGGGATTCTGTTTTTCAAAGCTTTTTGTTTTCGAAATTCAGAAGGTTTCGGAATTTCAGAAGAACACTCCCTAAGGCTGTGAACCTTGTGTCTTCATTTTCCTTTTCCAGAGACGTTTGAAATATGTTTAGAATAATCTTCTATAAGGCTTTTATCTTTGAACCTTATGTTTTTATGTTTCTTTTCTTGTCAGAGATCTGCTGCCACCGTTGAAGAAGCGAAAACGAATGGGATTTCACGAAGATCCATTTGTCTTTGTAGCAGAGGATGATCCCTTGATGAACACAATTTTGTGAGTTAGATTATTCACTAAAGAAACTTTTTACTACAATCTATTTAATAGAGAGGTGGGAAAAATAATTCGACAAGACAAGTTTCGAACTTGCGAGCTTGCAACCCTTATCCTATTCTGTCACCCTGGCATAATCTATGCCTACACTTATGTACCAAGTGAATGCAGGGACACTTCTTCAGTCCCCCCATCCACCTCCCCACTTTTTAAGTTTTTATAAAAGTTAAACCCCCGTGTTTATAAGACCCCGGTTATTTGTCACTAAAGAATAGTTTAAGTACGGATAGAATTGGGCAATGCGAAAGATTGGTTGTACTGGGACTTGTGGAAGGTGTGTGGCCTTGTGACCAATTTAGTGGAATACAAGTGTGCAAAGCTATGGGTTGGAATACCAAGACCTTTGCTGGTCGGAACATTCCTAATCATGTTCCTAATCATGCCCTCCTTAAAGGAAAATTGATCAATAACACTTGATAACGTCTCCAAGATGTTATATGTTAGTGTTTTTTTCTTTTTTCCAGGAATTTTTACGGATTTCCTGCTTCGTTCCCAAAGAAACAAATTCTCGTCAGGACGAACGAAGGAATAAAACGAAATATTTATTTTGTATCGAAAAGCGTAAAGGAGATTCTGGATCATAATGGCGATAATCTTAAGGTAGGATTATTTAGTTTATTCATAGGATATAGCAAACGTCATATAATTATTCCTCGTGTGGATTACCACAGTTGAGTGGATTCTAACCTTGACTGTACGACCAACGAGCCAGCGATTTTGCTTTGTGCTTTTGTGGCTATGTTAAGCCTTCTTTAATACCATCTGTATTTATATATTGTTCATGAGTGACAAATGCTAGGATAGTTTTTTCAACGAGTTGCATACCGCAATTGATGGGATTTGAATCTAGGCCTGCATGATCAAAAAGCTAGCGATGTTTCCACTGAGCTAAAGAGCTCAATGAAATAGTCAAATAACTCTCCAAGTCATACAACTTGAACGACTCATCTCGTTTGGCTTTTCTGTTTCAGCTATGTTGAGACTTCTTTAGTACCATATATTTAATGAAATATATTTCATGAGTCGCGAACACAGGATATATTTTTTTCACAAGTGGCATACTACAGTTGATGGTATTTGGACGTGTACTACAAGGTCAGAAAGCCAACTACAATCCCAATGAGCGCATACAGCTCAATGCTCTCCGCAGGTTTATAATATACACAATTTCCCGGATTTTCTCAAGAAAAACATGCCACTGCTCATGATTGAGATTCTACAACTTGATTCTTTTTTTCAGGTCATAAACAGTGGAGTCAAAGTGTTTACTCGATGTTCGCTAAAAACTGGAGTTGCTCAGGATTGTAATTTTCGAATAACGCAAGAGGTTTGTGATTTATTGTGTTGTTGATTGACTGATTTCTTGGTTGATTGATTGATTGCTTGATTCATTTATTGATTGATTGATTGATTGATTGATTGATTGATTGAATGATTGCTTGATTGATTGATTAATTGATTGATTCATTGATTGCTTGATTCATTGATTGCATGATTGATTGATTGATTGATTGATTGATTGCTTGATTTATTGATCAATTGATTCAGTGATTGTTCGATTGGTTTATTGATTGTTGATTGATTGATTGATTGATTGATTGATTGACTGATTGATTGTATGTTTACTGGCTTATCTCATTTAGTAGTTGTTTTCTTTCCTTCTTCCAGGGAATCAGCAGCACATATCGATTCGTTGAGAAACAGAAGGTTGAAATAAACTATGATGATTTGGTTTTGCTTCTTACTGAAGGAGAAGTTACAACCACAAGGCTCAGTGAAACTACAAAAGAACAACTTGAAAAATTAGATCTTGGTTGTGTTCTTTGGCATTACAAAGCATCTGAGAGGTAATAATTCGCAAAAGATTTGATTCGATTCGATTTGGCTCTCCACTTGGCTCAACTCCACTAAGGTTGACTTGACTCGGCCTAACTCGGCTTGGGTTGGCTTTCTTTGGCTTAACTTTGTATCACGTACATTGGCGTGTTCTTAATAGACTAGACAAGACTTTCCTCGACTTGACTTATCTAGACTTAACTTTTTCTGAATGTATTTGATAAGATTTGATGTTGCTTAACTTGATTGCTTAGTGACTTAGTGGACTTGACCTGATTCTGCTTGGCATCTCTTGTGCTTTCAGCATGGTGTGAAATGCTCTATTTTGTTCTCTCATTTTCAGTAACACAGCAGAGTCAATGTTATCATCTGACATTTGGATGTGTGGTTACCGAGTAAAAACTGCAGTCCGGTGTATGATGCCTAAAACAGATCGGCTGCATTTTCTACGAATTCTTGGGCTTCCCACAGATCGCATCAACAAAACAGGTAACTTTTGTTGCATTAGCTCACTAGCTTGCTAACTAACTAATTGCTTAAATGTCTGACTAGCTACCTAACTGGCTGACTGACTAGCTAACTGGCTGGCTGAGTGACTGGCTGGCTGGCTGGCTGACTGACTGACTAACTGACTGATTGTCTAGCTGACTGACTGACCGACGACTGACTGGATTGACGGACTGACTGACTGACTGGCTGTCTGGCTGACTGACTGACTGTCTGGCTGACTGACTGACTGACTGGCTGACTGACTGGCTGTCTGGCTGACTGACTGACTGACTGACTGACTGACTGACTCACCAACTAACTAACTAGCTAACTAGCTAGCTTGGTTATTAACTATCTATCTTACCATCCCTAACTGACTAAATAAAGGACACATTCTTTTATCAACTGTTAACTTTCCATCTCAACAATTGACAAGATAAAATCACATATTTTGAGGAGAAAAATTTCTGTGCTTCTTCTGGTCCTAAAAAGTTTACGCCTCTTTCATTGCAGTCAAAGAAGAGCCGATGGTGATAACCGACGCAGGAGAAGAGGAAATGAATGAAGATGATGAAGAACTTACTGAAAATATTGAAGAAACTTCAGAAGAAGGACAAGAAACGTCGACAACTGAAAATCCTGATAATGAGGAAGCAACGTAGTATTAACTCTTCACTCTTTTGAGTTATTGAAGTTAGTATTTTGGGAGATAAGAATTTAATGAACTTTTAAGGCCCTGACGAAATGTGGAAACATTGTTTATCAAACATTTGAGTTTGCATTTCAAGTGTGTTTGGCCGTTTGGCCACGTCACAAAGCTTTGTTCCACAAGGAGAGTTTGCTTAGCAATGTTTGTGAAAAACGTCAAAATATTTTCTGCTTTTCACAAGCAATGTTTGAAAAGCATTGTTTTACAAGCAAATTTCAAATGTTTGACAAACAATGTTTGATCATTTTGCAGGGCTTGGAGTATATGGTGCTTTTATTCGTATTTACACAAGAGGCATCTATTTTTGTTTTTCTGGCGTGTTGCGATTAGCAAAACAAAAAAATTAGCCCCCAGGGCCTAACTGACTGATTAACTGACAGACAGACTGGCTGACTAGCGAACTAACTGGCCGAGTGGATAGCTTTCAGTGTTATTCCACAGCATTTTGATTTTCACTCCGTTGTCGATCAGATGTTGTGTTCATACCCTAGTCAAACGATCAAACAATTTTGGTAAGCATCTTCGATTTGCTTTCCACATCACCTCCAGGCAGTCGCTTGACAAGCAGTATTTGTTTGCCCATTTTTTAGAAACTTCAAAAACTTTTTCTGCTTTTCGCAAGAAAGATGTTTGACGAGCAATGTTTAGGGCAGGACCAAACAATCAAACAATTTCTGACGAACAAATTTCAAATGTTTGACTAACAATGTTTGATTTTTTCGAGTTCTGTAAAGCTCAAAAACGTTGATGCCCTGTTGATGCTAAACCTTCGGCTTCAGACAAAGCGTTATGTTTATGCATGCTAATTTTGCTGTTTTGATGATAAGTTTTTGAGTGGTTCAAAATTTCAAAATAGCGACAAAAAGCGGAGACATCTCGGAAATGTTTCCGACAGGTTTGTCCTGAGGTGTTTCCTCTTTTCCTCGCAATTTTTCAATGATATTTCGCGGAGATTTTCTTTGATTTTGAAGGGAGCCAAACACCGGTAGTATTGGTGAAATAATTCTGGACTTTTCCCTCATGAAAACAGAGATTAGACATAATGAAAAAAGCTCACAAGTTATTTTTTCAAATATATTTCATCAAACATTAACAAAATGTCTATTTGGCATCTTTCTTCAGTTGCTTGACAGCTGCCTTCAAAATTCTGTTTTTCTGCAAGCAAAATTTAAATATTTAAGAATACAAGTTAATAACGGAATAAAAAATTATGAGAAGATAATTTACTGATAAATGTCCTTTAACGGTATTTATTTTAAGTTGATTTTGGGCCTTTGCACACTAGAGTATTTTTCCAAATTTTAGTAAGGATTAACAAATGAACACCTTTTTTCCTAGTGTGCAAGGACTTTTTTGCATTTTCTACTATCCATAAATTCTAGTAAGGATGAAACAGGCCGACTAATTAAATATGGGCAGCTCCCGAGCTGCCCTTATTTCTGCCAAATGTCATCACGGATTAATTTCTTGACCTGAAGCGTCATTTTCTTGCTTTTTTCATTCGTTCTCGAAACAAGATGTCGGATGAAGAGTTTTTCATGCTTTTTTATGATTGTTTTTTATTTGCTGGAGCAAAGCGGCCAGGGCAGAATGCAAAGAATGATGTTGGTATTATCTGAATATGTTAGACTATCACTTTTACAAATGCAACAAGCGGCATTAAGATTCTTTATTCAACAATATTCTGAAGAGCTACAGTCGGACAAGTCAGATTCTTAAATTTACATGCCATTCACTAAATGTCGAAAATAGGCAATTTCAAAATAAATATAATTCAAGTTGATGGTGCATTGAGGGTGAAAGAAAGAAAGAATTCTTCTCAGACGTTACGGTGAACCCTATCAAATCTGTCATCAGAAGTCGAAATGATTGATAGAGACTATTTCAGGGCATCAGGAATTTATGGTCGGAACTCAATAATTAGCAAATGCGCCCCACTGTTTGGTAGAATTTTGGCAGAATTTTAGGTCTAGTGTGCAAAGGGCCTTTCCTGCAGAGTTAATTAGGCAGTTCCGCTGTCAGGGGGGTCAAGGGGATCAGAGTTCCAGGGGCCCGTGAACATCAAAATTATCTTAGTGCTTCCACCTATAAGATCTCCTAAAGGCCCGCAACATTTGCATTACCCTGGGCCCTGTTATCAGGTAGGGGCATTAATCTAGGGATGTTTAACATACTTAAAAGAAGTTTGTTTAGATTTCTTGAGATGGACAAGTTTTGTAGGGGGTGTTATGCCCTGGCCAAACGATCAAACATTGTTGGTCCAACATTTTAAATTTTATGCGTATAACAAATGTTTGACTTTTTGGCCACATCTAAAAACATTTGTTGTCCAACATTTTTGAACAATCAAGTTGTTGCTCAATTTGCAAGCATGAACACCTGGCTTGTTGCTAGGAAATGTTGCTAGCAAGTTGTTGAAGTTGAAAAGCTGGCTAAACAATCAAACATTGCTTGACAAGACAAAGTAAGCAAAAATTGTGGCATGATGTTTTTGAAACAGTTCAGAAACATTTTTGACACACACAAAAAATATTGGACATGCAATGTTTCTGGGCTTGGCCAAAAGGTTAAAATTGTTGCTTGACAAGCAAATTTCAAGTGCTTGGCCAACAATGTTTGATTTGGGCCTTAGCTTTTTTGTTTATGATAGAAGGTAGCTGTGAGGGAGGGGGTTAATTTGAGTTGTAGACAAATTGACAATTTGAAGCCAGAAGTCAGTGTTGTGACATGCAAAGGTTTGAAGGATATACCTTTTGCTTGGCCAGTTTCAACTTGAATCTGTCAAAGTCATTCAGACTTGCACGTTTTTCTTTCCTCTGAATTTTTTGTGCCCAAGATGTTTTGGCCCATTGTGCATTGACATCTTCCTTGTCAAAGACTTTGCGGATGACACCAGTTCTTGCACCATGAGGGACGGCAATTTTGATATCAGTAAGATTGAGGTGCTTTAAGTTGATTGTCTGTCTTGGTACACTGTCACTTGGGTTGTCACATAGAACCTAATCATAAGAACAATTAGAAGGCCAGTTTAAAATCTGTATGCAACGAAACAAATTGGACAGAAAGGACATAAGTTTTATAAAGGATTCACAGAAGACGTCAACAATTTTTTCAAGATTTTTACCCTCCCCTTTGTCAACTTTGCTTTACCCCCTCCCTCTAAGTTGATGTGGTTTTCGGAAAGAGGCCCCCAAAGTCAAGATATTCCTACATCTTTAAACTCGAGAGAAGTTTAGTACTAAGTTTTTTCATTTGATAATCTGCATCATGTATTGCCGTTGCAATACACAAAGTTTCTTCCATTTTTGACATGGTACTAATCAGATTCAGTGTAAACATTTTCATAAGAAAATTTCACTTAATTAGAAAACTCAAGGGTTTCAAAATTGTGAAGATGAATGTCAACAGCAGTGTAATCCCCCTCCCCCATCAACCAGTGTCAACTTAAGCATAACCCCTCCTCCCTAATGTAACAGGAATAAACATCTGTTACATCAGAGTAATTCACGATGAGACACTACTCGAACTGAGATTAAAGATTGACTAATAATTATATTGTGAGTTACAGTATATATACAAGTGCAAACGAGGCTAAAGATTATGTGCATAATTAATCCTATCACCGTCCATCCCTTCTATAGAAAAAAAAAAGAAAGTTCTTTTTTTTACATTAGCATAAGGTTAGCAACTTAATGGCTAAATTTAATAAGAAAACAAACATGAAGGGTAAAAACAACATAAGGACTAATATACAATGCAATGCAATTACATTAGGTATAATATCAAATCCGAGTCCAAAAGACGGAATAAGAGTCAACATCGGTGATAACCACGAATTCTCTGGGGCAACATTCACAGTTGACGAACCAATACGAGAAGAACTATTGTTCAACGTATCGTGAGAACATTTCAGAGTATTGTTAACAACGTCCATTGGGATGTGTCTGTTGGTAGCAACAGCCAAACTTTGAGTATCCAACCCAAACGACGAAGAGGGGCGTGTTTCAATGTCTGAAATTTTCCCTTGGATTTCTTTTATGGACTTGCATAGACTCTCCATTACTTTTGATAAACCATTTATGGCATCGAAAATCGGCGTCGGCAAAACATTTTCTTGATTAAAACACCATAAATATGATTGAAAGCTTTGCATCCTGACTTAGAACAGATGATGCAGGAATGATATCTTCCACGAATACAACAATTAGGATTGCTTCAAATTCACAAGGAGAATGACCAAAGCGATTAAAGTCACGGCAAACATTTACATGGTGAAACTTTGTTATGCGTTTCAAACAAGTATTCTTAAAATGTCCGTGTCCTTTGCAATAGGTACAAGAGTAAGTTGCCATATTAGATTCAAGTCCGACGATTCCAAGATCAATTTCGATAAAAAAAATTTCCACCAAGTCCTATTCTGTTTAGTTCTGTTTCAGTTAAGACGACCGAAAACAAGAAACCAATAAAACGACCAGATTCACCAAACGGGAACTGTCTTTATATATAAATATAGAGCGTACGATTTCAATCACAAGCATCAACCATGAACGGGAGCTTTAAATAGCAGATGTCTCCAATATTATATATTTGAAATAACGATGAAAAACTCACGGTATATATCCCGGATAAGCACTAACGCTATACTGAAACTTTAAAAAAAAAGCCAGATTCTTCAACATTTATAACTGAGAAGGTATGAAGCACATAGAAACATCAGATTCTCCACCATTTGTAACAGGAATAAACATCTGTTACATCAGAGTAATTCACGATGAGACACTACTCGAACTGAGATTAAAGATTGACTAATAATTATATTGTGAGTTACAGTATATATACAAGTGCAAACGAGGCTAAAGATTATGTGCATAATTAAATGCATAATTAATCCTATCACACCAACAATTGATGTCATTTGTGAACAATCCCTAAGAACCTAACAAAATGGCCCAGTACTGGTCAATTACTACTTTCTGCCAATATTCAACTTGAAGCTTTTTCAAAATACTCATAATTTTTGTAGCCCAAAATTCGGCTCTAGGACAGATAAACTCACTCCAATGTGTTCAAACCCCATCATCAGCAATAAACTGCAACTTGGACTTAGCCTATAATTAGTATTTCAGAGAGCATTAACAGAAAATATTAACCTGAAGCTGTTCAGTACAAGACAAGACTGAGCTTGCAAGTTTTTGTACAGATGCTGAGGGTTAATATTCTCAGTATTGCCTGAAGGAAACAGTTTTTTATATGGTTTATTACCCTATGGACAGGGCATGGTCATGAACCTTAGTGATTACAAAACTTGCATCATGTTGCATTCTAAATGTATAAATTTTGAATGTTTGATGTAATGAGCGGGCATTACTGCATAATAATACCCCATCATTACATTGCATTCAAATGTTTGCAGCAAATCAGATTGCATCAAGTTGCTGCCTGAATATAGGGTAAATAATGAAGGTTTGTATATTTTCATTGTTCTTCAACTTGATTCTCTTGCCAGATTTTGTATTTTTCAGACCCTTTTCGTTACCCAATTGACTTACCCTGTTGTGATCAATTATGTCAGCAATAACAACCAATTTGCCATTGAATTTGCCAGTATTAACAAGGGCTACACGGCCAGGTTGAACAAATCTTTTGAAAACCTAGAAAGAAAATATTTCCACATAAATACGTGTAGATGGAACTTTTCTATCTAAACCTTTTTTGATTGACTTTTAGTAGGCCCGAGAAGCTTCCCCCTTCCCCATCAAAAATATTTCCAACTACCAGAAAGCACTGCTTCTTTAACTAGTTATTCAAAACTCTAGCCAAAATACTCTTAATTACAAGCGTTTTATTTGCGACTGTTCAATAAAATCGTCTAAAATTGTCTCACCATTTTCAACTGCTGCAAAAAAGTAGGCCTAACAGGTCGGATCGAATGAAAAAGAACCCACACATGCGTTGCACTCGAATTTGATATGCGAAAGGCATTATGGGAAATTTTACTACCTGTGTACTTTACCTCCTGAGTTT
Organism: Chrysaora quinquecirrha; assembly: GCA_014526335.1. NCBI lineage: Eukaryota > Metazoa > Cnidaria > Scyphozoa > Semaeostomeae > Pelagiidae > Chrysaora > Chrysaora quinquecirrha. The sequence goes on from JACTAT010000149.1 coordinate 362,439, forward strand.
TTCTGCTCTGGCCTATCTTCATACTTTATTAGTGAAGAAAACCGGGGGAAATTGTTTAATTTCAGTGAAAATTCGATTTTTACCAAGTGAAAGAAATAATTTTTGAAAAATTTGTTAATTTTTACAGAACTATTAGAAAATTAGAGAATTTAGTAAGTGTTGAATATTTTATGCTTTATTACAAAATTGAAGATTTCAAAGCTGTATAAACAATTGCTGAAAATTTGGTTTAAAATTTGTGAATTATTTCGGAATTTTAACCAAAGGTTAGGGGGCTTTAAAGGGGGGGAGGGAGGAAATCAACCCCAACAACAACACAACAACATTTCTCGCAAGGGTGTTGTTTTTTGCAAAATAGCAAATTGAATTGAATGAGCAAACGGTCGGGAAAGCAAAGTGGATTTGCAGTTGTTCACAGTCGCCTAAAATGGCTGGTGTAGTGGGTGAGATTAAACTTTCAGTAATTTCTTTTGCATGTTATTTATTAATTCATCGAATTATTTATCTTATATGCCGTGTACTTTTCTGCAACTTAGTAAAATTCTCAAGCTCCTGCGCTATGCAATGCATTAGAAAATTGATTGCCTAGGCCAAAAACTAACTTTTCCGGATTTCGGTTTTCTTTGGTGTGAAATGCTTGTTTTATTTTTCCGCTCCGCCGTTTTAAGCTGGGATGCATGAATATTTTTTATCCATCAGGCTTTTTCGCTGATTTTCATGCCTAAAACTGATGTTTTTAAAGCAAGAGGAAGGGATAGATATATACAAATACTAGTTTTAAAACTTTCTTGTCTTTCGAATTAAATATATTTTCATCCCATACACAGCAAAGAACAATATATTCAGGCTATAAATTAATTAACTGCGTGGTATTTCAACACCATCTTCTTGCAGATGTTTCACACTTGCAATATGGCTGTTTAGAGAAGTCAAACCGTGGCAACAATGCCATACATTCACAAAGTATCATGTTGATCTAAATCACCAAACCTGCATTTTGCCCATTTTTCTTTTCCCAAAGGCTGGACTAAGTGGTTGTGTGTGGCTGAGTGGTCAAATCCTATGGCTCACGATTGTTAAGTTGTGGGTTTGAATCTTGTCAGGACCACTGTCCCCAAGCCTACAGTCAACTCGGCCGCCCATCCCTCCAAGGCTGGTAACCGAGGGTATTCATTCAAGTTTATCAATATACATAAGGGCCAGAGTGCATTCCATGTTATCGCCACACTGGAGAATACGCCAATCAAATCAGACTTCACGCCAAAAGAAACAATAGATCTATTGTTTTATAATTAAATAATAGTCTAGGCGATTGTTTTTTTGAAAGATCCATGCCAGTATGGCAATAAAATTTCAGACTCCATGCCAGAGATCTCCGGCGTAGGCTACATGGAATGCATACTGACATAAGGGCACAACCTGCACATTCACATGAGCTTGAACCCCTTTAAGTTATACCCTATGATTGTGTTTGAAAAGCATTAGAAATCTTTTTCAGTAATATTTTATCACTGCAAGACTTATTCAATTTCATCTTAAGATGAAGTAAATTTTATGAAGTTTTAATACTAGAATAGGGCCAGAATTTAAGAATATCTGCCTCTTTGTTGAAAGCTAAGTTTCTTATAAGAAATGGTTTTTGCCAATAATGATTTAAGGTGATTGTTTTTTCAGTGCCAAGAAATTTTCGCTTACTTGAAGAACTAGATGAGGGCATTAAAGGATTCGGAGATGGCAACATTAGCTGGGGCCTTGAAGATGATGAAGACATGGTCATGTCAAAATGGACAGGTACAATCATTGGACCACCGAGGGTAAGATACATTATCATCCTTATTGTAATGCCTACTTCATGGTTGATCACTACGGTTATGTCTACCATTGCTTCAGTGATTTTAGTCATCAATATCATTGTCATCAAAATAATTGTGATCATTACCTTGATCATTATCATCATCATATGCATCATCACCATCATTGTCATCATTTATCATTATCAGCATCATGAAAACAATAACCATTATTATTATCATAATGATAATCATCATCATCAGCATCATCAAGATCCTCATCATCATTATCGTCATCATCACCATCATCTTCATAAGCATCATCATCATTGTCCACATTGTCATCACCATCATAATTATTATTTTCTTTATTTTCATCATCATCATCATTATCTTTATCATCACCATCATCATCATCATCATTATCATCATCATCATCCATCTGATCAGATCCATTTGGAACAAATCCTGTTTTTTGAGGGGTGTTTACACGGGATAGGATTAAAAAATGTTTGTGTTTACACGGGATCCAGGACAATTCTCTTTGTATTTATTTCACACCTAAATTGTGATAAATGAAAATGGCACCTGCTTTTCCAAAATAACAAACTGTAAATCGTAATGGAAATAGGAAATTTAATAAGCCTTAGATTCGAGAATTGTAAGTAATTTCAAAGGCAGAAAAAATTTTAAGGTCAATAGTAATAATAATGTTTCTGCGAATTCAGCTTTTTTCCTGTTAAAGTTTTATTTTCCAATTTTTGAAAAGCATTTGAGTGGTACAAAACTTCAAAATTGCGATAAACAGCAGAAACATTTTCAGGCATACTTGAAAGCTTTTTTCATCTGACATTCCTCAGAGTATTAACGTCAGAAACAGACCAAAACAATGAACTAGGGCGGAATTTATACCCAGATGCGGCTCAAAATGCACCAATCAGTTGGTCGGATACAGCAGGAAGACCAACAGATTTATTTGAAGAGTCCAAGTGAGAAAAAGAGCTCTTTCTGTTTACACAGAACCAGTCTTTTGGCTTTGATGTACACAGATTCCAAAACCCTTAAGTGAAACAAAGATCTTGCTTTGCTAATGTTTTTTAAACAATGCTCGCTGTAATTTTCTGCACAAATTGGGTTATCGAGTAGGTGTTGTCCAATGGCCGAATCATGTTTGAGACTAGGTTTTGTTTGGACCCCCATGGTGGTTGCTCTCTCTCGTTGCCCTCTTTGCCATATTGCTATTTGCTATCAAAGTATTTTTATATTTCTAGACAATATTTGAGAATCGGATATATAGCTTAAGGATAATTTGTGGTTTAAAATACCCAGAAGAGCCACCAACAATTTCATTTATTACAAGAATAAACATGAATGGCGTTACACAGATGGGTCAGGTAAGGTTTGATTCTATTCTATTATGGATGGCAATGGAGTACCCAAGTAATGACGTCACAAAAATCTATTTTTAGCATTTCGAGATTCGCTCTTCAGTTTCTGAAAGAGCATAAAAAATAATGCCTAAATATGCAAAATCAGTCAAATGTATCAAACATTGACTGAGGTATGGCCATCCAAAGAAATACATGTCAATAGAAAATCACTGTATTTTGCGCCTTGTTCAAAATGTTATGAACAGAAGCAAAAATACAGTAATTTCCTATTGAAGTGTATTTCTTTGGATGGCCATACCTCAGTCAATGTTTGACATATTTAACTGATTTTTGCACCAATAAGCATTATTTTTGACGCTCTTTCATACCTTATCATACCTGTAGGCATATATTGTTATTTAATAGTCTTTGAGTTGTACAGTCACTTTCAGTCACAAAATGATGAGCAAATTTCGAAATTCTAAAAATAGATTTTTGATGGCGTCACACTTGGGTACTCTATTCGAAAACCATAACCTTTCAACATTTCCACTCTAAGATCCTTGCCAAATGAGCATAAAATGTTGGTCAAACATCTGAGATATGTTTTACAACCAATGTTTGATCTCATGGCCAAATGGCAAACAGTTTTTGACAAACGTATTTCTAATGAGTAATGCTGAAATACTGCTGCTCTTGATGAAATCTAATATACGCTTTGTTGCATAAAATGCTTTGGTTCAAGCCCGCCGCACATGGTCTTCTATCCTGTTTGATATTTTTTGCCATTCGTGGCAAATTCCTCGCGTCTTTCAGTCACATTGCAATGGCTTCATTTCATTGTCATTCATACTTTTTCAGGTATTTTCCTCACAAGCATGAATCACAAATTTTTCAGAAAATTCCGCGCAGACACTGTAAGAATTTTGCTGAGCAAAGTGCTATTTGTGGCATTTTGCGCAGCAAAATTCTCACCGTGTGCGGCAGGCTTAAGATATTAGGAGTTAATATTTGTTCCAGGGAATGCGATAATGACATGGAAGCAATATCAATTGGCTCTGTAAGTCCCTCAGTGCTGTGTAGCAACCATTGTCTATAAACTGAGATCTGGAGATGTTTTTCTCATCATTGGGACTTCAGCAAGGGCGGTCATTGTACCTGCCCAATGCCAAAATGCCCTTCGCTTCTGGGGGGTTGGAGAAGAAACAAAGCATGAAATGAGTGAATGAAAAGACAAGTACCTAAAACAAGCAAGCAGGGTGGGTAGACGGGATAAAAGTCCGTTTGACAAGCACTTTGAACCGTTCCCTAATGTGATGCAAGTGGGGGATGATAATATAAAAGGCCCTGTTACATATTAAACCAGAATAAATTGCATTTAGGTTTGCCTTAATCTTTTTTGCAGGTTGATAAAAGACATATGAGCATGTTAAGCAGATGGCAGCGAGAATTTACCATAAAAGGTCTGCTTTGCGAAATCAGAAGGTAATGAAATACATTTTAGTATTCGTTTTGACTATTCTTTTGTTTTCTTTCACCAAAGGAGGTCAAGCATCCCTGACTAGTTTCCAACTTACCTAATGATACAGAATTTCGGGGGGACGTCATCCAGGCTTCACAGCAGTTTTCTACACAACGTGAGTTGTCATTTAAGTCCTATGGTAGAGAAGACTCATGGTGACGATGATGATCATGATCAAATTGATGATCATGATGATGGTCATGATGATGATCATGACGTTGATGATGATGATTTTGAAGATGGTAATGATAATGATTATCATGATGATGATGATGATTACGATGATGATGATCATGATGATGATGATCATGATGATGATGATGATGATGATTCATGATTATGTTGATGATGATGATGACTATGATGATGATAATAATGATGATGATGATGATGATGATTATGATGATGCTGATGATGATGATGATGATGATGACGTATGATGATTATGACAATGATGATGATGGTGACGATGAAGATAATGATGATGATGGTAATAATGATGATGATGTT
>JACTAT010000149.1:398514-551923 GCA_014526335.1 Chrysaora quinquecirrha
TATAATGCCCTTGAGTAACGTTCCTTGCTCTACAGTAAGCATTGCAAGCACTTCCATACCAATCATTCATACAAATCTTACTGCCATCTGTGGTATTACATGTATAATGCCCTTGAGTATCGTTCCTTGCTTTACAGTAAGCATTGCAAGCACTTCCATACCAATCATTCATACAAATCTTACTGCCATCTGTGGTATTACATGTATAATGCCCTTGACTATCGTTCCTTGATTTACAGTAAGCATTGCAAGTACTTCCATACCAATCATTCATACAAATCTTACTGCCATCTGTGGTATTACATGTATAATGCCCTTGAATATCGTTCCTTGCTTTACAGTAAGCATTGCAAGCAATACCATACCAATCATTCATACAAATCTTGCTTCCCTCTGTGGTATTACATGTATAATGCCCTAAAATATCGTTCCTTGCTTTACAGTAAGCATTGCAAGCACTTCCATACCAATCATTCATACAAATCTTACTGCCATCTGTGGTATTACATGTATAATGCCCTTGAGTATCGTTCCTTGCTTTACAGTAAGCATTGCAAGCACTTCCATACCAATCATTCATACAAATCTTACTGCCATCTGTGGTATTACATGTATAATGCCCTTGACTATCGTTCCTTGCTTTACAGTAAGCATTGCAAGCAGTTCCATACCAATCATTTATACAAATCTTACTGCCATCTTTGGTATTACATGTATAATGCCCTTGAATATCATTCCTTGCTTTACAGTAAGCATTGCAAGCACTTCCATACCAATCATTCATACAATTCTTACTGCCATCTGTGGTATTACATGTATAATGCCCTTGAGTAACGTTCCTTGCTCTACAGTAAGCATTGCAAGCACTTCCATACCAATCATTCATACAAATCTTACTGCCATCTGTGGTATTACATGTATAATGCCCTTGAGTATCGTTCCTTGCTTTACAGTAAGCATTGCAAGCACTTCCATACCAATCATTCATACAAATCTTACTGCCATCTGTGGTATTACATGTATAATGCCCTTGACTATCGTTCCTTGATTTACAGTAAGCATTGCAAGTACTTCCATACCAATCATTCATACAAATCTTACTGCCATCTGTGGTATTACATGTATAATGCCCTTGAATATCGTTCCTTGCTTTACAGTAAACATTGCAAGCAATACCATACCAATCATTCATACAAATCTTACTTCCCTCTGTGGTATTACATGTATAATGCCCTTGACTATCGTTCCTTGATTTACAGTAAGCATTGCAAGTACTTCCATACCAATCATTCATACAAATCTTACTGCCATCTGTGGTATTACATGTATAATGCCCTTGAACATCGTTCCTTGCTTTACAGTAAGCATTGCAAGCAATACCATACCAATCATTCATACAAATCTTACTTCCCTCTGTGGTATTACATGTATAATGCCCTTGAATATCGTTCCTTGCTTTACAGTAAGCATTGCAAGCACTTCCATACCAATCATTCATACAAATCTTACTGCCATCTGTGGTATTACATGTATAATGCCCTTGAGTATCGTTCCTTGCTTTACAGTAAGCATTGCAAGCACTTCCATACCAATCATTCATACAAATCTTACTGCCATCTGTGGTATTACATGTATAATGCCCTTGACTATCGTTCCTTGCTTTACAGTAAGCATTGCAAGCAGTTCCATACCAATCATTTATACAAATCTTACTGCCATCTTTGGTATTACATGTATAATGCCCTTGAATATCATTCCTTGCTTTACAGTAAGCATTGCAAGCACTTCCATACCAATCATTCATACAATTCTTACTGCCATCTGTGGTATTACATGTATAATGCCCTTGAGTATCGTTCCTTGCTTTGCAGTAAGCATTGCAGGCACTTCCATACCAATCATTCATACAAATCTTACTGCCATCTGTTGTATTACATGTATAATGCCCTTGAGTATCGTTCCTTTCTTTGCAGTAAGCATTGCAAGCACTTCCATACCAATCATTCATACAAATCTTACTGCCATCTTTGGTATTACATGTATAATGCCCTTGAGTATCGTTCCTTGCTTTACAGTAAGCATTGCAAGCACTTCCATACCAATCATTCATACAAATCCTACTGCCATCTGTGGTATTACATGTATAATGCCCTTTCGTATCGTTCCTTGCTTTACAGTAAGCATTGCAAGCACCTCCATACCAATCATTCATACAAATCTTACTGCCATCTGTGGTATTACATGTATAATGCCCTTGAGTATCGTTCCTTGCTTTACAGTAAGCATTGCAAGCACTTCCATACCAATCATTCATACAAATCTTACTGCCATCTGAGGTATTACATGTATAATGCCCTTGAATATCGTTCCTTGCTTTACAGTAAGCATTGCAAGCACTTCCATACCAATCATTCATACAAATCTTACTGCCATCTGAGGTATTACATGTATAATGCCCTTGAGTATCGTTCTTTGCTTTACAGTAAGCATTGCAAGCACTTCCATACCAATCATTCATACAAATCTTACTGCCATCTGTGGTATTACATGTATAATGCCCTTGAGTATCGTTCTTTGCTTTACAGTAAGCATTGCAAGCACTTCCATACCAATCATTCATACAAATCTTACTGCCATCTGAGGTATTACATGTATAATGCCCTTGAGTATCGTTCCTTGCTTTACAGTAAGCATTGCAAGCACTTCCATACCAATCATTCAAACAAATCTTACTGCCATCTGTGGTATTACATGTATAATGCCCTTGAGTATCGTTCCTTGCTTTACAGTAAGCATTGCAAGCAATACCATACCAATCATTCATACAAATCTTACTTCCCTCTGTGGTATTACATGTATAATGCCCTTGAATATCGTTCCTTGCTTTACAGTAAGCATTGCAAGCACTTCCATACCAATCATTCATACAAATCTTACTGCCATCTGTGGTGTTACATGTATAATGCCCTTGAGTATCGTTCCTTGCTTTACAGTAAGCATTGCAAGCACTTCCATACCAATCATTCATACAAATCTTACTGCCATCTGTGGTATTACATGTATAATGCCCTTGACTATCGTTCCTTGCTTTACAGTAAGCATTGCAAGCAGTTCCATACCAATCATTTATACAAATCTTACTGCCATCTTTGGTATTACATGTATAATGCCCTTGAATATCATTCCTTGCTTTACAGTAAGCATTGCAAGCACTTCCATACCAATCATTCATACAATTCTTACTGCCATCTGTGGTATTACATGTATAATGCCCTTGAGTATCGTTCCTTGCTTTGCAGTAAGCATTGCAGGCACTTCCATACCAATCATTCATACAAATCTTACTGCCATCTGTTGTATTACATGTATAATGCCCTTGAGTATCGTTCCTTTCTTTGCAGTAAGCATTGCAAGCACTTCCATACCAATCATTCATACAAATCTTACTGCCATCTTTGGTATTACATGTATAATGCCCTTGAGTATCGTTCCTTGCTTTACAGTAAGCATTGCAAGCACTTCCATACCAATCATTCATACAAATCCTACTGCCATCTGTGGTATTACATGTATAATGCCCTTTCGTATCGTTCCTTGCTTTACAGTAAGCATTGCAAGCACCTCCATACCAATCATTCATACAAATCTTACTGCCATCTGTGGTATTACATGTATAATGCCCTTGAGTATCGTTCCTTGCTTTACAGTAAGCATTGCAAGCACTTCCATACCAATCATTCATACAATTCTTACTGCCATCTGAGGTATTACATGTATAATGCCCTTGAATATCGTTCCTTGCTTTACAGTAAGCATTGCAAGCACTTCCATACCAATCATTCATACAAATCTTACTGCCATCTGAGGTACTACATGTATAATGCCCTTGAGTATCGTTCTTTGCTTTACAGTAAGCATTGCAAGCACTTCCATACCAATCATTCATACAAATCTTACTGCCATCTGTGGTATTACATGTATAATGCCCTTGAGTATCGTTCTTTGCTTTACAGTAAGCATTGCAAGCACTTCCATACCAATCATTCATACAAATCTTACTGCCATCTGAGGTATTACATGTATAATGCCCTTGAATATCGTTCCTTGCTTTACAGTAAGCATTGCAAGCACTTCCATACCAATCATTCATACAAATCTTACTGCCATCTGTGGTATTACATGTATAATGCTCTTGAGTATCGTTCCTTGCTTTACAGTAAGCATTGCAAGCACTTCCATACCAATCATTCATACAAATCTTACTGCCATTTGTGGTATTACATGTATAATGCCCTTGAGTATCGTTCCTTGCTTTACAGTAAGCATTGCAAGCACTTCCATACCAATCATTCATACATATCTTACTGCCATCTGTGGTATTACATGTATAATGCCCTTCAGTATCGTTCCTTGCTTTACAGTAAGCATTGCAAGCACTTCCATACCAATCATTCATACAAATCTTACTGCCATCTGAGGTATTACATGTATAATGCCCTTGAGTATCGTTCCTTGCTTTACAGTAAGCATTGCAAGCACTTCCATACCAATCATTCATACAAATCTTACTGCCATCTGAGGTATTACATGTATAATGCCCTTGAATATCGTTCCTTGCTTTACAGTAAGCATTGCAAGCACTTCCATACCAATCATTCATACAAATCTTACTGCCATCTGAGGTATTACATGTATAATGCCCTTGGGTATCGTTCTTTGCTTTACAGTAAGCATTGCAAGCACTTCCATACCAATCATTCATACAAATCTTACTGCCATCTGAGGTATTACATGTATAATGCCCTTGAGTATCGTTCTTTGCTTTACAGTAAGCATTGCAAGCACTTCCATACCAATCATTCATACAAATCTTACTGCCATCTGAGGTATTACATGTATAATGCCCTTGAGTATCGTTCCTGCTTCTGCAATGCGTTTTACATGCACTCCCATACCAATCTTGCAAGCATTGCTTCGTACCTTGATTGCTGCATGTGTAATGCCCTAATGCATTGCTATCACTTGGTCGGCAGTAAGTTTTACAATCATTTTGGTAGTAATATTGGTCACAGTTAACCTTAACAGAGAATGTAAAACTGCTTACATCACCCGATAATGTTGCTGTTTGCTCTTGACCTGCTATACCATTAAAGGCTGGGTTTATTTGGAATGTTTTTTCGTAGTTGTCGATGAGGTCATCACCACTTCCGTCGTCATCATCCATTGCCGTTACATAGACGACCAAAGTTCTCTAAAAAAGCAGAGAAAATAATTAGCCACTGTGCAGCAATTTGAAATTCTAATTTTACATTTGAACTTCACCTAGCGTTTTGCATTTGGTTTTGTCTTGTCTTGTTTTTGTTTGTGCAAGAACAGAAAATATGTCGTGCTTTATACATTTGTCCTTCAACCTCCATATAACGAAGTGGGACGCTTGTCCGCTGTGTTGAGGTTGTTTTTGGTCGTAGTGTATGCTGTTAAGATGAGTACGTTAATGGGTTTCCACCTTTAAGTTTATTTATATCTGAAATAGTGGTCTCTGTGGCGCAGTGTTTAGCGTGCTGGACTCACAACGAAAATGTTGTGGGTTCGAGCCACGGTCTTTCGACTTGTGCTGAAGAGAGAACAACCTTGGGAAAGTTGTTAGCACAAATGTGCCTCTCTCCACCCAGGTGTATAAATGGGTACCTGGTCGGTAGTTACGAGCGCCGTGTGTGACTGCACCCTGCTATATGCTAATGCATCCAGACCAGGATCCAGACCAGGGGTAAAGTGTAAAGTCGACTGAGTAGCCCTAGGCTAGTAGTAGACTCAAAAACGGCAAAAATAGTGGTATGGATCAGCGACAAACTAGAAGAGAAAAGACAGAAGTGCTTGGTTCGGTAGGCAACGACAATAAATATGATGACAAAGACGACAAGGAAAGAATGGCGAAAAGAAGAAGAAGAAGAAAATGTACACAAAGAAGAAAAAGAAAGACGAAGAAGAAGGCGAAGTGGAGGAAGGAGAAGATGATGAAGAAGGAGAAGTTTCAAAACTACTTTAAATGAATATACCGTATTTCATCGACTGATCTCAAACAGGAGCAATTTTTTGAAAATTTATGAAAGAAGATACGCTCTTACAAAAATTAAGTTTTGCAGCAATTAGCAAAAGGCGTCTCTTGATTCCTCCAATCGCCAATCACGAGCTTGCACATCAAAGGAGTATCTGGGAATTACCTGATGCGAACTCAAACCAAAGTATTCGAATGAGGACGCTTATTCGAAGAAATACGGTATATCCATTGTGGCTTCATCCACGAGGCATCGATTGTTCTTTCGAGGGGCAATGCCCACGAAACAATTACCTAAATATTGATCAAGAGAACAATAATTGAATGACAATAGTTGCTTGATGAACTAGGTAAAGTAAAATTATTCAATTAAAGATCTTTTTCATTTATTAGGACGCTTAAACCTTACCTTCCAAGTATTGAAGTTGAATTTCAGAGGATTAGTTTTGCTTGATCCAAGATCGTTTCCGATGCTAAACGTGATCGAGCCTGTGTTGCCCCAATATTTTGTTTTAAAGTAGCCAAGTGGACAATTATTCGTCGATGAAGGATTCGCGAAATTGGTCAGACAAATTTTGAAGTAAGGATCACATTTTTTGTTTCCTCTCCAGGCCCAACTATCACATGTATCTCCATCATTGTCTTTGTTATCTGGATCGGAGAACGATTTCAGTGTGAAAATAATTTTGCCACTTTGATTTGAGTTCTGAAATGAAGAAACCGTTTTAGTCAGTCTCTCTACAAATTTAAAATTTAATCACCAATTACCAATTAGCCAACCTCGTTCCCAGGGCTATCCCTAGGAACGAGGTTGCCAATTAGCCTGTTCTCCACACTGTCGCATTTATTACGTCACATCGTATACCACAACGTTGCAACATTGTATTTCATGCAGGCTACTACTGATGAAAGACCATTACAAGTTAATTCTATTGATACGAAAAAGTTCATGCTAGTTAAAGATCGGTGATGTGCCTTTATTTCTATTTTGCTAATATTTTGTGGCTCTTCATGTTCGCCTACTGACACGGGGGTAACTGGTCGGGCTAAGACCGTCCTTGGCCCCCAGGCTTCTTCTCAAATTGACCTTTCATTTCATTTCATTTCATTTAGGAGGGTAGCCCTTCAGCAATATCTGTTTTCAAGGGGCCCTCCAAAACTTTAAACCCTGCTTAGCGACATGAAATAAAGACTTACTACATGAGTCGTAGTATTTGCTGCCTTCACCTTAATCAAATTCATTCTAAAAAATTGTAAATACTAGCTGTTGTTGTTAATGGTGGATGGTGGCTGCTTAAACTTTATGATCTGAGCGGGTGTGGTGTGCAAGAGGACTGGGAGCGAATCTACGTCTTTTGTAGTGACTCTCTCTGTAGCCTACAGCCATAAAGACAGTTCCTTGACTAACATGCTCACCAGGCTCCATGTAGCATCTACTTTTCAGCTGTGGCTAAGCGTAGCAGGGCATTTCGCGCGCGACATTGTATTGGGCGTGCCTCCAAGGGTGGCGAAACATGCGAGTGAAAAGCGGGCAACATGTCCCTCCAGTCGCGGAGACAAGAAATGTTTCTGTTGTCTCCCAGAAGCATTTGCGGACATCTCGCTACAAAATTTTGTCCCGCGCTACAACGTTTCCGAGGTGACCAAAATTGGAGACATCGAGGGGGCATATCTTGCACGTTAAGACATGTCTCCTAGTTTAGCCAGGACTTGAAACTTCTTACCTCCCAAATCATTTTTAAAAGAAATAAGAACATGTAAGAAGGACTGTAGTAATGAGGGCTGTGGTATAACCCCGGTATAACTTGCCCTTCCCTCACCTGCTTTCTATAGCATTCTCAAATTAGAAGAAAAATTCTCGAAATTTCCTCGAAATCCTGGTGACCAATAATCCGAATTCTTGTTGCGCAATTAAAAACCGCGAATGCGCGGACGCCAGGTCATGATACCCCGTAAGATAATATTAGCAGGCACTTTTCGTAAATTTTTGACCAAAAATCGTCAACAGTTTTTCCGATAGATAATAATTTAACCAAATGTACAAACTGCTAACGTCACAAAATCTCTTTACACTGCGAACTTCGGGGAACTTTGCTTATATTTACTTATCTCAAATACTTTCGGAGTTAGGAAAAAAGTTGAAACATATTTTTCTCTTTACAAGAACTCTTTATAAGAAACTCAGTTTGTCAAGTCACCTTTTTTTTACATACTTTATTTACAGTTGGTTTTTTTGTAGCTGAAGCTAATTTACACCAACTATTTAATTAACCAAATAACAAGTATAACTAAAATCTAAAACTAAAGATAACAACCTAATTAAATCATTTATATCATACAATACATGTTACTGGAAATTGCAACCTATGTATGATCTAAGCAACAGCGATACTGTATGTAATTGAGAAGAAGAGCAAACAAACAAAATTTAAGAATCAAATATCAAATTAGAAGCAAAATTTATAATGTTATTATACATATCCGATTCCTTGTAAAAAATTTGTGCAAAGCCTACAATTACAAAGATTTGTTTCTCCGTGATATCCTTAAATCTCAATACTGCACTTCTACACAAAATATGGATAAGAAGCTTTTCACTTCACTTCAGTTTACGATAGATTCACCATTGTTTACCCTGATTTACCTTGTTATTTCTGTAATAGTTTATTAGTACCAGTTTTTGTGGCATCCAGACAACTGCAAATGCATGGGCATTCAAATACGATGGGTTCCAATCTCTAGCAAGTTTGGAATTTAAGAAACTCTAAACAAACGTTTAACAGAATTTAAGAAACTTTCAGTACTTGGCCGTTTACGTATTCAGTTTCTTATTAAAACACTAGTAAATGTAGTTTGTAAAATAAGATAAGTTATTAAATAATATAAACAAATTTATACATAACATACAGCAAAATAATAAATAATATCTATTTAATAAGCAACTGGTACTAACCTTGACAAAATACAGGAGCATGAATAAACACACTGCCAGGGAAATAATTCTGCGAGGAACCATCTTTACTCAATCTGTTTTTCCCTTCCTTTGTATTGCACCCTTCTTTTAGTAGTTTATCTTCACACAGTTACGAACATAAAATTCTCACTCTAAACATGTTTCCAGCAACTCTGTTTTCTGTAGGGTTTCTGTATTGAAACTGTCATCGTTAAAAGCGAAATTTGAAGTAAACTAGCTAACTCTCAACTTCCTATAAAGTCTGAATTTTTTGTTCTTTCTTCCTTGAAAGGTTATTTCAATCTTGTCAGTCTGTTTCTTCTTTCTATTTGATAGAAATCTTAGGAAACATACCACAGAACGCCATTTCTTGGAATGGTATTGGTCAAATTCAAATCAGTCCACATCGAAAGTGTAACTTGAGCCATGAATGGGCTGATTTGCCCATGTGGTCGGCTGTTCTTACCTCTTATAAGGGACAATAGGTTGTTTGAGAACATACTTAATCCCGCTAAAGAAGAGAGATGACGCAGTGATCTCCAAGTTATTCAGTAAGAAAAGATTAAGACATCGGTAATCAGTTTCGTAAATTTGTACCATGTCAATTGCAAATTTTGATTACCCCTAGGGCAACTTTGAAAAACGGGGCAAATTGTTGCTTGAAATCAAGAAACCTTTTGATTCATCATAGTCTAATCAAAGCTATCAAGCTAACAAATCGGTATCATCAACTACACTTTTTTTTAGCCCTCAAAGTTGCTTAAAATTTCAGACATTTCATAAAAGTTGCTTAAACGTTGCTTAACACTTTTGTACCTACTAACCACCCCTGACTTCGCGGGTCAAAATCGTCATCTGTTAGGCCTACAACACGACTTTTGGGAGACAGTAAGTGGAAAAACGTTAGCTAACGAACTTCAACATGCAAAACATAAGAACGAAGAACAATTTCCTAACACAAGAAAGAGAATAAGCTTGGTTGTTTGACTTCTTAGTTGCTTACAGTAATTCAATTGAGCCCTCAAGTTGCTTAATGGTAAGGTCAGTTCAGCCCTAGTTGCTTATTGAGCGGTTGCTTATTAAAAAAAAGTGTATGCTGTGTAACAGAGTTTGAATGAGATCTTGTCACAATGATTAGAGACGACAGAAAATGTATTATGTTATGGTGACTTCTTAACTTGTGGTAACAACGCGTTGATTTTGAGGCTTTACTCATCACAAGGCAACTCGAGCGAGTGTTTAAGGCTTTTCTCATCACTCGAGGGTTTAAGGCAACCAACACATTGAGGCAGATAGATGCGGGGCTTCTTTGAAGCAGAGAGAAGAAATTTAGTTCCATGGGGAGTTAATGCTGAGTTTGAAAACTACACTGGCAGTTGCTTCCGGAGATTTTTCTGCGGTTTTCCCACGATTTATCTGCGGTATTCTCAATATCTATGCCTGCCCAGCTTATGAGTAAATTTGTAAATTTGTAAAACTACAGGCTTATTTTATAATGAACCACTTTATACGGAACCTACATGAAGAAGGCCCGAAAATTTAAAGAACTTATACTACTAAAGAGAACATCTTTAAGGAACTTCTCAATGTCGAATGCTTTTATCACTGCAAATACCCAAGAATGAAAAAGCCAGTTCCATTCATTTTAAGTCGAAAATCACATAAATTGTACGTTACACATGTATCTAATGTTTCCTTGAGTATGTAGTCTCGAGCTTTGCTCACATGCAAGTGTCTCTTTTTTATTGTTAAGACCACTGTATGTGCATTTAAAATTAAGGAACTATTAAGGAACTTTTTGAACTACAATTGCCTCTAAAGAGATCCAAAAATAAGGAACTTTAAGAACTAGGGCTTGAGGTAGGTTCCTTATAAAAAGAAGCGTGTATTCTGCCAGGTTAATGGTCCTGTTTTGTGACTCTTTTGGGTCAGTTTAATAGTTCGTGAAATTTTGCCCTAGTTGTGGTTCTGTTTAATGAAAATATGCCGATGTTATGGGTAAATGATATCTCTTGATGCAGCATTGAATGAAGAACATATTTTTGTGAAAGGTTTTTTCACTGGTTGCAGTGTATGTTTGCAAGATGATGCAATGGTCATGGGGCTATCCTATCAAAATCTTGCCCTTGTTATGGGACCTCTCAGGCTTCTCAGAGGCACATGTAAACCCACCCCTCTATAGGGGCTACCCCTCTCGATCCCAAGTTTCAATCACTGGTTTCAATGAAGGAGGTGACTTTTTTTACACCTTTGTCAATAGAGTCGACGAGTTTTAACCTGACAGCAAAATTCATCTGCGAAATTTTCTTTAATCTTCTGAATTTCAAAAACTATGCAGACTTAATTTCTTGCAAGAACTTCTTAACCCCTTAATCTCGTTTCAGCTGTATGAACTTTATTCATTAATTATTTCATTGAAATATCGTTAAAATCGTTGCAGAAGTTCTGAAGGAGAAATATTCAAGGAAACGGAATAATTTCTTATAAAATAGTGAGGCAGTAACGCTGCAAAGCGACGGGAAGGCGAAGCAAAAAAGACGAGTTTTTAAATACTAATATTTCGCCCCGGCATTCAGGGCTTCATCAGAGTAATAAACGAATTAAAATATAACTTCTTATGTTGGCACTAAAAATTTGAATTTCTAAACAAGACTGAAGGTCGTTTAGGGGGTTTTGGCGTTCCAGGGAACATAGGAAACGAAATGTACGCAGAGAACAGGGGAACGTAGCCACATTTAAAAGGTAACAATGGAACATCGGGAAACAGGGGTCAGGTAAAATCCTCCCTGTCAACATGCTTGACTGTCAACATCTGAAAAATAATCCTTCAAAACTCTTGACAGCAAGGGGATTTTCTCAGGAGAACAATTGACACCCCAAACGACCCTCGCCGTTCTCTTTCAAAATACTTTGAGTTGAGTAATAATAAGTTTAACAGTAGATGCTGGAGCTTGGAGCCTGGTGACGGGGCTAACGGAAGAAATGTTCGCAGACCACAGATGTAGACTTCTTTCATCATACTAGTTATCGCTATTGAGTCTATGCTGGACGCTTACTGTAATCGCTCAAAGGTTGAGATGAAATCGAGGAAAAGGTGGGGAAAAGATGGCTAGCCAATCAGATTGGCGGATTTTCCGTTCCATAATCTGACTGGGACTCCAAAAAGTTGGAGTGGCTGACCACTTCATCAGAACAGCTGAAAGATAAAGAGTGCCACTCTGAGCAAACAGCTGTAGGTTGTTGTTGTTGCCTTTTGATGCTGTTTGCGAAGACTGATGTAATAAGTCTACCACAGATGATTCCTTGAATGACCTCGTAACCATCCTGCAAGTGCGTCTCTTGGATTCTTTCGACTTAAGTAAGACCGCGAGATTTTTTATCTTGAGTCCACGCTTGAAATATGATTTAAATCAATTAATCGGGCAGTTCTAAACACAGAAATTTGAATGATTTCATTTAGATTGTAAGGATTTTTATATAAATCAAGTAAAAACGATATTTGTAGCTAAGTAGCTATGTTAAAATTTATATCAATGTCCTCCGTTACTCGACAGCGTTTGTAGGTACTCCAAGAATCAGTGTTGGGTGCATTCCTTCTTATCTTCTGCCATAGAACATGCCTCCAAATACCCTGACTGCAAGATAATACACTTTAGCGTACTTCATGCAGTCTTGGAGATAATTCTTTCTCAGACTGAACAATCTAGAAGTAGAGCGTCTCTTGCATGTGATCACCATGTTTAAGAGAAACTTGCTGTCACAATAGCGTCTTGTTTTCTCTTTCTGTTGACAAGAAAATGAAACACTGGGTTATTTTGGAGTTACCAGTCACCCCAGGGTATTTACTATGACAACTTTTTCTAGCTGAAACATTTGAAATTTGCCTCTAAAACATAATGTTTAATCGTTTAGCCTCATCGTAAAACATTGCTCATCAAACGTCTTGTGCTTACGGCAAAAGGAAATGTTTTTGAGGTTTTCAAAAACATTTGTTTTCAAAATCTGCTTATCAAGCAGTGTTTGGTAACGTTGCCTAACGGACCAACAATCCTTGTAAAGTGATCAAGGTGAAATGGTGTAGCTATTTAGCGACAGTAGCCAGGATCTCGGTGGATATGTTAGCTAATCTAGACCTCCATCGTGTGGCTGTGACGTGACGCTACCGTAGCTGGGGCTCAAACCCGGACCCTTGCTGAGCTTCTGACACGGCGAGCAAGCTGGATAAGACCATGATGCCACAGCAGCTTCGAATGTTTGACAACATAAAATGTTGGACAAGAGTTGTTTTATCGTTAGGCCCTGGCCAAGAAAGAGTTTTCCTGAATTACGAACTAAAGAAAAATTGCAAACTAAGGTATATCAAAGGGGAAAAGAATAAGTACAAAAAGGATAAAATGAAACTTACAAAATAATAACAATAATCATGAGTGATGCAAGAAGGAGTGAAGGCCTTTTTGAATGGCACGTTCAGATTTCCAGGAATACTGCATCCATCTGGCTTGAATGCTGCAAGAAAAATCCGCGATAAAATATTTAGAAGATATCTTCATGAATGGCTCTCCTCTTTGGAATCAACGTAGAACAATGGGAGAAACGTATATTCAAAGAGGGGGGGGGGGCAAAAGCACCCCTTCCATTCTTAACGATAGCCCAGTTCCTATTTTTTTGTCTAAGTGGCATCCCAACAGGTTTACACGCTTTTTTTATATAGAACCACTTTATATAACCTACATGTAGAAGGCCCGAAAATTTAAAGAAGAGAAAACTACTAAAGGGAAAATCATTAAAGAACTTTTGAATGTTGAATACTTTAATCACTGCAAATAATCAAGAATTAGAAAGCCGGTTCCATTCATTTGCAGTCGAAAATCACACACATAAAATATACGTTAAGCATGCATCCAATGTTTCTTTGAGAAGTCTCGAGCTTTGCTCTCATGCAAATGTCTCTCTTTTATTGTTTAGACCACTGTATGTGCTTGTGCAGTTAAAATTAAGGAACTATTAAGGAACTTTTGGAACTACAATCGTCTCAGAAGAGACCCAAAAATAAGGAACTTTAAGAACTAGGCCTTGAGGTAGGTTCCTTATAAAAAAGCGTGTATTTCGGTGTTTTTCACTTGGAGACGGAAAATTGACAAAGCAAAAGCTAAACCAAGTTGAAAATTGTACCTAGGAATTTTGAAGGGGTTTTGAAGTCAACGTGGACGAAGTCTTACCGTCTGCATCCAGGCTTTCCAAAATGACAAGGAAGAGCAGAAACCTTAGGCAACTCATGTTATCAAAAAACTTCTTCATGGAATCGCACAGATTTAGAACAATGTCAGCATGAAAACATACATGCAATGACCTACTTGTGCTTATCAGTTCAATTTGGATGAAAAATTTGCTTCCGTACGCTCCGCAAGAATGGGCAGGGAAAGGGAAGTAACTTTAATATCTTCCGAAAGAAAACAAATGTAAAAATGACGTTTACTTTCTTGCTTTTTTGATTTATTATTTGAACTTCATTTTCACATTCGCGCAGGAGATAAAATAGAAAATTTTTGCATTCTGAAAAGGTTTTGATGACGTCACCCTTTGCCTCTTTTGTGAAACCTTTTTTTTTTTTATATAAGAAACTATATCATTAGATACATGGTCAAAAAGTTAATAAAAAAGATACAAATCTAAAAGGTACAACAAGTTAAAAAAAGGAAATTAAACTAAAGTAAGCAGTTCAATTAACCAATAATTGATAGATATAAAGCAATAACGAGGCTGGGATCCATGGCAAACAACGAAACAATATGGCGGACCGATCGTGAAATTTTTGTAAATCCAGAAACAACTTTAAATAATGTCAAGAAAGGACCCAAAGGTATATTTCAGACTCATTTTCTCTTTGTTTATTAGAAATAAAACTATTTAACAACAATTTAGTAATGTCAATCGCTCTTAGATACTTTTTTATTGCACAATTGCTCATGTAAAAAACTTTATAATTTAGGCCCATCACCTAAAAGTAAAACCAATGCCTAAAAACAGACCCAGACTAGACTTTAAACCTAATTTTATTAAAGAATTTGCTGCGATTAATTTGTGATGCTCTCTTTCTAGATATTCCCTGGAAAGTCGAATATAAGAAGCAGCAAAATGTAAGAATTGATTGACATTTTTGTGCAAAAAATAAGCCATAAGGTGCTGTGACGTCATGGTGTAATCCAGCTGACTCGTGGTGTCAGAAGCTCAGTGTGGTCAGGGTTCGAGCCCAGCTATGGTAGCGTCACAGCCAGAGTCGAGGTCTCGATTAGTTAACCTACTACTGAGATCCTAGCGACTGGTGCTACAACACCATTTCACCTTCACCTTCATTATAAGTATCATGGCCATCATGGCATTTTAATCTGCTGTTATGTTTAAAGAGTTTCCATTTTGTTGTAGAATTGATGGCAGAGCAATTAGATATAGATGTGGATTTCAAAATACAATATATGATGTTCTGAAAAGCAGAAATGGATGGATAGAAGCTGTGAAGTAGGCTAACTAACTATATGATATATTTTTGTAAGAAACTCTTTGTAAGAAACCTCAGTTCTCGGAAAAGTAAGCAATTCCAGTACAGGAAAATTATCCCGAAGCAATCATTCATTTTCATACTGTACTTTAAATTCCTTCTTAGTGAGACTGATTGGGACTTTATCTGGACGGACAAAAGTGGCATAACAGAGATTTTCGATAACACATACCTAGAGGAACACGTGAAAATAAACCATTTCAGAAACCATTACGAGGTTGGATTTTTTTCATGTTTTCATGTATCATCTTTTATTTTTTCATCGTATAAGGTGACTTTTTCTATGTTTCCTAAGTCTGGTTTCCATATAGCTAGCCAGATATTGCTACAGCGACGCATACGATAATATGGTAATATGTTTTAAGCATTAAAATTGTTGTCAATTTGCGAAATTATGCTAAACCTGTGGATAGCCCTCACCACAGACAGCCAGTCGTCCACAACAAGCTTGACACAAGACATCAGGGCAAAGACGCTCACTTTGGAAAGTTTTTAGTAAAACAGATGCGTGTGTTCCTGCTTTACTAATATAACTGCTTGTGAACTCCAGAGGAACTGTCTTTCGTCGATTGATGCTTGATTTAACGTGCAAGGAACACGGAGCCAGAGAAAGACCAGAGAAAGAGACGAATGTCACGTATTAACAATCTACTGAGCTATCTACTGAACTATCTTCTGAACTAAATACAGTATTTACAAAGAAACACAGGTATTTAAAGTCGATATACGGAAGTTGGTTGAAAATCTGAACGTTACAAATAAGGAAAATAGTTATGGTGAGATGCGTTGCTGAGTGATGTAAAACAACAGAATGAATGAACAGGAATAGAAATGGCCTAAAATGATAAGGAAGGGCCTAAACTAAAGAATGTCTAATTCACTACAAGTTCTCCTTCATCATATTCAAGAAAGCAAGCCAACTTCAAGCAGTGACGACGATTTTTGCATTTTCACTACGCGTGAAAAAGTAGAAAACAGGATACCGCAGATAAAAGTGAGAATCAAAGACGTACCACTCAAAATGATAATTGATACTGGTGTTTACTGCATCGAGGGGAACAGATCAGATAAAATTTGATTTAATATCTTTAACGATGTCCGGGCGTCCCCGTCTCTTACTTTGTTGTAGTGGGAACCGAGTGGCAATTCACTTTTTGAGAATCTTGTACACTTTTACCGTAAATCCTATTGACTTCACAGATATCCCTTGCAAATCTTTTTACTTCAACAGGAATCTCGTACGCCTTTTTGAAAAGTGTAAAGCTCCTTGCCTTGATCCGATATTTCATAACGGGTTGGCAGAAAATAAGGCCTCATTGTCAACTATTTATGTCGGATCGGGTAGATCGGATGCCGATACACGATGTCGTATTCATTTCGTACCGTATTTAAGATAAAATAACGTATAATAGGAACCTCAGTATTTTGTTTTCATTGTGCTTCTTTTCTTAGCTTACAAGGAAAAATCTGATGGCAAAGAACTTAAAACGACTGAAAAAACAAATAGAAAGAGAACAAGGGAAACTCGAAGCTTCAAAGTATCCTTTGATTCAATATATTTCACTCATAATTCTTTTTTATCATGCGAAAACATCACCATGTTATCCGATAAAAAAACTAAGATACTTAGTCATTTGTCTTTGGACATGAAGGCATAGTTACCACAGGAGTAAAGACCATTAATATCACGATGCAACCTCATTAACGTTGCTTTCAAAATTCATGACATTGACTTCCTGGATTCTGCACATTTCTTTAGCTTTGTAAATAAAAAGAAGAACATCATGGGGCATGCTTAAAACCTTTTTTCGTCTGACACACTTCAGAGTATAGACGGTAGAAACAGACCGAAACCAAACGTCAGAAACAGACCGAAACCAAACGTCAGAAACAGACCGAAACCATTTACTAAGGCTGAATTAATACCCAATAGCAGATCGAAACATTTTATGTGGACAAATTGCAAAACCTCTAAAATGAAACAAAGATATTGCTTCGCCAATTATTCGGAACCAATCCTCGCTGTTTTTTCTGCACACAAATGCCAGCTTTTTGCTCAATTATTTCCTTAATTTGAATAAAGATGCGACTTTTTCCCGGCAACATTTGAGCTACCTGTAAGCATTTGTTTATTCAATGTGTTATATTATCAATTTTCTGTGAATTTTGAAGTTAACAATTATGTACTCTAGACCATAAACCTAACACAAGACACATTAATACACCCCAAAATAATCGAAAAGGGACTCAGTAATTGGCACCAGCAGCTGCCAAAAGTGCATTTTGTGTCAGATGTGCAAACTCTCTTCCTAAAGAACAGTTCTTTTGTACTCTTAGGCCCAAGCCAAACGATCAAAGACTGTTGGTCAAACATCACAAATTTTCTTGTCAAAAAACATGCTACACCATTCCGCAACGTCGAAAACACTGCATTGTTTGGCCATTGCCTAACAGTTCTTGGTCCAACTTATTCTTGCGATTTTTATTTACGGCACACCCTATCTGTACTGCAATCGTTGCTCTAACAAAAACGTCACACACTGTACGCCTTTGGCCAGCGCCTTAGAAAGCCTAATGATTCTTACTTCTTTTCTTTCAGAGTGAATATCATATGTATGTCGAAGAATTCAAGAAAAATCCAGGAAAATTATGGATCATGAAACCAGTAAGCTTATATACTGTTGATTATGCTTTACTGTATTCTTTCTAAGATCTGAAACATCTTTCGTATACTTAAAGCCTTTTTTCTTCTGATAATCCACATAGTACCATCATGATCAAGTTCCGTCTTTTCTCGAAGGGTTGGATGAAATTCTTCTCTACACTGTTCTATTTTCGGCTGCCCTTCTGTCCCGTTGGTAACTGCGCCCTGATGTTGTCTACCTTTCTCGCGCTTGCTTCCACGTGTTAACTGACAAAGGTGGAGTTCATACCCAGATGCAGATCAAAATGCATCAATCAGAAAAGTGAAGCTGAATCATGTACAAAGTTAGTCAATAAATCATGGTCTTTCGTCAAACGGTTTTCGTCCGCCGTCCGGGAGAGACTTATCCCGTAGTAGCTATTTTGATGTCATGTTAGGCCCATCTTTTATGTCCCTACGGTGAATGCGTACAAAGAGACTGCTGTTTGTGCATAGTCATGGATTTTACCATGCTCAGTAACGATAATTCAAATAGTAATCATAATGAGAACGAAGCTCATTGTATTTCCAGCTTTTTATTGGTGATTTTTTCGTTTACAGATAGCAAAGTCACAAGGAAAGGGCATTTTTCTGTTCAGGAAACTCAAAGACATCATAGATTGGCGAAAGGTACTTTAACATGATAAAAATTAATACTTTCTCAGGAAGCTGGCCGTTGGTGCATTGGCTTATGCTGCCTGAGCAAATATCCCGTTAAGGTTGGTGATTGGATAAGAAATTGACTTTCGGCCAACACACAGCTCACACAGATACCACATATGGTAGCTATAGAGAAAAGAAGAGAATAGTAGAAAGGACCGAGAAACGATAAGAATAAGAAGATTAAGAAAGCAATAGGGAAGGGAAGGGAAGGAAACTCAGGAGCTAAAGCTGCAATCAACTGCATAAATTGTGTTTCACTCAAGCAAATACCTTGTTCTTCGAGGGGGGTAACAGAAGTCAGCAGTCATTCCTGACCAAGAATGCGCGCGCAGCCCTTCGTCATATTAACTACGGGTTTGAGCAAGGCCATGGCCAAACAAGCAAAACATTACTTCTCAAACATCTAAAATTTTGTTTGGCAAACGAAGTGTTTTCATTTTTTCTAGTAATGTTTTGTGACGTGGCCAAACGAGGAAACATTGCTTGTGAAGCAAATCTCAAATGTTTGAAAAACAATGTTTGATCATTTAGTCAGGGCCTTAGGTCAGGCTGTTTTCGTTTTAAGTGATTTTTTGTTTGTTTGTTTTTTTAGGAAGACTATTACAGAACCTTTGACGAGAAGGTACAAACACACGCATTTTTAACTAGAATCGTCCACCAATAAATATAGTAAAAGTTTCTTGAAGAGCTTCAAAGTTTCCTAAGAGCAAACTTTAATTATTTACTGGAACTATTTGAGGATAGCCTCATGTGCCCTTTTTGAGGAAGAGGCTGATTATATGAGAGAGATGCCAGCCGGGCTGAAATGGAATACATAAGACAAATGGCGCCAGAATTGAAACGTTTTGGTACGAAACTAAAGCCACAGTCAAACTGGGCTTGGGCAAAGAGAGTTTCAGCCCGGGCTGCAAAAAAGCGGGCTGAAAATCCTAGCCCACCTAGCCGAAGGAGGGCTGGAATTCAGGCCCGGGCTGAGCTTTAAAGTGAAATTATCTCATGTGATCGCAAAATCAATTTTGCAGACAGATGACTGGAGAGGAGGACTGAGTTTGCAGCCCGCTCAAACGGGCATAAGAGTCGAGCATATATATGATATCATATCAAGAAGTTTCAGTTTCTTACAGAATTTAAAATCACATGAAAAGTATCAATAATGAGGTTGCATAAATCATATAAATAATATTTTGAAGCATCAATCACCAAAATTTTGTTTTTTTTTCTATGTAGAAATATATCTAAAAAATGATTGAAATATTTTTTCATACTTTCTTTTTAGAAGGAAGACAAAGAAGCACCAGAAGCCTACATTGTGCAAAGATACGTTGAAAATCCTTATTTGATTGGAGGTAATGTGCGAACTCAACCAAACAGTACCTTCCCTTCAAACCCATATGCCATATGCTTTCATAACAGAACAACGCATTGTCTTTTGCTGCGGTAGCTGCGGGTTGTTTTAGCGATAGATATGGTATCGATTTCGATAAAGTATTCATCATCATCTTCGTATAAGACCAATCGGATTCTTATCAAATCGTATCAGAATCGTTTGAATCCAAATATAGTTAAAGCATAACCTTAGTACTGTGACCAATTAATAAGGTATTTATGAAAAAAATCACATTAATAAGCAGATCATTTGTAGTCATTCCTTTTGATTTTTTCTCAGGAAAGAAATTTGATCTTCGTGTGTACATTCTCGTGACTTCGGTAAGTACTCTTCTTAATGTGAGATGTCTGACGAAAATCATCGACAGATGGCCGTATGTGATTCACATTTCGTACATCCTTCGTTCTCGTGACGAGACGCATTTTCAATCGTAACTTATCAAGAGAAGCGAAAAAGTTCATTAATTTGCCTGAAACGTTGTTGGATTTCTTTGCAGTATATTCCGCTGAGAGCTTGGCTATACAGAGAAGGTTTTGCAAGATTTACAAATTTCAGATATTCATTGGATTCAATAGATGATACTTGTATCCTTTCAAATTAATTTTTTGCAAAAGTAAAATTTTAAGTGTATGAAAAAGTTTTTATTTTCTAACAGCCAGTGGTGTGAAAGAGGGGAACGGAAGGAGGGGGCAGTCCCCCTACCATTGTCCCAGAGATGGCTTTTCTATGTCGCCTATATCTAATGCAAACATGTCCTAGGATACGACCATACTACTTGCTTATTATATCTTGTAACTTGCCCTAATTTTCTCTGACCACAGACTTCGCATCTCCAGTGTTTGGGCTTTTGCTCCAAAGCAATTGCTAACAACTCGACAGGCCCGTAGACACTGGAGTAGGTCAGACTGGTCCCAATATTGACAAAATCCATTGTTTTTAGTCTTAGCTGTATGGTTGCTTATAGTTCCTATTGGTTGAAGATATTTGTTCGTTCCAACACAACTGTAGATAGGACTGCAGCATACATTAACTGTGTACTCTTTCCTGGTTTTCACTCATGCAGTTAATCATGCAGTTTTCCTTAATACATTGAAAGATGTTCATCTTACTAATGTCGCCGTGCAGAAAACAGCACCTGATTACGATCCAGAGGTCTGTAGATTGTTACTCAATATTAGCATCTTTATTTTATACTCTATTCATTGGCTTACTCATTTCATACTGCATTTATTGGCATCTTCATTTCATGCCATATTCATTTGCATCTTCATTTCATACCGCATTCATCAGCATATTCATTCCATACCGCATTCATTGGCATCTTCATTTCATACTGCATTCATTAGCATCCTCGTTTCATACCATATTCGTTAGCACTTTCATTTCATACCATATTCATTGACATTATTATCTTCATCGTCTGCATTTTTTTCATTGACCTCTTCGTTTCATGCCAAATCCATTAGCATCTTCATGTCATACTGCATTCATTATCATCTTCATTTCATCCCATATTCATCAACAATTGAAAATTATAACAATTTCGTCCTTTTAGGGATCTAAATGGTCTATTCAACAACTTAGAATGTACCTTACAGCAAAGCATGGATCCCAAGTTGTAAGTCAAGTTCAAATTATTTTATTTCAAAGCCCAAGTTACTATTTTACTATTAAAAACCTTCGGGATCTATTCATAACCGAACTGAGAATGTTTGTATCTTCCATGTAGGTCGAGAATCTATTTCGCTTAATGGATGAAATTTTCATCAAAAGTATGCAGAGTGTACAGAGAGTGATGATCAACGATAAACACTGTTTTGAATTGTATCCTTTGCCTAATTTCAGCTTAGTCTCAATCGACAACACTATGTCTCAACTTGCTTAAATTTTTGGCTCATTATTTCGTTAACTCCTACATGCTAAGTATTTTCAATTGTGCTTATATGCCCACGATAATACAGTGACTTAAATCTATCTTTAACTGACCAATAGATATGGTTATGATATTCTCATCGACTCAGATCTCAAGCCGTAAGTATAAACGTATACCAGCCAAATAAAATCAGAGCCTTGGGCTGTATGACTTGGAGAGTTACTCGACGATTTCATTGAGCTCTTTCGCTCAGTGGAAATGTCGTTGGCTCTTTGATCATGCAGTCTGGGTTCAAATCCCATCATCAATCAGTGATTTCAAGTGGGAGAAAAGCCGAATTTTGCGATTCTCTACTTACCTTGATTCTTATCGTAATAGAAATCTGTCCAAGGAGCTCGAATCTAAATTCAATTTACTCTGCCAGCTCTTCTTTATTGCATTTCAACTGATCCGCCCTTTATCGAGAAGACCTGCCATCGTTCGGCCCTTGCCAAACGATCAAACATTGTTTGTCAAACATCTTGAATTCGCTTATCAAGCAATATTTGAAAGTTTGCTTACGTCACAGAACATTACTTGAACATCATTAATTAGCAGAATTCACTGCACGATGTTTAAAACAATATTGAAAAATGCTTGACGCGAGTAAAAATTGTATTACAAGCATAGTTTTCTGAACAAGCAAATTTTATGGTTTTCAGGGGTAACTCCCATATGTAAGGGTACGAGATGTGCCATTTTTTGAGGTACCTTTTTGAGGGTGGAAAATAAATTTTGGGGTATCAAATTTGCTAAAATTACAAACTTTGGGTATCATTTTTGCTAAGATGATCAATTTTGATAAAGTCACAATAACTGTCAAATAAATTTCAGCTGTATAATTCTAAAAAATGACTTTTGAGTATTTCTATGTATAATATTCATATTTCTTTGTGAACTTTGGGGTATACTATTTAGAATTTTTTATAAATTTTGGGGTCTGATTTTTTTTACGAAAATGGCACACCCCCGTCACTGCCCTATTGAAGTTACCCCCGGGCACACTTTGTGCCCAAACCTTTGCAGTAGAATAAGAATCGCTATGTATTCTAGGGCACAGAAAGTGATGTGGCGTCGTGGTCTAGCCCAAAGTGACTCATGGTGTCAAAAGCCTAACGAGGTCGGGGTTCGAGCCCCGGCTACGGTAGCGTCACAGCCAGGGTCGAGGTCTCGATTATGAGTTAACCCTTTTCTGAGATCCTAGCAACTGGCGCCAAATGCACAATTTCAGCTTCACCATAACGTAGAAAAGGAAAAGTAATTGAAAAATCTGGCGGAAAAGGGCCCGAAGAAGTGGGCCTAAAACCGAAAGTTTTGCTTAGGCTTAAATACTGGGCCAATAAGAAGGCCTACTGGACCCTTGGCCCGCTATTTACATTGTTTCAGAAGCTGCCCTGTCTGCGTCGTAGGTTTGAGGCCCCTTCCATTCTTTTCAGTCACTCATTTTTTTTTCTTTAAACCTCTCATATTTGTAATTGAATTGAATAAGCATAAACTGACCCCCAATTGTTTATTTAGGCTGTTGCAATGATCGAGAAAATCAGCTGAAAATGATTTACAAAAATGCACAACTACAGCAAGCAAAGGTTTCTTGACAAATATGGACTCGTAGAACATCGAACATCTTTCAAACTCTTGAAATTTCTACTTCGTTTATCTATTATAGATATGTAACTTAAATTCATTTCAATTTGGATATTGTACTATACAATTCTTACTTATTTTAGAGTGTGGATATTTCAATTAATATTATTATTTTCTAGCTTGTAAAAATTCTGTGTAAAACATGAAAAATAATTTATTGTTTTGAAGCGTTTGATAAGAAGGTTGATTGATTCTTTAAGATATTTTCTTGATTTTCGAGGTACGTATCCTGCAAAACTGGGGTTAAAACCCAAAGGGGGTGCTATTAACTGGTGCTTATGTGGTGGTAACCCTCACACTGATAGTATTTGGTGCCAAAACTAAAAACTATAAAAAAGCTGCAAGCTGCAAATTGCAGACGACAACTCCAAACTGCAAATGACAATATGCAAGCTACAAAATGCAGTCTATAAACCAAAAACTGCAAAAACAAACGGCAAACTGCAAACGGCAAACAGCAGAAACTACAAACTACAAACTGCAGACTACAAACTGCAATCTACAAACTACAAGGTACAAACTACAGAAGACAAGACAAATGACAAACTGCAGACTCCAAACTATAAAACTGCAGACTCCAAACGACAAAGATGCAGACTCCCAACTATAAACTGCAAAATGAAATACTTAAACTGCAGAATACAACCAAGAAACAGCAAACTGCAAACCGCAGACAACAAACGACGAAACCCCGCACAATACGCTGCAACCCCTAAAAGCCTCATTTCGAAACAAAAGCCAACCTCGTTCACATGAAGATTCGTCTGATTTCCAAAATTTTCTTTTGCAAAGATGTCGTAATGGTTCCTAAAAAGTAGTTCCTTTTTCTTTTATTTATTCTTATTTATCATGAAATAAACCATCTAGGATAGCGCAGGCTGCAGAAACAATCATGGAGTATGGTGGAACTCTGATAAAGTCTATGAGAGAGATAAAGGTGTGCCTCCTTGGGGTAAGTATGGGCGGAGAGGTCGTTCCCAAAAACTTCCTTTTGAGTCTGTCTTGATGACTTGCCCGTACAGAACTTCAACAATTCCGTTATCCGTTTGGTAAACGAGCGTCCACCCTTTGAAACTGAATGCTGGCCAGTTGCTATCATTGCACAATTTAGTAGTTAGACTCCCATAGCTTTTGAGTAATCTTGAAAATATTTCCTTGGTATTTTTTTGAGTCTCTCTGCTCCAAAAATTTTATCCCCAAGGAACCCCCCAGGGACCACCTACTCCCCAACAGTGGAGAAAATTCAACAATCAAAGATTAACTGACGGGGTGACTTTTTGTTCATGACACTTAAATTGTGGTAAATAGCGGAAACATTTTCGGGCATACTTAAAAGCTTTTTTCTTCTGACACTCCTCAGAGTATGAACGGCAGAAACAGGCCAAAACAACAAACTAAGGTGGAATTTCTACCCAGATGCAGCTCGAAATGCACCAATCAGAAGCCAAATCAGCATTGTGTTTTAAACACCAATCAGTTTGGGAGATTTAGCATAAAGACCATTGAAAATTAATTGAAGACTGCAATTGGAAAGCCAACTCTTTCTGTATACACAGAATTAGCTTTTTGATGTGGACATATTCCAAAACGTCGACATGATGACACTTAAAATACCTTATCAAGAGTATTGCCTGTATCATGAAATTACTTCCTGTTCATGTTATTAAGTCATTAAGACCACACCCAATTATTATTGCCACACATTTTTATTTTGCAGGATTCAGGTGTCGGAAAATCAAGTCTCGTTCTACGATTTGTGAGTGATAGATTTGACCCATATTCAAGTGCAACAATAGGGTACGTTAAAGGATCTGTATATTTTGTTGAACTACATTTTCCCCTTCTTGGTATTAAATGGTTAGCTCATTTGGTTCTCTAATTTTCTGTTGATTTTATTTGTTTGTTGAATTTATTTGATCTTCTCCTTTCTTATAGTGCATCTTTCATGTCCAAAACATTGACAATGCAAGAACAAACAGTAAAATTCCAGATATGGGATACCGCTGGGCAGGAGAAGGTTAGTGATTGCTTGGTCATGATTTAGTTGATTGATTGATTCTGATTGAGTAACAAACAAGTGCTTGATTGATGATTGATTGTGATTGACTAATGATTGGTCATGGTTGATAAATGATTGATCGTGATTGATTAATGATTTATCATTGTTGATTAATGATTGATTAATCATTGATCACTATGATTGATCATGGTTGATTAATGATTGACTGAGACTGATTGACAATTGATAATGATTGATATGATTAATCGTGGATGATCAATGACCAATCATAATTGCTTAATCATTGATCATGATTGATTTGTGATTGATTATGATTGATTGATGTTTGATTAAAGTTGATTAATAGTTGATCATGATTGATAAATGATTGATCATGACTGATTCATGATTGATAAATGATTGGTCATGATTGATAAATGATTCATTGTGATTGATTAATGATTGATTTTGATTTATTATTGATTGATTAATCTTCTATGATCGGTTGACTGTCAGATGATGAACTAACCAATTCATAGTAATCATTGATTGGTGGACAGCTTTTGCAATCGACCATCTCTTCGTGATCATTGATCGTGACCTGACTCTCTATAAACCTGCATATAAGTTAACCTAACTTGACTAACTTGAATTTCGCAGTAAAGCCAACGTATTAATTAGCTAATATTTTTTTTTCCAGTATAAAGCACTGGCTCCGATGTACTACAGGGGAGCGTCAGCGGCAATCGTTGTTTATGACATCACTTCGGAAGTAAGAAATACGCATTTCATATACGCTTCGAATTTATCAACCGTTACTATCTCTCTAAAAGTCTGTATTAAGCAATGTCTAAACTAGAAGGCATGTCGCGCGCGACATTGTGTTCGGCGTGTCTCCCAGGGTGGCTAAACACGCGAGTGTCAATAAGCAACATGCTCCCGAGTCACGGAGACAAGAAGTCTTACTGTTGTCCCCAAGAAATATTAGCGTATCTCTCGCTACCAATTTTATCGCTCGCTACAAAGTTTCCGAGGTGGCTAAATTGGGAGACATCGAGGGGACATGTCACGTGACAATATCACGCGCCACATGTCTTCTAGTTTAGCCAAGCCTTTAAAGGAATATGTTGCGTACTTTCGGTAACTGTGCAGTTAACGTGGACGTTGATTTGACCTTTTTCTACAGAAAGAGACATAGAAAAGGAAATTTCCTCACCAGTTATTCTGACCGCTCCAAATGGTTAATATGTGCCTGGTTTCTGTGGCGCAGCAGTTAGCGTACAGGGCTCACAATGAGAATGTTGTGGGTTCGAGTAACGGTCTTCCCACTTGTGATTGCAGAGATAACAACCTTGGGCAAGTTGTTAAAACTAATTTTCCTTTCTCTACCCAGGTGTCTAAATGGGTACCTAGTCGGTAGTTATGAGCGCCGTGTGTGGCTGCACCCTGATGCTAGATGCATCCAAATCCGGGTAAAGCGTAATGTCGACGGAGTCGCCCTAGGCTAGTGGTAGACTCAAAAAAGGCAACTTTACTTTACTTTACCTGCAGCGTGTGACCCAGATTGATGTTCCTGTACGAATATGCACTCATTTAACTTGTTTTCAATAGGTCGCTGGTTGTCACTAAACGGTTGTGCTGAACGATTGTCAAGGAAATGGAATCCATATAATTCATCTAGTTTTTTAGTTATTTTTTGTTTACAGAAATCTTTCCTAAGTGTGCAAGCATGGGTTAAAGAGCTGAATCAGTTAGGCCCTAAAAATATCATCATCGCCATTGCTGGAAATAAATGTGATCGTGCCGTGGAAAGAGAGGTAATTGGTTTTTCTTCATAGTTCCAAAATGATAATTTCATTTGCTTCAAAACCACGTTGAGCAAGCGAGAAATTTTTGACAGAGCTGTAATGCTCAGGCCCGTGCGAAACGATCAAACATTGTTTGTCAAACATTTGAAATTAGCTTATCAGGAAATGTTTGAACGTTTTGCTGCGTCACGAAACATTGATTGGCAAGATTAATTCACAAAACACTGTTAGTTTGTGAGTGGTACGAAGCTTCTAAATTGTGAGAAAGGGTGGGAACATCTTTGGACATACGGGAACATACTTATAAGTTTTTTTTCGGCGCTTACTCAAGGGAGGGTGCGTATTCAACGAAAGACGATATCTAAACGTATTTGTTGGAAATGAACCTATGCAAGGACCTTGTCAAAGCCGAGGATTTAATTGTATGACCTACTCATTTTTTTATAGGTACAAACCGAGACTGGCCGAGAATATGCGGAGGGAATCGGTGCAATTTTCGTTGAAACTTCGGCCCTAACAGCCGAGAATGTACATCAGATCTTTGCTGAAATTTGTAAGTGGTTCTTAATTCATTGGAATATAATATCCCGATCCTGTATCCTTTTAGTTTACTGTAGAAGTGTGCTATTGCGTCAGCCTTTGTGTCAGTTCTGAGAGATATTTTTATTCTAATATAAGCTGAGGGAAGGAGACAATAGTACTAGGATTACCTTTATGAATTGGATTGGAACCTGGAGTGCATGGCCAGAGAGCCAACGAATTTTCCACGTTGCTGCTGTTTCATGGTCCAACAGTCCAGGTTCGAATCCTGTCTATTTTGGTGTGCAACTTGTGGAAAGATATATCCTTGTGTTTGCTATTAACGAAAAAATACATGAATATTTATGGTGCTGAAGCAGTTTCAACAAAGCCTGAACACAAAAAAGTCAGACGTGAGGTAAGCGTTGGGCTGTATGACTTGGAAAATTATTCGGCAATTTTAGTGAGCTCTATAACTCAGTGGAAGCGTCGTTGACTCTCTGGTCATGCAGTCCAGGCTCTCTGGTCACGAATCCCACCTATTGTGGTATGCAACTTGTGGAAAAATCTATCGTAATGTTCGCCATTCACGACAAATATGTATTATAGCCGTATCATGCCTAGAAGTATGGCAGCCAGCCGAATAAAGGGGTGCTTATTCTAGGAAATCTGGTATAAAGAAATCATCGAAACAACTTCACTGCATTTGCTAAACATGCTCTTTTGTATTCATAGGCACCGCATTACCGCCAGAGGCAACGAGATACCCTTACCAAACAATGCCGATTAAAGACTTGTATAAAGCCAAACCGAAGCGTAATAGTGGCTGCTGTAATTCGTAATTTCTTTATAATTTTAGTGGGAACATTTTGTGATAGAAAAAGTAGATTTGAATTTTAATACGATGGAATACGCGTTTTCTGCACTTGTTCGGATGTGTAAAATTTGAATAAGATCAAATGTATATAGAAAACAGGCCTGTTTAGATTTCGACCCTCCGCACAGACAATTTGCCAATTGGTGCTGAACTGCTTATCGAATTTAGTCTTTTGAGCAGCAAGCTTTGGCCAAATGACGCCAACGAAGCATGTTGGCTTTTGCTCAGGGAGGGACGGCTAAAACCTGAACGTAGCCAACATTAAGGCCAACATTTAAGCCAAAACATTGGGTAGGATATTAACGTTAAAATTAGATACTAAAGAAAGCGGAGGCAAAAACTCAGAATTTGGCACACTTAGCTTTTGAAAGGCCTACGTGTGCGCTTTCTTTTGTATCAAAACCATGGTCTTGATTGAAGAGGCTGGGACCACGGTCGGAAAGTTTTCTATTTGGGTTTGTTTCTATGTCTTTTCCATGGAGATAAACAAACTTAGCAGATTGCTTCTTAAAGACAAGAGTTGAATGAAGTTTTCACCCAGTTCAACCTTCAGTGGCACACACGAGAAGGTGGCTAAACGCTGCCAACCTTCCAATTTGAAAGTTGAGAATGCTGAGTGCGGTGTTACTGCAGGCTTTACTTAACAAGTTCCCCCAATATCCCTGGGCCTCTTCGCTACTTACAATAATGAAAATAACTAAAACAATTAATGATAGAGAGTTGAGTTAATTTCTTAAATGATTTTCTAAAAACTGGGAAGCCATAATATTAAGGGTTTTTTATTACGATAGAAATTAATTTCGTTAGTCATTATTTTAACTGACTGCTGCTTAGCAAAGCTAGAGAAAATAATCAATAGACTACCTATACACTTTTAATTTCTTAGATATTCATAATGTAGTTTTTTTGTTCGTGTGAAATTTTCAATTTTTTCTATTAATTTATGAACATTTTTACACATATCTTTGACTGTTTTTCCTGAGATTTTCTGCCTGAAATACGTTTTATTCAGAGTTTCCTATTTCGAAAGCTTTCCATTTATATATTTTTTTAACTTCGGGTTGGTGAAGTCTAGTTACCCCCTCAATTTTACCCCGATTAATACCCATAATGACAGAAATTACCCTTTACGAATGTTGGCTCTGATGAAGATGACGTCATCAGCCTTACGGACGCTTTCTATTAGAACCCAGATCTCTCAGTTATTCTCAAACATCTATTTTGCAAATGGCGTTCATCTGGTGAGCTTCGGGGCAACTTGTCAGGGAAAACTGTTGTGATTCACAGACTTAAATATCACTAATTCGCTGCATTTTGGATCTTGTACATCCGATAATAATAACATCAAAGCTTTATACTTGAAAATGGCTGATGGATCGTGTTCAAGTCAAGGAAATCAACCTGACAGAATAGCGTCGCTGTATCCAAACGTAAACGAAGCTGAGACTCCGCTGCCCCGATTCTGGAGTCCGAAGGACAAATTTAATTTGATTGGGCTTTCACAAAACAACCTCAGAGTGCATTACAAAGGTATGATTATTCCCTTTTTCCGAAAAAAACATCAAAAGAATTAAAAAAGTTATCTTTTTTAGTTGTTCTTGCATGACCCTTTTTGTTCCTTTTCTGAAACACTCTTATTAGTCTAGGTTATTCAACAACAAACAACAACAACAAAAAGTCAGTTTCAGTTACTGCATGGCGTATTTTTTCTTATAAAAACTCTATATAGACCTTTTCTCAGCGATGGTAGGGCAAGGGGGCGACCAGGAACGTAAGGGCAATGAAGATAAAAAATTAGGGGGTTCGGTGGTACTCCCCACAGGAAATTTTTTGTGTCCACGCCATTTAAGTCAGCTAAAATGCAACAAAAGTTTTTCAACGAAAATTAATCATGTTTTTATACTACAATTTTTGGCTATGTCTCCACCCACATTTTGAATGGCATAATTATGGCGAAACGTTGTATTTAACGTTGTCAAAGTCAATTATTGCTTTACATTGAAGGGGCACTATTGCCCCCCTTGCCCCCCTTAAGAAAGGGCAGGAGGGGCACTTGCCCCCCTGTGCCCCCCTCTCCATCGTCCCTGATCATTGCGTAGCATTCAAATTTTTTCAGCCAATCAGATTGCAAAACAGAGTTGTTGCCACCGACCATAGGGTAATAAGGTTTGATGCGAACAAGTAGAGTGCTGTAGTGTACATTAAGAGTTAGTTGGTTGTGCACGGAAACTTTTTGCTTGGAAATTTTTTAGAGAATCACAGACATTTTAAAAGTAAATTTTTAGTGTTGTATAGGAAAAAAAACAGAAACAAACAACCGAAAACTAATGAATTTATGTTTTCTAGGTGTTGGTAAAAACCCAAAAGATGCTGCCTCAGTAAGAACAACATGTCCGATTCCTGCATCATGCGGATTGTATTATTTTGAAGTGAAAGTAATTAGCAAAGGCAGAGATGGGTAAGAATTTCGACTGTAAAATATTTACAATTAGCGGACAGACATATCCATGGTGCATTCCATTTATATACATTCTTTATTATATTCTGACTATATGGTTAATTGGAATTCACATTACTTCCCTGAATCAGGGGTATTTCAATTCTCAAAGTCATGAACAGAATGGATTTAAAATTTAAATCTAAATACACTTTCAATAATACATATAGATATATACCTTCATAGATAATGTTTACCAACAATAAACATCTTTGATATCTCAACAAAACACCCAAGGCTATACAGGGGCGAACTGGCAGGGATGCTAGGTCGTGATTGCAACCCGGGCCTTCTTTTTAGACAGAGGGTCTTTAACAAACTGTTTTTGTTGTTTCTTGAGCAAATCTCTTCCATTTCTTGGGATTTCTAAGAGATTTGGATTGGTTTTGCTCAGTGTGAAAACAGTTGGAAATAACAGAAATTGTTTCTCAGATAATTGGAAAGAAGTAAAAATAAAATGATAATCAGCATATGCGCAAGAAAATATGGAAGCAAGAAAATATAGAAATGCAAAAATATGTATAAAAGGGAGACGTTTTTGCCATCAAAATATCGCAAATAAGAAAAGGAGTATTAACATGAACAGTAGCCCTTGCCTTGAATTAATTTTTTGCAGAGGAGCTCTCTAGAAGCAACTAACAAGACAAATTGCTATAGCGAAAACAGGCCCCTTTTACTGAAAATAACAACCCTTGAGATTCGCTGTCAGTCCGCCTCTGAAGGGTAGAGGTGGGAGTAATCGTACAGCGGGAGTAATCGTACATTTCGACTTTAAAAAATTATTAAACATAGGACACTCAAGAAAATTTAATTCAAAGGACGGCAGGATAAGTGCAAAACTATATTCTTTTTTGTGCCAAGCTGGCTGATTTGTGAGAGTTGTTTCAGAACGGAGAGAGCCCAAAAAGAAACTAGTAGTGCGGAAGGACCGGAAAAATGGCGTTCGAGCGAAACTCGACGCCGCTAAGGCAGTGTCTTATTTGACACTGCCTAAAAAAGATAAAACCCCTCAGAAATTTACTCCAAAAGCATTTTTCGTATCTTGGGACTTATGACCAAACCATGAACTGAAAAACTGATAAAACTGCAGCGTTTTTATACTCTTTTTTTCAAATAACAAACTGTACGGAAACTCCCGCCGCTGTACGAAAACTCCCGCATCGAATACTACCAACAAAAACGATTTTGTAAGTCACTGAAAAGGTTTTATGTCTTGAAAATCTATATTTTGACACAAAAAGGGTTGGTCTAAAATAATATAAAGATATTTTTGTACATTGAAAAACAGATTGCAAAATATAGGCCTAAAAAGCTTAACTGTACGATTACTCCCACCTCTACCCATAAAAGTTTGTTTATGTCGTTTCGTTATGAGGCGGTTTCGTTTACCTATGCTAAGTTGATCTGATCAAGTTGAAACATGATAATCAACGCTTATCATGACAAGCTTTTGATATTTATCAGGGTAACATTCAGCAGAGCTGCAAGTCCTATTAATAATAATAATAATGATATTACCTAGTGAGTAACTAACAGTACATACGTTGACATACGCCCCAGAAGAAGCAAAGCTTGTCGAGTCTGGGGCGCTTACTTACATACTACGCAAAATAATTAACAGCTACAATTGGAATATAAAATTTTAATTGAAATTTATGTTAGAAAAGAATATTATCAAAATATTTAAAGATATAACTAATTAAAGATTAACAGTCAATAAGCAAATAAATGAGTAAGCCAATAAGCAAATCATTATAAATACAACAGATAAATGATGAACGGGAGAGCTTAATTTTGCCTATTGCCGGGCAGTTAGAAATATGGTTCTTTTCTATTTATTGCGTTAATATAATATAATATAATATAAATGTAATTAAGGGGCTAAAAGGCTAACGCCTATAAAACCCTGAGTTTAAGCATTTAAATTAATCAGTTAGTACAAAAGTTATATTTTTCATCGCGACGGAAACTGTCATATAGTTTTTCAAAATTCAGTACATTATCAGCATTTACTATTTCTTTTTTCAATGAATTCCATTCATTGATGACTCTCTGTGAGAAAAGTGTTTTCTTATGTCCAGCCTTGACTTGTTTACGACTATTTTGAATTCGTGTCCTCTTGTTCTATTATTGTTTATCTTGAAAATCTAGAGCTCTCAGTATCAATAAGACCATGAAATAATTTAAATGTTGTTATCATATCCCTCGTCTCCTTCTGTAAAGCAGAGTTGGCAATTTTAAAATTCGTAGTCTCTCATTATATGACAGATGGCTGATGCTACGTACT
Source organism: Chrysaora quinquecirrha (assembly GCA_014526335.1). Classification (NCBI taxonomy): domain Eukaryota; kingdom Metazoa; phylum Cnidaria; class Scyphozoa; order Semaeostomeae; family Pelagiidae; genus Chrysaora; species Chrysaora quinquecirrha. The sequence goes on from JACTAT010000149.1 coordinate 432,355, forward strand.
AGTTTTGTTGCTCGTCTTTGTATAGATTCAAGTTGTTTTTCATGCTTTTTGAGATAGGGATTCCATACAGGAACGGATGATTCGAGTAGTGGTCTAACAAGACTTTTATAAAGATTGATAAAACTTCTGTGTCCATAAACGTCATTGTTCTCTTAATTGATGCTAGTACACCTTGTGCTTTCCTGCATATTTCAGAGATATGTTTATCGAATTTTAATTTACTGTCAATGATGACACCAAGGTCTTTCATTTCTTCAACTTTCGAGATCTCTACTGGGGTACCATTATTAATTGTTAAGGTATATCTTTGAAAACTGTCGTTGCAATTTCCAAGTCGTAAAATTTACATTTTGCGGGTTTATAGGTAGCTGCTGCGTTTTCGACCAGTCACAGATTTTTGTTATGTCCCTCTGAATTTTGGAATGGTTTCCTTTTCCTTTGCATACAATTTAATATCATCTGCAAACATTTTAACCTTGCAGAACTCGATATGACTGGTCAGGTCGTTGACAAATAACAGAAATAGTAAAGGTCCAAGTACACTGCCCTGGGGACTCCACTGGTTACTGTCACCCAATCAGATTTGCATCCGTTTAAAACAACTCTCTGCTTCCGATTTTCTAAAAAGCTCCCAATCCAATCATAGAGATTACCACTGATACCATAAAGTCTTAACTTGTTTAATAATCGTTTGTGTGGTACCGAATCAAACGCTTTAGCGAAGTCGAAATAGATAATATCCACATGATCTCCGTTATCAAGGTAAGCGGTCCAATCTTCTAACGCTTCAAGTAGTTGTTGTAGGCACGATCTTTGATGCCGAAACCCATACTGATCCGGCGAAAATAAGTTGTTGAAAGTTAGATAATCTACAATTTGTTCTTTGATTATTTTTCCATAATCCTACAAATTACTGAAGTCAAACTGATAGGTCTATAATTTTCCTTTTCGTCCTTCGCTCCTTTTTATAAACTGGAGAAACGTTCGCAAGCTTCCACATTTCTGGGACATGACCACAAGAAAAACTGGATTGAAATATTAAATGGATAGGATATGCAACCTTATCTGATAACTCTTTAAGGACTCTAGGATGTATTTCATCTGGCCCGGCTGTTTTCGATGTATTTAATTCTCTTAGTAATGTATGAACTTTTTCCTCAGTAAATTGAATGTTAGTAAACGACAAGCCATCAAATTGCCGTTCTTTGTTTGTTTTCGACGTTGCAGGCGTATCTTCTTTACAAAACACGGACTGAAAGAATGCATTTAACAAGTCTGCCTTTTCCTGTTCTGAATTTGTAGTTTTGGTGTTATCGATTTTAAGATCAGGAACCTTCGTCTTTGTCTTCAATTTTGAATTTACATAACGCCAAAAGCTTTTGCAATTATTTTTAGAATTTTGGCAAGGTCTGTCTCAAATTTCTGAATTTGGCTTCGGATTTTGCTTTTAGTTGCATTTCTTATATTCTTATATCTTTCATAATCTTTGCCTTTACTTGTTAACATCCACCTTTTGTAGGCGTTGTGTTTTTTCTTTATACTCCTTAATATGGTTTTATTCATCCATAGTGGCTGTCTGTTTGTACTATTACCGCGCATGTTCATTTGTTTGGGTACACAGACATCAATCGCGTCCGTTAGTCTGGATTGCAGGATTAGTAGCATCTGTTCTGTATCTTTACCTAGAAATTCCCTATCCCAGTTTACTTGAGACAGAATTTTCCTTAGCTTATCATAGTCACCTTTGTCATAAGAATAACGCTTTGAATCTTCTCCTTCATTCTGGATTAATTCGCTTTTAAGGACAAAGTTGAAGTTTAACACTAAGTGATCACTAGCTCCAAGTGGATCTTCGTATGCAATTCTTTCGATGGAATAGTCGTTGTCTGTGAAGATGAGATCTAAACAATTTGACTTTTGATTCTGCCTATATCTTGTAGAATTCTCGACGTGTTGCGATAAATAACAGTCGTCTATCATATTTAGGAAGAGAAACGCCGGGTGCTTATCACTTGTATTGGTATAATGTGATATCCAATCAATTTCTGGATAGTTAAAGTCACCCATTAGCAGAACATGGCAATATTTTCCATTGGATGTGATTTCCTTTAAGTAGGTTCGCAAAGCAGAGTGATTGGTATCATTTGGACTTCTGTAAATTACAGCGCATAGAACGAGTTCTTTATTTTCTAGTTGAAACTCAACGACTACCGATTCAACTGATGAGTCAGAACAAGTTGATTGTAGCTCTGTTGCTTTAATTTTATCATGAAGGTAGAGCGCTACACCTCTTCGAGTGGTTGTATCAATGTTACAAAAAACGTTATAACCATTTATCTTTATGTCATTGGTTTTCAAGTTTGGCATACTATTTCTTTTAGATAATACCTCCGTTATTCCACATAAATCAATTGTATTAGCAAGCAGTCTGGATTCAAGTTCGCCTTTCTTGTTTAAGAGACTATCTGCATTTGTATAGCAACACTGTAAGAGTGTTTTTCTCAGAGGATTATTTACAATGTTTTTGTGCACTTCATTTTTCCGCTGGATTGTTTTGTTATGTTGAATCAGTTCAGAACGGGGTATCCGACTTGTTGGTATTGCCATTGGTTTCGGTTCACCTGTCCTGGCTGTTGAGCCAAGTATTGGTGCTGCTGCCATGGTGAAAAGGTTTGAGCAGTGGTTGGATTGTAGATCAGAGAAGATTCTTGTGTTGGTTGTTGTTGGTATGTTTGGGCTGTTGGAATTTGATATGGATTGATGTGTATCTGGTTCGCTGAGGCATGTAATAATTTGTCTACGTTCTTGCTCAATCCCTCTAAAAAAGAATTTAGCTGTGATTCATATTTCAATGTGTCTTGAACATTCTGCTGTTGTTGAGGCTGTTGTTGAAACTGTGTCCCACCTCTTTGATCTGAATTTACATACTCAGTTGCTCGATTCATTTGATTGGTGGGTCTTATCTTGACATGCAGAAATTGACAGTCTTTGCCTTTCAAGCATCCAGTAGGCCTGTTGTAAAACTTGCACTTTCTGACCAGTTTGTGTTCGTATTTACAGTTAGGTCTCGTGCAGTTCCCTTTGTTAAAATTTTTACACACATTTTCCCAATTACTCATGTTTCTATTGGGGCTTTCTTCTCGGTTTTGGTTTACAAATGTTTTATTTTCGGTTTTGTTTGTTGTTGGTGAAGGGGCAATATTTCTTCCTTTCCATGCTTTTCCATTTAAATCTTGGTTATCTTTATCCATTCTAGCTAATTTTTGCTCTAATAAATTGATCGAGTCTTCTTGCTGAAGAAATCTGGCAGTAAGGTTGTCCACTTGACACTGAAGATTATTTTTTGCGTGAAGCAGGAATTTATTCTCTTGCTTTAGGTGCTTGATTTCTAATAGCAGTTGATTTGTATCTACGGGTGGTTCATCTGTTAGTGGATCTGCTTCTTGAGTAGCCTGGTCAACCTCGTCTACTGTTTCATCTACAACAGAGTCGCCCCCGCGTACACTGCTATTTTCAGGGATAGTGTAGCTGTCATTTCTAGTCATGTTATCATCAGTGTAAACAGAAGCAACTTCGGGTTCGGAGATACATCTTTCCTGTGATTCAAGGTCAATTCTTAATAGTTTCCCTTTATTCTTTGGATCGTTGATTAGTTTGTTCGCGAAAGATTCTTTCTGCGATTTATCAAAGATTTTTTTGTAGGTTGCACCTTTCTTTTTCATTTCCATGAGGTCTTTGATAACAGGAAACTCAAAATCTATCCAATCGTGCGCCCCATACCCTGAGATAACCACAGAATTTTTCTTTCCAATTAGGTGAAAAGTTATAGAAATAATTTTGCGATACTGATTACCTTCTAAATGATAGTAAATTTCCAGCCTAAGCTGTTTCATCTTCGCGATGTCAAACTGACCATCTTTCGTTTCTGCGGGGGAATCCCCTTTCTCGTCTTCCCAGAGCACGAGGTTGGTTTGATCAAATGAAGGGTCAGTTGCGAAATGATCGAAATAGCGAATATTACATGCAAAAACCCATTCGAGTAATTCTTCTTTTGATTTAAGAGAGATACTACCACCACTTGGGTAAATTTTGAAACTTTCCAGGGGCTTATCAATCGCGTTTCTTTTTACTTTCTTATGCTTGGATGGCGTACGACGCATTTTGTACGAGTGGGCCTAAGAATGACCGCGAATATTATCAAAATTTATTTTAATTAACCTCTCCTCCTCTTCTTGAAGCCTGTATCTTTACTTCTCACGACAGTGTAAACAATTATCTTCTTGAATTTGATAAGAATGTTCAAGAAATCGCAATCAACGGCTCGTCAATGAAAATAAAAATTTTCGCGGAGCTATCTTGTGTTCGACAACTGTTTTAAGAATTTTACACATTGATATCCTTTGTGAGATTTAAAACCCGAAAACCCGCAAATTTTAACCGATTTTACCCCAATACCCGAAACCCGAGCTAAAAAATGGCAAAACCCGTTGCCCGTTTGATAGCTTTGATTTGACGCATCAAAACTCGACATACTTGACCCAAAAACCAGCACGATTTTTTAGAAAAACCTGAAAACCCGAGATCGAAATCGGCTAAAGCCGCATCCCGTGAAATCCCAAAGCCCCCCTCTTTAATCGTATAAAGACCCGTGCTAATCAAACACTATTGTTCGCCAAGCTTTAAGGATCTCATGCATTAAATTAGTTGTTTTGACGTTCGGCCAGGGATAACGCTGAACGTTTGAGTGACGAAGATTTCCAAGGCTTTTGCAGATATATGACTCACCAATTCGCCACGTTTCTCGCTGAAAAAACACCGGTTTACAAGGCAGTTTTGTGCCTGTATTTTGATAAGCTTTGGAGGTCGCCAAATGGACAAACATTGCCATATATACAAAATGGGCAAATTGTTTCGCAGTGATCTTGAAGAAGTTAAAACATTTCTGCTTGCTACAACAAAATATGCTTGACGAACAATGTTTGGCGATTTTACGAGACAGTCAAACATTTCGCTGGACAAACAAATTTCAGATATTTGACAATGTTTGCTCGTTTGCCATATCAAATACATGTAGTTTACATTAGTTAATTTCGTTTGTCTTCCAGATACAGAAGTCCTTACGAAAACGGGGCTTGTGTTTACAGATCTTGTTTTGCTGATAAAGGCCTTGAATTTTCTTTCAGGAGCTTCATTCAAGAGCCATTGACTGCATTGAAAACTTTCCTGTTTCAATCGATGGTGGAAGCTGGCAGGAAACATTACAAAGGTAAGGAGTGCTGTTTAATCTCATCATAAAAGACACCTTCCGTAAGAAAAAGACTAGGTACTAAAGTGATTTTTGTGTCTCCAATTCAAGGGTTGTATCGACCTATCTTGTTCACCATGGCTATTGTCAAACTGCGGAGGTTTTCTCAAAAAGTGCTGGGCAATCCTTTACTGAAGAAATTGCATCAATAAAAAACAGACAAAGTGAGTGCTATAGCATTTTGTACAGCTTTCATGTCTCTTAACTTCCCTATAATATTCGTTATACGCCTACTCATGCATAGACCGTATTTTTCTATGCAAAGGAGTACTTTCCTAATTGCGGACGTTTATTTCGTACGAAATCGCTCATTGGTAGTTTCCTGCTTACGATCGATTAAGTATGTAAGAAAGTAAGTAACCAACTAGATAACAAACTAACTAACAAACTAACTAACCAACTAATTAACTAATTAACTAACTAATCAACAAAATAACTAACTAACTAACTAACTAACTTACTTACTAACTAACTAACTAACTAACTAAGTAACTAACTAACTTACTAAGTAACGAACTAACTAGCTAACAAACAAACGAACAAACTAACTAACTAACAAAATAACTATTTAACTAACTAACTATCTAACCAACTAGCTAACAAACTAACTAGCTAACTCACTGTCTAACTAATTAACTAAAGCTGAGTAACTAACTAACGAATTAATTAACTAACTAAATAACTAACTAACTAATCAAGTACCTAACTAATTAACTAACTAACTAACTAACTAACTAACTAACTATCTAACTAACTAACTAACTAACTAACTAACTAACTATCTAACTAATTAACTAACTAACTAACTAACTAACTAACTAACTAACTAACTAACTAACTAACTAACTAACCAACCAACTAGCTAGCTAGCTAGCTAACTAACTAACCAACTAACTAACTAACTAACTAACTAACCAACTCACTAACTAACTAACAACTATTTAAACAACAAACTAACTATCTAACCATCTAAAGTAGCTATAGCCAGGTAATATAGCAGCTGTCATAAATCTTTTTGTCATTAAATGATTGAAATAATAAAAAAACAGAACAACAGGTAGTAAAGTTGCTTATACAAGCTTAAGCTTACAGCTCTCTGATCTGTGAACTGCGTCAATTGACCTCAGACGCACAAACTTTCAGATTTAATTGTTATCGGCTGTTCTTAATTTTAAAATACGTTTTGTTGATCAATGAAACTTTTTCCTAGGAATACAAAAGCTGATCTTAGCCGGAAGAATAAGCGAAGGCATAGAAGCAACACAGTCACTTTATCCTGGTTTATTAGATCGAAATCTTGGTCTGTTATTCAAACTAAAATGCAGACAATTCATAGAAATGGTCAGCGGCTGTGACAGTGAAGTAAAGCCATCTGCGCACAGCCCAACAAGAAGCGCTAAATCAAGCCCTTGTGCAAGTCCAGCGAGAGTCTTAGGCCGTCCTAGTCTGTCAAGTCAGTCGTCTGTGTCGACTACGAATGGTTTTGACGCTTGTGATTCAGGGACAACTCAGAGTATGGACACAACGCATGATAATGTCAGTAATAGTAATGGTGTTAATATAGATGAAGATATGGAAATAGAGGATGAAACACCGATTGATCAGCCAACCAATCAGCATTCGAGTAGCCAGTCACGAGGTATGTTGTTTATTGACATTACACACATATCTGGTTCTCGCAGTTTGATGCGTTTTAGGCCCTGGCCAAACGATCAAACATTGTTTGTTAAACATATGAAACTAGCTTTCCTAGCAAAATGTTTGAATCTTGCCACGTTACAAAACATTGTTAGCCAAACATTTTTTGATTGTAACTAGCAGAAAATATTTTGAACTTGAACATTTCTCAGCGAATTCTGCCTTTGAAGGCGTGTTTTTGAAGTGACCCAAACCTTCAAACGTTGCTTGAGAAGCTTGTTTCAAATGTTTGACAAACAATGTTTGGTCGTTTGGCCAGGGCCTTAAAAGATGGCTTGTACCAGTTGTTTTGAAAGTGCTCAGTCATAGCTCCATCATTTAGCTTAGGGCGGAGACAGATTGCAACAGCAAGGCCCTGGCAAAACGATCAAACATTGTCGGTCCAACAATTTAGATATGCTTTACAACAAACGTTTGACCGTTTGGCCACGTCCAAAACATTGCTGCCCAACACTTTGGAGCAACGAAGTCATTGCTAATGCGCAAGCACGAGCGCCTTGTTGCTAAGAAATTTTGCAAGTTTTTTGCAGTTCTTCAAAAAACAAAAGAGATATTTGACAAGCAATGTTGGAAAGGCGGTCAAACGATCAAACATTGCTTGATACGCAAAAATAAGCGAAATTTGTGGCGTAATGTTTTGAAAAAGTTCAAAAACATTTGTTGCTTGACGAAGACAAACAATGTTGGAGGACTAATGTTTTTTGATGTTGCCAAACGGTCAAACATTGCTTGAGCAGCAAATCTCAAATGTTGGACCAACAATGTCTGATCGTTTGGCATGGGCCTAAGTTCCTCGTTATTGATAAATACGATCACCAAAAGGTTCATAGTTTCAGAAAACAATACAGCAATATAGCTTTGTTTGTCTCTTTAGTTACTATACAAGTAGACCCGAGTCCGTCCGTCAGGCATTTATGCGGTGGTAACATACTTGCAATTGAAAACTATTGGCGTTTGGTAAAGAATTACAAATCATGAATAAAGAACTCGCAAAAGAATGTGGTTGCAATGAAGGATATGATAAATTAATGAGGGTATGTTTGAATCATATATTTGTTTGCACCTATGTTTATATCACAGAATAGGAAGTTACGCAGAAGGACAACTCTTGTTGGAACGCTTTGAATTTCAGTTTCATGGTTATTTGAATGACAGAGCAATAGAAAACAATAGTTAGCGCTATAAATGCGATTCCATGCTGACGGAAAGACTTTTGCAGCGACTTAACCTCTTTTGTATGCGAGATATCGGAAATTGCTTGGTTGACTCTCTGTTCTTTGTTTATATGATAAACTTCATGATTCGTAAGCGATCAAACATTGCTTGCCAGACATTTGAAATTTGCTTGTCAACCTGTGTTAATGTTTGACCACGTCACAAAACATTGCTCGAGAAGCAAAAATAAGCAGAATTCGTTAGGTGATGTTTCTGAGAAAGTTCAAAAGCTTTTTTTGCTTGACACATGTACAATTTTTGACGAACATTGTTTTGTGATGTGCCCAAACAATTAAAAAATTTTGCTGGAGAAGCAAATTTCAAATGTTTGACAAACATTTTTAATCGTTTGGCTAGGGCCTAAGAAACATTAAATTTATAAAAAACCCTTGCACGCATGTTCTTTCTACCTTTGCTGGCTAGTGTCAGTGCAAATTGTGAAAAAATCTGAATTAAAAAGAAAGCTGTTTTAAGAATTTTCTGAATAGGAGCGCTGGGATTGCTGAGTAGGCAAAACTCACAGTATCGGTCTTTCATGGTGTCTCCAAACATATCTGAAAGTGAATAATTTTTGTTATAGCTAAGAATACTTCGCTAATCAAAAGTGAAATATAGAACTTGAAGAAGACATTCTAGATATTATAGTGCAGTCTTATCCTCTTAAAGTTTTGTCCATTTGTTCCATGTTTTGTTTAACCTTATTGAATAAATCCCATTCTAGGATGCATTTAGTTTATTGGCCTACAACGATCCTTGGAACAGCCCAGTTGGTTTCCAACTTCATGCAGTTCAAAGAGAGCCTGTATGTGCAGCATTAAACAGTGCCATTTTAGGTATGAGTTCACCAAATCTTTATTATTTTATTATCTACAAAGACAGGACCAAGTGTGCCCTTGTATGATTGACCTGGCATAGACTTATTACCTTCCTTCAAATCCTTCGGAAACGGCTACTAACAACTACAATAACATAATTGCTGTTAAATGAAATCCTTAAGCTGTGGCCACATCACAACTAGGACACATTTCGCGCACAACATTGTATTCGGCTTGTCTCCAAGGGGGGGGGGGGGGTGAGGGGCTAAACATGCGAGTGGCAAGCGAAGAGACATCCTCCGAATCGAAAAGACAATATATGTTTCTGTTGTCTCCCAGAAAAATTCGCGTGTCTCTCTCTACAAATTTTGTCGCACGATTTTCCAATTTAATATTTCATTATGCGACATAATCCAGTTTGGGCTTCCTATGGCCTTAGGCAGAGTGAATGTTCTCCTGAAACCCCTGCCTTAGTACTTTAAGTTCGGGTTTAAAAACGTGTTTGGAACATCTAGCCGTTTTCTTGAGTCCCGTCTTATTTCTTGTTTCTTTCAGAATCCTACAACCTCCCCGCCAAACCGGCATTAGAATTAGCAGTTGGACAAATAAAAGCTTGTCTCAAGCAAATGGCAAAGTCTGGACTTGGAGCATGCGCATTTGCTGATGTAGACGATTTTCTGTGTCGTTAGAAGTAGAATGTATATTGCAATCATCATATTCCCTGTATACATAGTTATTTGGCAATGTCTGGAGAAGGTAAAGTAGGCAGGCAGAGCGGTGCCAGAAAAAGCTCAATTTATCACTATTGTGGATATGCCTTATATAGGAAGGGTTATTGTGCTTGATTTGAGGAAACTTGCATAGAAAGGCCATCATGACAGTGGGGTGGTTAATTTTCCACCCCCTGAAAGGTTGCCTTACCTATCAAATAAACAACATAACGCCAGGAATAACGAATCGCAATGAGCCTAAACGTCTGTTTTATTGTTTTATATGAACACTTAGTTTCGTTCTCAGCTAGGATTTTTCTTACAATTACATCATTTCAGTCTTATAAATACGTTTGCAAGAAAGGCCTGCACACCTGCAGACGTTGCTGTTTGTATTTTACTAAAGCCCTGGCGTGGCCGAAAAATCAAACATTGTTCCTCAAACATCTGAGATTTGCTTGTCAAACAACTTTGTTCTACCGTTTGGCCACGTCACAAAACATTGCTTGTCAAACAATTTTTGCTTTAACAAGCAGAAAATGTTTTCTAACTTTTCAGAAACATTGCTAAACAATTCTGCTTGTGAAACAATGTTTTTTGACGTGGCCAAACCGTCAAACGTTGCTTATAACTTAAATTTCAAATGTTTGGCAAACAATGTTTGATCGTTTTGCCAGAGCCTAAATGGCACTACTGAGATAGCAGAAACATTAACCCAAATATCAGCCTGGTGTTTCTAATAAAAGATTGTTCTAATAAAAAAGTGTAATGGCTCTAAAGTGTTTGAGCATAGGCCATATCACCAGCTAGACTCCAGAATAGGAGACAACCTGCAACCTGGCTTCCTTGAATTAAACCCAGACTTAAAACTGAAAAAAATCTTAAGAACACACCCGATATTTAAAGCTATTTTATAACATCTAAACTCAAAGTAGAAATCTTATGTAGCATCTGATATTTTATACCGTTTGTTGTTATCTATTTGTCTTTATCAATGTAAATTATTAGCATGAAAAGTAGTGTTGCATCTTAAAACCTTTTGAACGTATTTCTTGCACTACCTGTACCTGTGCTTCAAGAATTTGTTTGGATTCCCTGTGGCACTTTGTTTTTCCAGCCTCCATTCGAGTTGACACTTGGAGAATTTTTTCAAAATGGCGCGGTTTGGGCCTAAAAGTGGGCCTAAAGCTTTCGTTGAGCCAATTGTACTTGAGACTGACGCCCTCTTGGAGAAGATTGCAAAGATTGAAGAGCTTGGAGAAGAGGTCGTTACAGACAGGCACCAAGTAAGCTGATAACCGTGAAATTCTCTGGAAGGAATAACGAGATTTTGATAGTAGGCTTGACGACTAGAAAACCAAATTTTTTCGTCTGTTTTAAAACTGTTTAATTTTTCCTTTTAGCTTGTTGATCTTGACAAGAAGAAGAATGGCAACCGTGAAGCAATCAGATCCCTCAAGAAGAAAGAAAGCAAAGGTGGATTTGTACTTTCGTCATTGTTGTTTAAATATATATCTAGACCTCGGTAAACGGGCAGTAGCATTGAAAAATTTTTTCAAGATATCGAGTTTTCGATGCGAAAATCGTATAAAGCATCTAAAACTTGGTCTAGGTACAAAGTTTCACTGTCCCAGTGCTTGTGTCTTTAATTTTATGAGCGTTCAAAGTTCCCACTTTTATATAATCTTCGACCGCAAAAAATTAAGTTGGAGCGGAGGGGAGTTTAAGGAACTTTTTACCAGGGAGCGCCGTACCACGCTGGACACCGGCTTGAAGCCCTTGTGAAGTCGCAAATTTCGAACGCTTGTAAAATCGATAATACAAGCGCTGGCATAGTAAAACTTTGCACCTAACTTAATTTTGGGTGCTTAATACAAATTGGCATCAAAAGCTATCTATTTCGAAATTTGAAAAAGTTCTGTTATTGCCGAAAAGGTCGTTAATAGCGATAGTGGCGACCAGACTGCTGCTACTAATTAATTTATTTATTCCGCGTCTAGCAATGCAAAACTATGAAAAATCGATAAGGTATTTTATCTTAATTAAAGTAGGAAAAATCGATAAGGTATAAAATATGAAAATTTGAAACCGCGTGATGAAGAACTTTCTTTAAACTCGTAAACAAGCAAACTTGTTTTCTTGCTCTTTTGTGTAGGAGTTGAAAAGTCATGGCTATGCATTGGAAATACATTCTTCAAAATGGAAGATAAAAATATCAATAAAATACTTCAGCAAGGTAATAATGAATTGGCATTATGAAGCTTTACTCACAGGTATGAGTGCTTGACACTTGGCGTAAAAAGTCCTTGCAGAAGCTCTTTTTTATACCTTAAATTTGGGCATCAATGACATAGCATAATCTGTAATTAAGTGCTTATATTTACCAGCCGGGATGAGTGCTCGCAGTTGTTAGTGAACACATAATTATATAACAACATAGGATATAGCTACGTAACAGGACGAAATTATGCAAATATCACGTTAAATCCACGTGTAGAGATAAATAGCCCAATACAAGGAAAATATGCAAAAAGAAAAGAATAGCATGATACAAAACTTAAGATAACGCATTTGAAAACTCAATGTCACAACTGAATATTTCAGTTTTAAGATAATGAGTGATGAAGCCATTGCTAAACGTTAGGTAAAGTACATATGAAGCATACAAAAACTATGTTAACCCACAAAACAGCAATAGATTGGATTCGAACCTGGACTGTATGATCAGAGAGCCAACGACGTTTCCACTGAGCTATAGAGCCGAATGAAATCGCCAAGTAACTCTCCAAGTCGTACAGCCCAAGACTCTCCTCCTCTTCAAATATACAAATGCGTGTAGTATATAGTCCTACATTATGTTTTTATGTATGCTTTTACATACTACATACGATATATTTTGTATCAATTTCAGATCAGAAAAACCTTGCGGAAGAAATTGAGAAAACAAGAAATGGTCTAAAAGACAAAGTTTCAAGACTTCATGAATTAGAAGGTACAACGAGACGCTTCACATTTTGTTTGCAATTCTTATATATACTACATTATCTGTGTCGCTCTCGTTGTGTCCTGTGTGGTTGAAGGTGAAACAACACAATTGAACCGGATTTACGAAATTTCAGGAACCGCCATTCTATAGATGCTTTAGCCCTCTCCTAGTACCCAGGGTACTTTTGCTTGAGTGCGATCCGAAAATCCGAGGTTGATTCTGGCAGATAGTGCCCACTCTAGAATATTCGTTTTTTGCAAGCACACGGTAAGGACAGGAGGGGTTGAGTGCTAACAGCTGAGAGCTGAAACCAATTTTTCATTTTTTAGGCCTTCCAGATATCAACAGATTTAGTATCGGCTCTCTTACACCAGAAGAGCGAAAATATGTCAATCTTTAAACATCAGAGCGAATAAAATCTGTCTGACTGAGATCCGATCTGATCTTCCTGAAGAACTCTATAAATGTATTCAAGAAGGGACGGAAGAAGAGAGGACGAAAGCCCATTTCTAAGCTTAAGAAAGAACTGTTTACATCATCTCGAAGTTGAAGTTAGAATTTGGATCGTGTCAAAGTTTCACAATAGAATCGAAAACTCTTTTTCTTCTACTTAAAAAGATATTTACAAATAAAGATGAATATAAAAGCTTTGGAGCTTTGTATCAGAAGACTTGCAGTTGCACACAGTTGTAAAAGGATTATATTATATTCAATTAAATTGTAGAACTAATATTTAGAATGAAATAAAATACTGCTCTATTATTGATCGATTTCTCTTTTCATTTTACTTTCTATTCTACCTGTTTTCGAAAGTTTTAAACACAGTGGTCGGTGTAAAGTGTAAAAATAAAAGGAATGAAATTTAAACTATTATAGCCCTGCGATGTAAACAAACAGAGGTGTGAAATGCAAACAAACAAAGGTGTGAAATGTAGGCGAACAGAGGTGTGAAATGTAGACAAACAAGGGTTTGTTATGTAGACAGACAGAAAGTTGAATTGTAGATAAACAGAGGTGTGAAATGAAGACAAACAAGAGTTATGAAATGTAGACAAACAGAAGTGTGAAATGTAGACAAACAGAGGTGTGAAATGTAAGTGAACAGAGGTGTGAAATGTAAACAAGCAGACGTGTGAAATGTAGACAAACAAGGGTGTGAAATGTAAGCGAACAGTGTGGATGCGAATTTTGGACAACAACCTTTTGTTTATGACATCGAGGAAACGAGAAAGGTTTACTTTGTTTATGTTCATTTTTTTGTCAAATCCAAGGTCTAAAATAATATTTTTTAATGAGGGGGGCTTTGGGGGGTATCAAAACCCGAAAACCCGGATGACCTTAGTTTCGACAACTGTTTTAAGAATTTTACACATTGATATCCTTTGTGAGATTTAAAACCCGAAAACCCGCAAATTTTAACCGATTTTTACCCCAATACCCGAAACCCGAGCTAAAAAAATGGCAAAACCCGTTGCCCGTTTGATAGCTTTGATTTGACGCATCAAAAACTCGACATACTTGACCCAAAAACCAGCACGATTTTTTAGAAAAACCTGAAAACCCGAGATCGAAATCGGCTAAAGCCGCATCCCGTGAAATCCCAAAGCCCCCCTCTTTAATCGTATAAAGACCCGTGCTAATCAAACACTATTGTTCGCCAAGCTTTAAGGATCTCATGCATTAAATTAGTTGTTTTGACGTTCGGCCAGGGATAACGCTGAACGTTTGAGTGACGAAGATTTCCAAGGCTTTTGCAGATATATGACTCACCAATTCGCCACGTTTCTCGCTGAAAAAACACCGGTTTACAAGGCAGTTTTGTGCCTGTATTTTGATAAGCTTTGGAGGTCGCCAAATGGACAAACATTGCCATATATACAAAATGGGCAAATTGTTTCGCAGTGATCTTGAAGAAGTTAAAAACATTTCTGCTTGCTACAACAAAAATATGCTTGACGAACAATGTTTGGCGATTTTACGAGACAGTCAAACATTTCGCTGGACAAACAAATTTCAGATATTTGACAATGTTTGCTCGTTTGCCATATCAAATACATGTAGTTTACATTAGTTAATTTCGTTTGTCTTCCAGATACAGAAGTCCTTACGAAAACGGGGCTTGTGTTTACAGATCTTGTTTTGCTGATAAAGGCCTTGAATTTTCTTTCAGGAGCTTCATTCAAGAGCCATTGACTGCATTGAAAACTTTCCTGTTTCAATCGATGGTGGAAGCTGGCAGGAAACATTACAAAGGTAAGGAGTGCTGTTTAATCTCATCATAAAAGACACCTTCCGTAAGAAAAAGACTAGGTACTAAAGTGATTTTTGTGTCTCCAATTCAAGGGTTGTATCGACCTATCTTGTTCACCATGGCTATTGTCAAACTGCGGAGGTTTTCTCAAAAAGTGCTGGGCAATCCTTTACTGAAGAAATTGCATCAATAAAAAACAGACAAAGTGAGTGCTATAGCATTTTGTACAGCTTTCATGTCTCTTAACTTCCCTATAATATTCGTTATACGCCTACTCATGCATAGACCGTATTTTTCTATGCAAAGGAGTACTTTCCTAATTGCGGACGTTTATTTCGTACGAAATCGCTCATTGGTAGTTTCCTGCTTACGATCGATTAAGTATGTAAGAAAGTAAGTAACCAACTAGATAACAAACTAACTAACAAACTAACTAACCAACTAATTAACTAATTAACTAACTAATCAACAAAATAACTAACTAACTAACTAACTAACTTACTTACTAACTAACTAACTAACTAACTAAGTAACTAACTAACTTACTAAGTAACGAACTAACTAGCTAACAAACAAACGAACAAACTAACTAACTAACAAAATAACTATTTAACTAACTAACTATCTAACCAACTAGCTAACAAACTAACTAGCTAACTCACTGTCTAACTAATTAACTAAAGCTGAGTAACTAACTAACGAATTAATTAACTAACTAAATAACTAACTAACTAATCAAGTACCCAACTAATTAACTAACTAACTAACTAACTAACTAACTAACTATCTAACCAACTAACTAACTAACTAACTAACTAACTATCTAACCAATTAACTAACTAACTAACTAACTAACTAACTAACTAACTAACTAACTAACTAACTAACTAACTAACTAACCAACCAACTAGCTAGCTAGCTAGCTAACTAACTAACCAACTAACTAACTAACTAACTAACTAACCAACTCACTAACTAACTAACAACTATTTAAACAACAAACTAACTATCTAACCATCTAAAGTAGCTATAGCCAGGTAATATAGCAGCTGTCATAAATCTTTTTGTCATTAAATGATTGAAATAATAAAAAAACAGAACAACAGGTAGTAAAGTTGCTTATACAAGCTTAAGCTTACAGCTCTCTGATCTGTGAACTGCGTCAATTGACCTCAGACGCACAAACTTTCAGATTTAATTGTTATCGGCTGTTCTTAATTTTAAAATACGTTTTGTTGATCAATGAAACTTTTTCCTAGGAATACAAAAGCTGATCTTAGCCGGAAGAATAAGCGAAGGCATAGAAGCAACACAGTCACTTTATCCTGGTTTATTAGATCGAAATCTTGGTCTGTTATTCAAACTAAAATGCAGACAATTCATAGAAATGGTCAGCGGCTGTGACAGTGAAGTAAAGCCATCTGCGCACAGCCCAACAAGAAGCGCTAAATCAAGCCCTTGTGCAAGTCCAGCGAGAGTCTTAGGCCGTCCTAGTCTGTCAAGTCAGTCGTCTGTGTCGACTACGAATGGTTTTGACGCTTGTGATTCAGGGACAACTCAGAGTATGGACACAACGCATGATAATGTCAGTAATAGTAATGGTGTTAATATAGATGAAGATATGGAAATAGAGGATGAAACACCGATTGATCAGCCAACCAATCAGCATTCGAGTAGCCAGTCACGAGGTATGTTGTTTATTGACATTACACACATATCTGGTTCTCGCAGTTTGATGCGTTTTAGGCCCTGGCCAAACGATCAAACATTGTTTGTTAAACATATGAAACTAGCTTTCCTAGCAAAATGTTTGAATCTTGCCACGTTACAAAACATTGTTAGCCAAACATTTTTTGATTGTAACTAGCAGAAAATATTTTGAACTTGAACATTTCTCAGCGAATTCTGCCTTTGAAGGCGTGTTTTGAAGTGACCCAAACCTTCAAACGTTGCTTGAGAAGCTTGTTTCAAATGTTTGACAAACAATGTTTGGTCGTTTGGCCAGGGCCTTAAAAGATGGCTTGTACCAGTTGTTTTGAAAGTGCTCAGTCATAGCTCCATCATTTAGCTTAGGGCGGAGACAGATTGCAACAGCAAGGCCCTGGCAAAACGATCAAACATTGTCGGTCCAACAATTTAGATATGCTTTACAACAAACGTTTGACCGTTTGGCCACGTCCAAAACATTGCTGCCCAACACTTTGGAGCAACGAAGTCATTGCTAATGCGCAAGCACGAGCGCCTTGTTGCTAAGAAATTTTGCAAGTTTTTTGCAGTTCTTCAAAAAACAAAAGAGATATTTGACAAGCAATGTTGGAAAGGCGGTCAAACGATCAAACATTGCTTGATACGCAAAAATAAGCGAAATTTGTGGCGTAATGTTTTGAAAAAGTTCAAAAACATTTGTTGCTTGACGAAGACAAACAATGTTGGAGGACTAATGTTTTTTGATGTTGCCAAACGGTCAAACATTGCTTGAGCAGCAAATCTCAAATGTTGGACCAACAATGTCTGATCGTTTGGCATGGGCCTAAGTTCCCTCGTTATTGATAAATACGATCACCAAAAGGTTCATAGTTTCAGAAAACAATACAGCAATATAGCTTTGTTTGTCTCTTTAGTTACTATACAAGTAGACCCGAGTCCGTCCGTCAGGCATTTATGCGGTGGTAACATACTTGCAATTGAAAAACTATTGGCGTTTGGTAAAGAATTACAAATCATGAATAAAGAACTCGCAAAAGAATGTGGTTGCAATGAAGGATATGATAAATTAATGAGGGTATGTTTGAATCATATATTTGTTTGCACCTATGTTTATATCACAGAATAGGAAGTTACGCAGAAGGACAACTCTTGTTGGAACGCTTTGAATTTCAGTTTCATGGTTATTTGAATGACAGAGCAATAGAAAACAATAGTTAGCGCTATAAATGCGATTCCATGCTGACGGAAAGACTTTTGCAGCGACTTAACCTCTTTTGTATGCGAGATATCGGAAATTGCTTGGTTGACTCTCTGTTCTTTGTTTATATGATAAACTTCATGATTCGTAAGCGATCAAACATTGCTTGCCAGACATTTGAAATTTGCTTGTCAACCTGTGTTAATGTTTGACCACGTCACAAAACATTGCTCGAGAAGCAAAAATAAGCAGAATTCGTTAGGTGATGTTTCTGAGAAAGTTCAAAAGCTTTTTTTGCTTGACACATGTACAATTTTTGACGAACATTGTTTTGTGATGTGCCCAAACAATTAAAAAATTTTGCTGGAGAAGCAAATTTCAAATGTTTGACAAACATTTTAATCGTTTGGCTAGGGCCTAAGAAACATTAAATTTATAAAAACCCTTGCACGCATGTTCTTTCTACCTTTGCTGGCTAGTGTCAGTGCAAATTGTGAAAAAATCTGAATTAAAAAGAAAGCTGTTTTAAGAATTTTCTGAATAGGAGCGCTGGGATTGCTGAGTAGGCAAAACTCACAGTATCGGTCTTTCATGGTGTCTCCAAACATATCTGAAAGTGAATAATTTTTGTTATAGCTAAGAATACTTCGCTAATCAAAAGTGAAATATAGAACTTGAAGAAGACATTCTAGATATTATAGTGCAGTCTTATCCTCTTAAAGTTTTGTCCATTTGTTCCATGTTTTGTTTAACCTTATTGAATAAATCCCATTCTAGGATGCATTTAGTTTATTGGCCTACAACGATCCTTGGAACAGCCCAGTTGGTTTCCAACTTCATGCAGTTCAAAGAGAGCCTGTATGTGCAGCATTAAACAGTGCCATTTTAGGTATGAGTTCACCAAATCTTTATTATTTTATTATCTACAAAGACAGGACCAAGTGTGCCCTTGTATGATTGACCTGGCATAGACTTATTACCTTCCTTCAAATCCTTCGGAAACGGCTACTAACAACTACAATAACATAATTGCTGTTAAATGAAATCCTTAAGCTGTGGCCACATCACAACTAGGACACATTTCGCACAACATTGTATTCGGCTTGTCTCCAAGGGGGGTGAGGGCTAAACATGCGAGTGGCAAGCGAAGAGACATCCTCCGAATCGAAAAGACAATATATGTTTCTGTTGTCTCCCAGAAAAATTCGCGTGTCTCTCTCTACAAATTTTGTCGCACGATTTTCCAATTTAATATTTCATTATGCGACATAATCCAGTTTGGGCTTCCTATGGCCTTAGGCAGAGTGAATGTTCTCCTGAAACCCCTGCCTTAGTACTTTAAGTTCGGGTTTAAAAACGTGTTTGGAACATCTAGCCGTTTTCTTGAGTCCCGTCTTATTTCTTGTTTCTTTCAGAATCCTACAACCTCCCGCCAAACCGGCATTAGAATTAGCAGTTGGACAAATAAAAGCTTGTCTCAAGCAAATGGCAAAGTCTGGACTTGGAGCATGCGCATTTGCTGATGTAGACGATTTTCTGTGTCGTTAGAAGTAGAATGTATATTGCAATCATCATATTCCCTGTATACATAGTTATTTGGCAATGTCTGGAGAAGGTAAAGTAGGCAGGCAGAGCGGTGCCAGAAAAAGCTCAATTTATCACTATTGTGGATATGCCTTATATAGGAAGGGTTATTGTGCTTGATTTGAGGAAACTTGCATAGAAAGGCCATCATGACAGTGGGGTGGTTAATTTTCCACCCCCTGAAAGGTTGCCTTACCTATCAAATAAACAACATAACGCCAGGAATAACGAATCGCAATGAGCCTAAACGTCTGTTTTATTGTTTTATATGAACACTTAGTTTCGTTCTCAGCTAGGATTTTTCTTACAATTACATCATTTCAGTCTTATAAATACGTTTGCAAGAAAGGCCTGCACACCTGCAGACGTTGCTGTTTGTATTTTACTAAAGCCCTGGCGTGGCCGAAAAATCAAACATTGTTCCTCAAACATCTGAGATTTGCTTGTCAAACAACTTTGTTCTACCGTTTGGCCACGTCACAAAACATTGCTTGTCAAACAATTTTGCTTTAACAAGCAGAAAATGTTTTCTAACTTTTCAGAAACATTGCTAAACAATTCTGCTTGTGAAACAATGTTTTTTGACGTGGCCAAACCGTCAAACGTTGCTTATAACTTAAATTTCAAATGTTTGGCAAACAATGTTTGATCGTTTTGCCAGAGCCTAAATGGCACTACTGAGATAGCAGAAACATTAACCCAAATATCAGCCTGGTGTTTCTAATAAAAGATTGTTCTAATAAAAAAGTGTAATGGCTCTAAAGTGTTTGAGCATAGGCCATATCACCAGCTAGACTCCAGAATAGGAGACAACCTGCAACCTGGCTTCCTTGAATTAAACCCAGACTTAAAACTGAAAAAATCTTAAGAACACACCCGATATTTAAAGCTATTTTATAACATCTAAACTCAAAGTAGAAATCTTATGTAGCATCTGATATTTTATACCGTTTGTTGTTATCTATTTGTCTTTATCAATGTAAATTATTAGCATGAAAAGTAGTGTTGCATCTTAAAACCTTTTGAACGTATTTCTTGCACTACCTGTACCTGTGCTTCAAGAATTTGTTTGGATTCCCTGTGGCACTTTGTTTTTCCAGCCTCCATTCGAGTTGACACTTGGAGAATTTTTTCAAAATGGCGCGGTTTGGGCCTAAAAGTGGGCCTAAAGCTTTCGTTGAGCCAATTGTACTTGAGACTGACGCCCTCTTGGAGAAGATTGCAAAGATTGAAGAGCTTGGAGAAGAGGTCGTTACAGACAGGCACCAAGTAAGCTGATAACCGTGAAATTCTCTGGAAGGAATAACGAGATTTTGATAGTAGGCTTGACGACTAGAAAACCAAATTTTTCGTCTGTTTTAAAACTGTTTAATTTTTCCTTTTAGCTTGTTGATCTTGACAAGAAGAAGAATGGCAACCGTGAAGCAATCAGATCCCTCAAGAAGAAAGAAAGCAAAGGTGGATTTGTACTTTCGTCATTGTTGTTTAAATATATATCTAGACCTCGGTAAACGGGCAGTAGCATTGAAAAATTTTTTCAAGATATCGAGTTTTCGATGCGAAAATCGTATAAAGCATCTAAAACTTGGTCTAGGTACAAAGTTTCACTGTCCCAGTGCTTGTGTCTTTAATTTTATGAGCGTTCAAAGTTCCCACTTTTATATAATCTTCGACCGCAAAAAATTAAGTTGGAGCGGAGGGGAGTTTAAGGAACTTTTTACCAGGGAGCGCCGTACCACGCTGGACACCGGCTTGAAGCCCTTGTGAAGTCGCAAATTTCGAACGCTTGTAAAATCGATAATACAAGCGCTGGCATAGTAAAACTTTGCACCTAACTTAATTTTGGGTGCTTAATACAAATTGGCATCAAAAGCTATCTATTTCGAAATTTGAAAAAGTTCTGTTATTGCCGAAAAGGTCGTTAATAGCGATAGTGGCGACCAGACTGCTGCTACTAATTAATTTATTTATTCCGCGTCTAGCAATGCAAAACTATGAAAAATCGATAAGGTATTTTATCTTAATTAAAGTAGGAAAAATCGATAAGGTATAAAATATGAAAATTTGAAACCGCGTGATGAAGAACTTTCTTTAAACTCGTAAACAAGCAAACTTGTTTTCTTGCTCTTTGTGTAGGAGTTGAAAAGTCATGGCTATGCATTGGAAATACATTCTTCAAAATGGAAGATAAAAATATCAATAAAATACTTCAGCAAGGTAATAATGAATTGGCATTATGAAGCTTTACTCACAGGTATGAGTGCTTGACACTTGGCGTAAAAAGTCCTTGCAGAAGCTCTTTTTTATACCTTAAATTTGGGCATCAATGACATAGCATAATCTGTAATTAAGTGCTTATATTTACCAGCCGGGATGAGTGCTCGCAGTTGTTAGTGAACACATAATTATATAACAACATAGGATATAGCTACGTAACAGGACGAAATTATGCAAATATCACGTTAAATCCACGTGTAGAGATAAATAGCCCAATACAAGGAAAATATGCAAAAAGAAAAGAATAGCATGATACAAAACTTAAGATAACGCATTTGAAAACTCAATGTCACAACTGAATATTTCAGTTTTAAGATAATGAGTGATGAAGCCATTGCTAAACGTTAGGTAAAGTACATATGAAGCATACAAAAACTATGTTAACCCACAAAACAGCAATAGATTGGATTCGAACCTGGACTGTATGATCAGAGAGCCAACGACGTTTCCACTGAGCTATAGAGCCGAATGAAATCGCCAAGTAACTCTCCAAGTCGTACAGCCCAAGACTCTCCTCCTCTTCAAATATACAAATGCGTGTAGTATATAGTCCTACATTATGTTTTTATGTATGCTTTTACATACTACATACGATATATTTTGTATCAATTTCAGATCAGAAAAACCTTGCGGAAGAAATTGAGAAAACAAGAAATGGTCTAAAAGACAAAGTTTCAAGACTTCATGAATTAGAAGGTACAACGAGACGCTTCACATTTTGTTTGCAATTCTTATATATACTACATTATCTGTGTCGCTCTCGTTGTGTCCTGTGTGGTTGAAGGTGAAACAACACAATTGAACCGGATTTACGAAATTTCAGGAACCGCCATTCTATAGATGCTTTAGCCCTCTCCTAGTACCCAGGGTACTTTTGCTTGAGTGCGATCCGAAAATCCGAGGTTGATTCTGGCAGATAGTGCCCACTCTAGAATATTCGTTTTTTGCAAGCACACGGTAAGGACAGGAGGGGTTGAGTGCTAACAGCTGAGAGCTGAAACCAATTTTTCATTTTTTAGGCCTTCCAGATATCAACAGATTTAGTATCGGCTCTCTTACACCAGAAGAGCGAAAATATGTCAATCTTTAAACATCAGAGCGAATAAAATCTGTCTGACTGAGATCCGATCTGATCTTCCTGAAGAACTCTATAAATGTATTCAAGAAGGGACGGAAGAAGAGAGGACGAAAGCCCATTTCTAAGCTTAAGAAAGAACTGTTTACATCATCTCGAAGTTGAAGTTAGAATTTGGATCGTGTCAAAGTTTCACAATAGAATCGAAAACTCTTTTTCTTCTACTTAAAAAGATATTTACAAATAAAGATGAATATAAAAGCTTTGGAGCTTTGTATCAGAAGACTTGCAGTTGCACACAGTTGTAAAAGGATTATATTATATTCAATTAAATTGTAGAACTAATATTTAGAATGAAATAAAAATACTGCTCTATTATTGATCGATTTCTCTTTTCATTTTACTTTCTATTCTACCTGTTTTCGAAAGTTTTAAACACAGTGGTCGGTGTAAAGTGTAAAAATAAAAAGGAATGAAATTTAAACTATTATAGCCCTGCGATGTAAACAAACAGAGGTGTGAAATGCAAACAAACAAAGGTGTGAAATGTAGGCGAACAGAGGTGTGAAATGTAGACAAACAAGGGTTTGTTATGTAGACAGACAGAAAGTTGAATTGTAGATAAACAGAGGTGTGAAATGAAGACAAACAAGAGTTATGAAATGTAGACAAACAGAAGTGTGAAATGTAGACAAACAGAGGTGTGAAATGTAAGTGAACAGAGGTGTGAAATGTAAACAAGCAGACGTGTGAAATGTAGACAAACAAGGGTGTGAAATGTAAGCGAACAGAGGTGTGAAATGGAAACAAACAAAGGTGTGAAATGTAGACAAACAAAGGTGTGAAATGTAGACAAACAAAGGTGTGAAATGGAAACAAACAAGGGTGTGAAATGTAGACAAACAAAGGTATAAAATGTAAATAAACAAAGGTGTGAAATGTAGACAAACAGAGGTGTGAACTGCAAACAAACAAAGGTGTGAAATGTAGACAAACAAAGGTGTGAAATGCAAACAAAAAAGGCGTGAAGTGTAGACAAACAGAGGTGTGAAATGCAAACAAACAAAGGTGTGAAATGTAGACAAACAAAGGTGTGAAATGCAAACAAAAATGTGTGAAGTGTAGACAAACAAAGGTGTGAAATGCAAACAAAAAGGTGTGAAGTGTGGACAAACAGAGGTATAAAATGCAAATAAACAAAGGTGTGAAATTTTAACAAACAGATGTGAGTCATGTAAACATCGAGGGATGTGGAAGGAGTCATATAAGGATAATATGCCATAAATTTCTGCGGATATAGTTTTCATCAGTTTTGTCTTCAAACAAAGCGACTGAAGAGATTTATCTGACTCATAAATTTACAGAATGAAATCCTGAATAATTTATTATGCAAATTATCCCACGGAAGACGTTATTGTTTGATGGCGCCTCCTGTGGAAAACTAATTTGCATATTTCGATACACATTACATCAGATTCAGATAAGGGAAAAGTCTTCTAATCCGAGCAAAAATGGCGGATTCAATGGATGGGAGCAGCCTTACAGCTAAAGAAAACAAGCAGAATATTTGGTGAGTCGATGCGCCTAGTTGCCGATTTTAAATGAAAATTGAATTAATTTGCATCAGTTTTGATTATTATTTCATAATTTTGTACTATTCTTCCTCCAGGACTCAAATATTGAGTGAAGTTTCCGCTCAAGCGACAAGAAAGTTGCCTCAGAACAAACGCGTTTTGATTCTTGGTGAGTTGAGTTGGACAAAAGTCTTTCAATTTCATCCCTTTGAGGAGCGTTTGATAAAGCGTCCCGGCTCTGTTATTCCTAAGCAACCCAAAACTGTTCTACTACCAAAGCAATAATTCCAAGGCCAAAAATATCTCGTAGAAGTCGTAGACTTCTGCAGAAAAAACGGCTCCATTTTCTGTGGGAGGGAGGTCTTGCCCGGTCTCCGGCCTAAGCCCTAATGGCCTCAAAGGATTAATATCATAAAAACCCATTAAACTTTGTTTACACTAAAACGTAAACTTATTAAAAGAGTTCGTTTGTTTAATTCCTTTTTTGTAAATTACAGAATCATTCCTGTTGAAATTATTTCTCCCATTTCAACACCTTTTATTTATGCTTAACTTTTATTTTAATCAAAGGCTAAAATTTGCTTTACATAGTATACTAGTAATTCCAAATAAGGATATACTTAAAACACATGGATCAATGTGTTACTTTTTGCCAATGAAGCATCACTGCAAGGTCACATGTTGCACCAACTGGTATTTAATAAATATGTGCAATGCCTAGCTGTTGAATTGTTTTTTTTTTCAAACAATAGGGGTATTGTTTTTCAATTGTAACAATGGGACACTTAAGGTCCCATCCACATGTATATGGATATTTTTGAAAACGCAAATTTATTTTTACGTTTCTGCCTTCCGTCCACATGTAGCCAGCGTTTTTGGTGATGGAAACCGCTTTTTCAGGGTGGAAATTTTCGAAAATGCTGGTTTCATGCCATGTTGTGGATGGGGAAAACGCAACTTTTCAAATACAATGATGTCACGCACTCAATTTGACATGCTTAGTTTTAACAACACAAAGAAAGAATGACAATGCAAATTCAAAATGGTTTAATATGAAAATATGCTTTCTTTGTTTTTTCTGTTTCCGTGAAAAATGCACATCGTGTTGACGCAGATTTTTTTGAAAAATATTCATTTACATGTGTGGACGTAGCCTAAGTTTCCATCCAGGCATAATGCCATATTTTTTTCTTACAAAGACAGACATTTTTGACATAACGCTTCAACCTTTAGGACAAATTTTCATAAAACCAGCGTTCTGAGAATTTGAGTCAGAGGGGCCAGCTAAGCAAGGCATCAGGGCACCTGGCAGTAGGGGCAGAAGCAATAAATTCAGGGCAAAACAATAGGAAAATAAAAGAATGTAACAATTTTTATGAGGGCAAGGGGGCAAAAAAATTAGCAAAAGATTATTTTTGCCCCTTCCTCAAAGACTCTGGCAGTGATACCCACTGGGTTGTTTTTATCAGATCATTATTTTTGTGGTTTTCTCTAATATGAGGTGATGATGGAAGTGGAAAGACATCTCTGCTCACAAAACTCAGAGATCCGGGAGAAGAGCAGATCAGAAAAGGATCTGGGTTGGAATTCACTTATCTTGATGTTCATGATGAAGAACGAGATGGTGAGATGTGTTCATATCACCTTAATCATAATTGTTATCTTCGTAATCACCTTTCAGCATAATAATTATTTATCATTACCATTATCATTGTCATCATCTTTATCACCTTATTGTTGTTATCATCATCATCATTATAATCATCATAATCATCATAATCATTGTCATCATCATCATCATCATGATTGCAATCATCATCATCATCATGATCATTGCAATCAAAATCAGGATCATCATGATCATTGCAATCAAAATCAGGATCCTCATGATCACGATCATCATCATCATCATTATAATTGCAATCATTGTCATTATCATCATCATCATTATCATACTCATCATGATTGCAATCATTGTCATAGTATATGAAGTACCAACTAAGAGCAATGTAAAAATGTCCTTTCTAGAACATGCCAGATTGAATGTGTGGATAATGGATGGTGATTCATATCATAAAGAACTATTGAAATATGTAATAACACCAGAAACCATCAGAAACGTATTTGTTGTTGTTGTTGTTGACATATCAAAGCCTTGGACAATAATGGACAATTTAGAACAATGGGCAAGGCTAATACGAGAGCATTTGCATACGTTGAAGTTATCGGCAAAAGAACTGAATGAAATCGAAGGAGAACGTAAGTAGATCTGTTAAGAAGAATTTAACGAAAAAGAAGAATTATTCACAAGCTTAGTTCAAACTGAAACAGCTCTATAGCACAGAATTATATATTCTGTGTCTATAGTGTGCTTGATTTGATTCTCTCAAAACTCCCCGGGAATTCGCAAAACTTTTAGCCCCCGTCTTCACTTAACTAGCTTTAAGAGCGTCTTGATTATGGATAGTGGTTTGTATTTGCATCATGCCAGAGGTATCCGATGCGAAACAAGGAAAAATTCACTTCGTTTTGTAGGTGATATGGAGATCACTCTGCTTCGATATGTAATTTGTTGTTAACATCAATCAGCTTTTAGGCTGAATGATTTGGAGAGTTAATCGGCGATTTCGTAGAGATCTTTAACTAAGTGAAAGCGTCGTGGGCTCTCTGATCGCACAGCAATGGTTTGAATCCTTTCTATTATGGTATGCCACGAATGGAAAAATCTATCCTTTTGTTCGCCATTCAGGACAAATATCTATAAATTTGTATGGTGCTGAAGAAGATTGCTTAACATAGCTGCAACACAAAAAAATTCAACGGGAGGAGAGCCTTGAGCTGTATGACTTGGAGAGTTAGTTTATTAGGCCCTATAGCTCAGTGGAAACGTCGTTGGCTGTCCGAGTCCGGTCATGCATTTTAGGTCCGAATCTTGCCTATTGTGGTATGCCATTTGTGGAGAAATCTATAGCAGACAGAGCTATTGAGAACATGAACGTCAAAACAAACTAGCGTTTTTGTTTTGATAGGTAGATTCCAAACTTCTAAGCGTCTAATTTTCTAATTTGTTTCCCGTTGCTTTTCAGTGCTAAATAAATTCCGAGAATACAAAGAGCCTGAAGAAGCTGAAGAAGAGGCTAAACGATCTCGTTCGCATGTTACAACAACAACAACCGAAGAAGAAGACGTCATGCTTCCCTTAGGCGAAACGATCCTTTCAAATAACCTTGGAATACCAATATTAGTTGTCACAACAAAGGTTTGTACAGACTAACCATCTCTCAGCCACCAAACGATCAATCATCTATTGGCCAAACATCTGAGATTTGCTTTAGGCCCTAGCCAAACGATCAACATTGTGGTCCAATGTTTCAAATTTGATTTACAACAAATGTTTGACCGTTTGGCCACTTCCAAAAACATTGCTGTCCAACAACGATGTTATTGCACAAGCACCAGCGCCTTGTGTTGCTAAGAACTGTTTCTAGTTGATGAAATGATGCAAGTTAAGTTGTTGCAATTTGTCAGAAACAAAAGAAATATTCGACAAGCAATGTTCGATCAAACATTGCTTGGCAAGCAAAAATAAGCAAGATTTGCGGTGTGATATTTTGAAGAAGTTCATAAACATTTTTTGCTTGACGCCACAAAAAATGTTGGACGAGCAATGTTTTTGCGTGGCCAAACGGTCAAACATTCTGCTTGACAAGCAAATCTCAAATGTTGGACCAACAATGTTTGATCGTTTGGCCAGGGCATAATGGTTATTCTACCTTTATCAACATTGAGGATAGCACAATGTTTACGCGTTAAGGATTTTCTGAGATCATGAGATTTCTTTATACCAAGACCGCCACACATAATAATGTCATTTTAGTTAGAGTGGCTTCAAGATTTCGAAGAAATTTTTAGTTTTGTGTAGCTTATTTTCATGTAATTTTTTTTCTTATTGGCTTTCAGAGTGATGGAATGTCAGTTCTTGAAAAAGAAAATAATTACAAAGATGAACATTTCGACTTTATACAAAAATACATTCGGAACTTCTGTTTGCGATGTATCCTTTGAGCCAGTCATTAAAACTGTGTTACAGTTTAACTGTTTCAGGGACTTAAGAACATGGAACATTTGACGTACGTTTGCCCACGCACGATTCGGTTTCTGTGAAGCATATGAACAAGGCTTAATGTTGTAATGTATAAATAGGAAATAAGAAAAAGATACCCTTGTGGGATTATTTTGCTATTTTGCTGTGAAAATGTTTGTGAGAAGATCCCGTGCACGCGAGAGAGGATCCATTTTTGTCCATTCGGAAACCGGTACGGATAGGCCTTCCATGCACACGACAACACACCTACCCGATCCAGTTTGGCTCCGCACGAAAAAACATGTTATTTTAGGTCGGATCCGTTAATGTTTGTGAGAAGATCCCGTGCACACGAGAGAGGATCCGTTTTTGTCCATTCGGAAACCGGTACGGATAGGCCTTCCGTGCACACGACAACACACATCCAGTTTGGCTCCGCACGAAAAAGCATGTTATTTTAGGTCGGATCCGTTAATGTTTGTGAGAAGATCCCGTGCACACGAGAGAGGATCCGTTTTTGTCCATTCGGAAACCGGTACGGATAGGCCTTCCGTGCACACAAAACCCACCTACCTGATCCAGTTTGGCACCGCACGAAAAAGCATGTTTTTGGGTCGGATCCGTTTTCGGTCCGGAGTGAACACATAAATCCGACCCAGAATGAATCCGATCCAGGAAAAGAGGTTTATTTTTCTCATGAAAATCCAAAATCTTTTCCGAAAGACCTTCAAAATTAGGCTTCCATCCTTCTGAATCCTGGACATCTGCGAACACGTTTGTCTTGATCTGATCTTGTGTGTAAAAACATTTTAGGCCCATTACCGCGTGCAGGCGAATAAAATTACTGAATCGGTTCCAAATAAGAACCGAAATAAGTGTGTCCCGTTCTCGTGTGTACAGGGTCATTTGATTTGCGCAACAAAAAAGGCTATTCATGCTACTATTTCTTGTAATTAAATTTACCTTCTTCCTTAACTATAAAACCAGATGGAGCAGCGTTGATGTACACCTCAGTAAAAGAAGGAAGAAATTTAGACACATTTTACAAATATTTAATTCACAGAATTTACGATTTTCCGTTGCGAATACCTCCGCAAGTTGTTGAAAAGGACGCCATTTTCATGTAAGTCAATATTTCCAGTCTTTTTATTAAGATTGGTTAATTTGATTCTCAGCGCTACTATTTACAGGCCTTGTACAGCAATGATCAATTACTACTTCAAGCAAGGTATACTTTTCAAACAGTCTTGAGTTACGCTAGCTGCTTCATTGCACTGTTTAGTGCATTGGAGTAGTCACCTGATTGTTGTCCAGAAAGTCACTGGTTCGAGTCCCAGTCAAGGTAATTATAAGAGTTGTGGTAGCTCAAAGCTTCATTTAAGTGCAACTTTGCATAATCTTATGGTACGCTTTTGCAAGTATGTTGCCATGCATGTACCTCTCCGTGGCAATGCAGGTTTGCTCTCGCAAGGCGGTAATTTATTGAATTTTATACTGAATTCTCATGCAATTATCTTAAAAAGTGAATGAGCTAGCTGTTCCTAATTTGGACGTCTATCTTTTGCCCCTTAAGGCCCCTTAAGGTCCCTGAAGGCTCATTAGCTAGGACTCCTTACTGAGTTGCTCTAACCTCGACGTTTATCCATAACCCACTGTTTACAGTGTTGTTCATCAAGGAGATTAATCTCTGTCTTATGCATCTATATTGAATGTGTTTTTACATCAATTTTCGCTTTTCTTTCCTTTTGCAGAACTTCAAATTTTCACTTCTCTTTATTTTTCAGACCTATGGGTTGGGATAACGAAAAGAAAATCGCTATTCTCGATGAACAGATAAAATCTTTTGATCCTTCAGATCCATACGAATCTCACATCAGTAAACCAATTTTAAGAAAGGTAAAAGACCAGTCAATTAGAACGATTGCTTCACAACTTGACAAATCTTAATCGACTCAACAGCTTTCATGCTGTATTTTAACAATATTGAGTTACCTGTAAAAATCTTGCTTCGGTTTTATTTGCATACCTCAAGGCTCTTGCTTGGGCCTATTGCTATTTATTCTAATTTTCACTTCTTAGCCTGCAAACATGGACAAAGAAGTACTGGCAGAAGAGGAACAAGCATTCCTTGCTGTGCTAGAGGTATAAGAATGACATGATAACATTTTGTGTGAATTTTTTTACGCAAAATGCTTAACAGAATAGAGAGTTAACCAGAAGGTTCACTCAAGCGATTTTCTGTCTCAGACATACAAACGAGGTTAAGTTGCTGCCAAAGCTTCACCATTTACGTGGAATCGAGTTTATGGCGCAGCCCATTGTTTTCTATTGTTTCCTCTCTCAAAAACGTCAGTTTGCCTTTTGCCTTATCTCTATTCTGTAACGAAACTGAAGGATCTTAATGCATCGGATGCTTTGTATAAGTTCCTTACATGGCCTTGGATTATGGTCTAAAAGTCACTCAAACTAAGCCTCCAAAAACTCTACGGTAGAAGGTTGGCTCGTTTTGCAAATACTCAGACTAAATGGCCATATCCAGTTGATTCGTGATCTAAGGGGCTCAGTGTGGCAGGGATTACAGCTCCAGCTACAGTGGCCCAAGAAGCTTTCCCTTACTTTCGATGACATTGAATTGAATTGATAGGTTGTTGTTGTTATCATATCATATCATATCATAATTTATTTAGACACAAAATCCCTTCAGCTCATATAAAAATTAATTAAATATAATATACCAAATATACCAATATACCAAAGAAAATTACAATAAAGTGTTGTCAAATGTGTTAGGGCTAGTTGCTGCTCTTCCAGGGAGTTGTGTTTCGTTTTTTATTTTATGCTCTTCCAGGGAGTTGTGTTTCGTTCGCTTCAGCCGAGCTCTGTCTGGCTCAGTCTGAGCATCCTGTACTTCAATTCAATAGCAACAACTACAACTTTTGCAGCAAGTCTTATTCTTGCCCTTGGTTGCTTTTACGTTCTCACAGAAAAAGACTGACTTTACTTTTCTTATTGCAGAATAACCTCAGTAAAGCTCCACAAGCTCCCGCTGGAATTCCAAGACCTCAGCAGGCACGAGTGTTCCATTTTCTCTTATTACCCAAAATATTTCTCTACAAATGTTTGATTTTCTATTTTATTTATTTTGATTAATCTTTCTTGCTTTAATTTCAGGAGCTTATGCGTCCTCGTGTTTCTACGTCACCTGGTCAGCGGTTGGCTGATAAGAGAACTGGTATACCGTCTGCTACAAAAGCAAAGGTACACATTTTTCAACCACATTATCACAGCAATAGATCAGTGAAAGTTGCTTAAAATTTTGGATATTTCAGCCCTCAAAGCTGCCTATAATTTGCTTAAAACTTTTTGTACCTAACAACCACTCCTGACTTCAAAATAATCAACTCTTAGGCCCACAGCACACGACTTTCTGGAGACAGTAAGTTGAAACACGTTGCCTATAGGCTTTCATCATGCAAAACAAGTTGTTATAATATATGTTACAATATAAAACGCCAAAATAATATTTTGCAATGAATGCTACCCGATTGCTGCAGCTGGTTGTTTGATGTCTTAGATGCTCACAGTAATTCAATCGAGCCCTCAAGTTGCTTAATGTTGAGGTCACTGGTCACTCCGGCCCTACACTCTTTTTTTTATAAGAAACCCGTTTATAAGAAACTCAGTACTGAGATCAATATTGGTTAAGAAACTTTCAGTACTCGACCCAAAATGATAAGAAACTCGCAGGTCTCGACAATCTTTAGAATTAGAAATATAGCATCAAAAAGCGAACTTCTGTTACACCATAAGTGTCTGTTTTTCCAAAAAACAGCTGATGTAAACGTGAATTGTATTGCTTCTTCTATTTGTCAAATGTTAGTGTCAATTACCTGTTTTGGCACTCAAAAATTTTGATTCCTAAGAAACTGCTAAGAAACTTTCAGTACCAAAATTGTCCAAAAACTAAGAAACTTTGAGTACTGAAAAAATCTTAGTTTCTTATAAAAAAGAGTGTAGTTGCTCATTGCGAGCAACTGCTTATTAAAATGAAGTTTAATACGGCACGAATGATTAATTTATCAATTGAAATTATTTCTGCATCCATTTCTAGCTTGATGGAACAAAAGGCCAAGCTGCAGGAGCAGGACAAACCGAAGGCGTACTCGCGAATTTCTTCAATAGTTTGCTGAACAAGAAAACAGTTGGTGGAACTGCGAAGGCGCCTCAAGCGAACCCAACCGATCGGGCTGCCGTAAGAAGTGACGTAGCTGCCGAACTCGAGCGATTATCGAAGAAAGCACAAAGCCAAAGCGTTCGTTCGCCCAGTGGCTCAACGTAAGGTTCTCGAAATGCCTCTTTAGAACTTAATATCACATTACGATGCCCGCGAAGTTATTGCGACTGTCGAAAATTTTAATTTCGAAAGTGCGACTGATTAGGACAGTGTATGTTTAATTTGCGTGTTGTATTAGTAGATCTCTGTTAAGAAAAATAGATGCTAAACGAACAAGGAATGGTGAACAGCTATTTTCGAAATCCAATCTGAATTTCAAGTGATCAGTTGCGTATTGTTTGGCAAGACGATCAAACAATTATCCACAGCGCTCATCAACCCAAGATATTTTAGTAAGATTGTGATAGATTAGTTATTTTTTTATTTGGTAAAATTGAGGTAAAATCGTCAATATAGGTGAGTCTAAGGTCCTAGCCAAACGATCAAACATTGTCTGTCGAACATCTGAACTTTGCTTGTTAAACGAAATGTTTGACCGTTTGGCCACGTCGAAAACATTGCTCGTCTGGTACATTTTCCTTGATACAAGCATAACAAGGTTTCCGAACCCAGTACTTAGCGATTCTGCTTTACTACAAGCAATGTTTTGTGACGTAGTCAAACGATCAAACATTGTTTGTTTTGTCGCAATGTTTGACCATTTAGCAATATTGCAAAAATTGTTGGTCAAAAATTTTTTGTTTATGCAGAATTTTTCAAAACCATTACGTAGCGATTCTCCTTGTCGAGCAATGTTTTGTGACGTAGCCAAACGATCAAACATTGTTTATAACGCAAGTCTCGAATGTTTGACCTGCAATGTTTGATCGTTTGGCCAGGTCCTGATGTCCCTGCGTTTCGCTTTCAACTTATATCGTTGCAACCCTTACTCGAGTAATTTGTAAGTTTCCTATGTTATATATACTGTATGTGTTTTCGATTCCATGTGAACTGAGCTTATATTTCGTACTGATTGTGAATTACACTGATAAGTTATTTATTACTGAAAGATTTAAAACAAACAGCTGGCACACGTAGTCTATGAAATTTACTGTAAACTATTCATTTCAATATTGTATCAAACGTATTATGTAATGCGTAAGCAATCATTGACTTCTGTTTTCGGCGCAGGCTATTGAAAGGAATAGAAATTCTAATGGGTTTTGTTTTTCTTTGTGTACACTCTGAATTCTGTTATTTCTCTTTATTTGTCCTTGCTGCCAGCCCCTGCGTGCATGTTAAAAATTGTTTTGATTTTCTGCGTCCTACTATGGAGCCTTCCCTCCCGACAAGAAACGCCAGAAGAGTGTGATGAACATTTTGGTGGGACGAATTTTACATCTCATGTAAGACCCTGGCGAAATGATCAAACATTGTTTGTCAAACATTTGAAATTTGTGTAAGGGTCGAACATTTTCGAATTTGCTTATTGAGCAATGTTTGAATTTGCATCTCATCTAAGACCCTGGCTAAATGATCAAACATTGTTTGCAGCAGAACAATTAATGCCCTGGCCAAACGATCAAACATTGTTTGTCAAACATTTGAAATTTGTGTAAGGGTCGAACATTTTCGAATTTGCTTATTGAGCAATGTTTGAATTTGCATCTCATCTAAGACCCTGGCTAAATGATCAAACATTGTTTGCAGCAGAACAATTTATGCCCTGGCCAAACGATCAAACATTGTTTGTCAAACATTTGAAATTTGTGTAAGGGTCGAATATTTTCGAATTTGCTTATTGAGCAATGTTTGAATTTGCATCTCATCTAAGACCCTGGCTAAATGATCAAACATTGTTTGCGGTAGAACAATTAAGGCCCTGACCAAACGATCAAACATTGTTTGTCAAACATTTGAAATTTGTGTAAGGGTAAAACACCAAACACTTTCGAATTTGCTTATTGAGCAATGCTTGAATTTGCATCTCATCTAAGACCCTGGTTAAATGAGCAAACATTGTTTGCGGCAGAACAATTAAGGACCTGACCAAACGATCAAACATTGTTTGTCAAACATTTGAAATTTGTGTAAGGGTCGAATATTTTAGAATTTGCTTATTGAGCAATGTTTGACCTTTTGTCCACGTCACTAACATTACTTAACAAATATAATAAATAAGCAGAATTCGTTAGGCCATTGTTAATACAAACTTTCATTTCACGCTTTTCACTTGTTACACGTTTTATTTGTCTTTGTTTTTGAGTAGTTTGTACGTACTGTTTTGTTAAAATGCCCTGTAGATTTAATTGTTCGTGGAGTGAACTCTTTCTTATTGTTGAATTAACGTGCTTGAAGTAGAATTTTATTATTCCGTTGAGAGTAAGATCAATGTATAAAAAAGCGAGTAGTTTTTAAGCAAGCCAGACAGAGCCAAAGGGCTCAGCAACAGATTGACTGTGATGTGCTTGCAACAGGCAGGAAACAGTTGGTAAGTGGTTTTTTAATTAATTGATTCGAAATATCGCATTAATCAAGCCCTGCTCTACGTCTCTGTTGTCGCATCTGAGAAAAATCACAGCCATGTTTTTGAAACAATTCGAAAACAGTTATTGCTAGATGCAAACAAAATTGCTTGATGAGCATTGCTTTATGACGTGCCAAACATTAAAAAGTTTTGCTTGAGAGGTTGAATTCCAATGTTTGACAATGTTTGATCCTTTGTCTGGGCCTTTTGTTTTAAAAAGTGGGATGCATAAACGCCTGCGTATTTGCTACAAATGTCAGATTTGAATTTGATTTGGTCAAGCATGAGATTTTCTGCTAATGGCGGCGAAAGAGCTGTGGAAGTGGTGGCGGGAAGATAAAAACTGATAAAATTCGATTAGAATAAAAAAATGGAAGACGTTAGAAAGAAAGTTTAGAAAACCTAGAAGATATTCTAAACTTCCTGTAGTAATCTGCGAATGGCATCATCATATTTTACCCCATATTCATAGAGCAATCGCATCTCGACATCTTCCAGAAAATGGCCTAAAGTTGCTTCATTTCGATTCGCATCCTGATTTAACGTTTCCTATGAACTTAGCTGCTGAAAGCTGCTTTGATAGAGATGCTCTTTACGAAAGTATTGAAATAGCTGATTGGATTTTGCCATTAGTTTACGAAAATCATGTAAATGAAGTTGTTTGGATGAAGCCTCCATGGGCAGATCAAATTCAAGATGGAAATTGGAGTGTTAAAGTCGGTGAGAGCAAAGAAAATAAATCATTAAGGTTCATGCTTTATAATGGTAATCCAGCCTATTTAATGCTAATTGATTTGGACCTACAGCTTGTGAACTTCTAGGGTGCCAAATATCATCAAGCTGCCTGCAAAATTATTGGTGAAGATGCCGGGAGATTTCTCAACTCCCAAGGTCTTCATTAGGGCATTCATAAGTGTAATGCTGGCCTGCATTGATAATTTGGATTTGCTTGCTAGCCTGCTTTCTTCCAAGATAAGCCCAAGGCCAATTTTTGCTCCCAGCAAGCCATGTTAGTCTGAAAAATCTGTTTGGTGGAGGAACACATTTTGTGCACACAGCTCTTAGCATGCTTGTTCATATTGCCCAGTGCCATTAGCATTAACAATAGAAAAACGATAAGTCACATGAGCTTTCTATTGCTTTTGGCACACAACACACCCACAAAATTTATTATGCTATCATTAATGTGCAAATAGCAAACTTTCTAGTCTGGAGCCAAGTTCTGTTTTACACATAATTTTCTTTGTAGTAGCCCTGTT
Source organism: Chrysaora quinquecirrha (assembly GCA_014526335.1). Lineage (NCBI taxonomy): Eukaryota > Metazoa > Cnidaria > Scyphozoa > Semaeostomeae > Pelagiidae > Chrysaora > Chrysaora quinquecirrha. The sequence goes on from JACTAT010000149.1 coordinate 468,833, forward strand.
CATTAGCTCATTATCTTTCCTGATACTGCCCAACTCAGCTTGTTGTGGCAAAAACGGATAATTATTTAACCTTTTTGACTGTCTTGCTGCCTTGCTGCCTACACTTGTTTGTTGGCAATGTTAAGTTAATAGTGCTCTGTTATCTCTCTAGAATTTCCTGCAAAGAAGATTATTTCTTAGAAGAACTACTTTATGATAATCAAAAGAATCTAGAGAAATCAAAAGACCTTAAACTGCAAATTAAAACACTTCAAAGTAACGTAAGAGAAGATATTTGTCAAGCAAATCTGCCTTTGGGAAGCAAAGATGGAGAAGTCAATAAGGAACCAAATACACACAATGAAAGTGATAACGTTAAAGAAACTGCTCAGGTCCAAGATGATGGACTGATTCTGGATATTGACTTGGATTTCTTTTCGACCTACAACCCATTCATTCTAAGAAGAAATAAGGTAACTACCTACCCTTTTAGTTCTAGGATCTTAGTATTGTGGTGCTATATAAGTTTTGCATTATTATTATTATCTTTCAAACATGGTTCTGCTATTGCCAAAAACAGCTGCAACATTTTTGGACATACTGGAAAGCTTGCTTCCTCTGACACTCCTCAGAGTCTCAACTTCAGAAACAGATGAAACAAATTCACTAAAAGCAAAATTTGCACCCAGATATAGACTGAAAAGCACCAATCTGAAAGTAGTGCTGAGTTGGCAATTTGTTTTAAACAGCAATCAGCTTGCGAGATACAGTGGAAAGACCAATAGGATTTATTGAAAAGTCCAAGCGAGAAAACAAACTCTTTTTTTCCTACACAAAACAGGCCTTTCAGTTTCGATGTTGACAGATTCCAAAACTTTCTAAATGATACAAAGATTGTGCTTTGCCAATGATTTTAAAAGAATCCTTGGTGTAATATTCTGCACAATTTTGGTTGTTAAGTTTGGAAGAATTGATTTGAGGCTAGGTTGTTTCTTGGACCTGACCTGCAGGAGTAATGCCTATTTGACAAAAGGTGTGCTGATGAATATCACTAGGGAGGGACATACTATTTAATTGTTTCTCCTAATCTCTGGAAAGTGCGACCACCAACACACTTTGCTGACATCAAACCAGCATCATCAAACCAGATTATCCAGTACCAAGATACTGCTTTCTTTTTCAGGAAAGCTTCAATGAACTTACTGATATTTACAAATTTACACCTCCTGAAAGCAGCTCTGAAGCGGTATGTCTCACTCTTTAACATAAGAAAGCTGAACTGGTTCTGATCTGACACAGACTCATTTTTTTTCTTTTACAAAGCGTTTAAAAGAAAGAATGGTTCACTGGTAATTGTTTTGACCCAATCATGGCAAGCCTTTTTGAGAGAGATCCCTTTCCCATCAACATGCAAATGAGAAATGTGGTTCTTCTCTTATTTATTGCGTTGGTCGGATCGACCCCTCTTTAAAGCCTCTTAGATATAAACCATCTTTAAAGCCCGTCATGTTCTAGTCTTTTGGTGCAAAAGCTATCTCATGCTGACAGATGTTAGCATGAAGGTCCTTAATAGCATTCCATTTTGTCTTTAACTTTTCTTAGCGTTGTAGGTAGTAGTTACTTTGCATTAATTTTTGTTCAGTTTCCACACTGTTATATGGGGTTTTGGTATCACTCGTACTAACGTTCAGAGAATTTCAGAGCCAAAAAACGACCCATATGGGCGATACATACCCGTACGAAAATGAGTGGGTATCACCGATGATTAGAATTCTCTTTTGTTTTCCAGCATATCAAAGAATCGCTACAAAGACGCAAGCAACAGCTAATAATGCTACAAAAGACGATTCGATATTTTCAACAAAATTTTGCAACTGAGCAAGAATGCAAAACAGATTATCTGACCCTTATTTCGGATGATGCACGGAAAATAGACGTTTCAGAGACCAACCAGCGATATTTACATTTACTTCGTGAAATTCAGAAGGAAGAGGAACTTAGTTACAGGGAAATCGATCTTGAACTAGTAAGTCTAAATATTAAACTTTGCATTCAGAACTTTTATAACAATTTGTTCAATGGGATGAAACCTAGGGCTCGTTTGAGAGGCGGCGTGGCCAGATCAGCAAGAGTTAAGTAAAGGATAAAAAAAGTATGTTCCAATCTCATTAGGATCAGACAAGGAAGATACACGTTTTTTTTAAAAGAAACCGCTTTATAGGAAACTCACTAGTAAGTTTTTTTGGCAAATTACAGTAGATTCTTTTGTTCTTTTGTTTCTTAAAACAATAGAAAACAATAGAAAATTTAAGAAATTTTTACTAGGTTTCTTATATAGAAAAAACGTATATAACTGAGGCTTGGGGAAGTACTCTGCAATTTCACGGAGCTCTACAGCTCAGTGGAAACGTCATTGGCTCATGCAGTTCAGGTTCGAGTTCAATTGTGGTATGTGCCCCTTGTTGAAAATTTATCCTAACGTTTGCACTCATGAAAATATATATCAGTATGTAAAGATTCTGAAATTTATGTTGACTGTTAGTAAATTTTTTTACTTTCCAGGTTCATTTTGCTGGCTCTTCATCAGAACTGCCGCATCACAGGAGCACAACTGAAGAGATAAACAATCTGTTAAAAGATGTTCAAAGTTTTCTTTCTAAGCAGCCTAGGCCAAGTTTCATTACTATATCGAGGTAAGTTTTTCTCATTGTAGGTAATTAGCTTTATCCTTGCTTTGCTAGTGGTACAAAATTTCAAAATTTTGAGAAACAGCGGAAACATATATGGACATATTTAGAAGCTTTTCTCGTTTGACACTCTTCAGAGTACAAACGTCAGAAACAGACCGAAACAATTGGCTTAGGCGGAATTAATACCCAGATGCGGGTCGAAATACACCAATCAGAAATCAAAACCGAGTTTGCATTTTGTTTTCAGCATCAATCAGCTTGCGGGACACATCAGGAAGATCAATAGAATTAATTGAAGAGTCCTAGTGAGAAAACGAACTCTTTCTGTTTTCACAGCACCGGCTTTTTGATTTTGTTGTGGACAGATTCAAAAACTCCTAAATGGAACAGAGATCTTGCTTTGCCAATTATTTGAAAACAATCCTCGCTGTAAAGTTCTTCAAAACCAAAAGGCCGGTTCTGTGTAGACAGGACATCACTACACACCAATTAAAATCGAACGGAAGATTTTTGCGCTACTATAGTTCATAAGGCCCTGGTCAAGCGATCAAACATTTGAAATTTTCTTCTCAACGAAATGTTTGACCTCTCTGTCACATTGTAGAACATTGCTCTTCAAACTTTTTCCTTGATCATAAAAGCATAAGGCTATAAGGTTTTTGTAGCTGGAACGTGTTTTTGAAAATGATGTTTTTGCAACGTGGCCAAACGGTGAAACATTACATGTTAAGCAAATCTCAAATCTCGGACCAACAATGTTTGGTCTTAATGCCAAGGCCTAAGCATCCAAAGTTTAGGAGTATCGGGGGAGTATCGCCTCTCCACACGATAAACTTTTGAATGTGCCTTTACAGCTAAACCCAAGTTTTCAACGAAAATATTATGAAGAAGAACAGACCAGGTGGCTAGGCCAAGCCGAAGAGTCTTGTAAAGCCAAATTTCCAGAAATTACCCGTTGTGAATAACTCGTTTCATGTAGGCTGATAGTTAACCTCTTAGAAGGTTGATTCGTTGTAAAATGGCATATCAACTTTTATGCAAAAAACCAGGGGACATTGTCTCCGTTTGATAGGTGTAACGGGTGGCTGAAAACATTATCATTTCAACCCCTATAGGTCAGCTGAAGATGAGTACACACCGCCTGATCAAGTTGAGTATATACAAGAAAAGGTAATAAAAATGCTTGAATTATTATATAATGATATTAACATTATCAAAGACTATGAAATAGAAAAAGATACCAATCAAATAAAACAAGAAGATCCCTCATAGAGACGAAACTACTCATAAAATAAATAGTATAAACGGATTGTTTTTTGTATTATAATGTTTAATAGCACAGCAAGATATACCAATTCAACAAGATTGATATTTGAAAACGTCGCTTCACTTTCAAGACTTTCGCCTGTTTTCTGTAATATAATATTCTTGGAGAGTTTGCTTTTCTATGTCAAACGGTATGCATTAATCTACTGGTTCACTTTCTCGGATTATTTTGAAAACGTTTCTTCGTGGCGAGAGTTCGAAATCTCTGAGAACAGGAGTACTTTCTAACATTTTAAAACAACCAAAAAGTTTTATAAACAGACAGTCAATTTCATTTTTATTTTTATCTTTATTTGTTCATTTTATTATTTTTATCTTTATCCTATTTCATCTTGATTTTTGTTTTTATTATTATTTTATGCTACTGTTTTATTTCTATTTTTATTTATTTTTATTTATTTTTATTTTATTTTTATTCTTATTTTTATTGTTTTATTTTTATTTTTATTTTTATGCTTATTTTTTCATTTTTATTTTTATTTTAATTTTAATTTTTACTTTCAGTTTTATTTTATTATTTTAATATTTTTTTTATTTTTATTTTTTTAATTTTTTTTCTTTTTATTTTTCTATAAAATTTTTCTTTTTATTTTTATAATTTCTATAATCTTTACTTTTAACTTTCTTTTTATTTTTGTTTCCATTTGGATTTCTTCTTAAGCATTTCAATTTTGATTATATCTTTTTTACTTTTATTTCTTTTACTTTTAATCTCATTCTTTATTACATTTACTTTTTTTTTATTATTATAATCTGTTGAGTACTTTTGCACCCCTTGGGTTCTTAACAATCTCCTCTCTCTGATGTCCTTTATCTATTGATTTGACTGCTTTATTTTTGATGGAATAATTTGATCAATTTTGAATATTTGTTGTGCTGCTTGTAATACATGATCAACCAACAGTAATTTGGACGAAAATGGTTCAATGATATCAAACTCACTTGGATTGATCAACGCACCACTTTCTCCATCAATTCCGTACAAATCATTTCCATGTGCACTCCCTTTGTTAGCAAGAAGCCTTGTCAAGTCATTTTGAACATCAATGAATCTTGAAACCCCAGTTTGGTTGGAGTTCCTGTGCAGAGCTCTTGGTATAGACAGCATAGCTTGGCTTAGAGACTTGGCAACTAGCTTCAAATCCTCATCAACAGCTTTTATGGAAACATCTTCAAAATAACTTGCAAGGAAAGCCTCTGAAGCACCAGCCCCTGGTAGAATGACCATGCCATCTTTATCAATTTTATGTTGACCATAACACTCAAAAAAGGACATTTTGATTGCTTTCAAAGCATTAAGTATCTCCCTCTCATACTGTTGACAAATTCCTGAAGATGGCGCACATAGAATTAGCTGAACATGTGGCTTTTTACTTTGGAATTCTTTCTCAGGCACAATCCTAAAGAATTTCTGTGTCCCAATTATCATGCTTTCTGCTTTGGATAAGGTTCCTATATGCAGTGATAAATCATCCTGAAGGATTTCCTCCAAGCTCTCAACTGGGAGCATTTTGAGAAATGTGCAGATTCTCTCCAGGTCTCTCTCATCAACATTCTGCAAAACACAGATGTTTTTATTCAGAATTGACAGTGCGTAATCAGGCAAACTTGAAGTGCAGAGCAACATTTTGATACCTAAATCCTGCAGTTTTCTACTCATTTTACTCAAAATCTGCACCCTTGTCCAGGTGTATGTTTGCGTATTCTGCAAATCAAATGAAAACTGCACTCTTCCAAATTCTATTTTCTCAAAATCAAAGCCACAGTTTAAACACAAAAACGTTGTTCTGCCACTTAGAAACTGCTCATCACATCTTCCAGAAGGTTCACGCTGTAATATAAACCCTTCTTTGACGGTAGAGTTTTGCATGCTGATACCATGAGCTTGAATGCACACGTCAGAAAATTCCTCAATCAGATACTGGAGACAAGATAACAGATCAGAGCTTTTTGAATTACTTAGTTGTAAAACTTGAGATATCTGTTCTGTCAAGACTTTTACAACTTGTGGAGAGAATTTACCCCTCAAAGCTGTATTTACAAGTCCCCTTACACATTTATCATACTCCTTTGAAGAGCAAGTCACTATTTTTGAGTAGTATGGTCTTAAAACTGAACTCAAATTGTCGTTTATGGTATTACTACTAAGAATTCCACAGGCATTCGAGAGCCCTGCTAGTTTTGAAGTCACGCTTCGAGCTTGAGATCGCATCAGTGTATCTTGGGAAACATTTCTTAGTAGCTCAGTTAGGATCATAAGAAACATCTTTGAATTATCGCCTGTAACTTTGACATGGCTAGATACCATTTGTAGAATTAGTCGACCGGTTTGATGCGATAATGCAAGGGAATCCAAGATTGACTGTCCAGAATTCGTAACGATAATACACCCAGTTTCTGTTTTTAGAGCAACGTCTAGTCCATTTGGACCGAACGATCGGGAAATAATGCCTTCCAATGCTTCCAGACTGGACAACGCAGCCTCCAAACATCCCGCCATTTTGATGTCAATAAACAACACGCGAAACCAAAATAAAAGAACCACGTGGGGGATTGTCTGAGAAAGAGGTTTTGGGATGTGACAGAGGCTGGCAGAAAAAATCTCATGATCGCCATCAAAGTTTAATTGCTTGCCAACTTTTTTTGTTTTGTTCAAATTCCTCTGATAAATCTCAAAAATTTTGAAAAATAAGAAGGCAGATGAAATTGGGAATGGTATCAAGGAATGGGTAATGCTTTCCTCAAACCATTTATGTGAAGACTTCGCTTGTAAGTCCAAAAGAAGCAAGAGAAAAAGCTGCTGGTTTTTCGAATAGCAATTTAGGCCTTGCCTGACTTCAAGTCAAGGAGAAGCGCAAAACAAGGCTTGAAAATGCAGAAATTTTCAACGGTTGTGAAAGACAGAGTTGGAGGTAAATTGAGATTTGTTTGTCTACATTTGATAATCATGATTCTTGTGATTTAGTGGAAGTGCAATTAAAAAGACCCAAAGTTTCACTGGAATGGAAAACATGCAAGTTTGGGCCTACGACAATATTGGAAAAACAAGAGATTAATTAACATAACAATAGGTCAAACAATAGGAGAGGTGCAAGCGTAGTTGCGAGTGTGAGCATGACTTGCAACTGCATTGCAACTAGCAACTGCATTGCAGTATTTCGCAAACTGCATGCACTTGCATCATGCAAGTCAAGTGGGCGTTGATGCAAGAAGGCAGTAGCTTGGACAGACGACAGATATTTGATGGGCAGAAGGGTGGGGTATAATAAATTAGGGCGTGGTTTATGAAAAAGAAGCAATTGTATCCTAGAACCCCCTACCAATCCTATGAGGCGCTAAAGCATCCCACTGCCCCCTGCTTATATCTCCTCCATCATTTGCCCCCTTGGCTGTCACACTTGATGGAAAGCTGAAAATAGAAAGCACAAAATTTGAACCCATGAATTGCTGATCATTTCCCAAAAGACTTGATCACTCAGCCACACCACCTCTTATTGGTTTCTAGTCAACTTGCCCCACTACAAACTTGCCCCATCGCCAACTCGCCCCACTTCTAGGTCAACTCACCCCACTTTCAAGATGAACAATAGGCTAACAATAGGATGAAATAATAGAAAGGGGCTCTTGCACACCCGAGATCTGTTTGAAAAAGGCCATACTCTGCAAACCTTCAAATCACCCCTTTTTGTCATGATATCATGTACTTGTAAATTTTCAACTTTTCTTTTTAGCAGTGTATGTTCCAAGTAGTGTGGTTGAAGAAAGGAAGATTGAATTGCTGGATAATCTATCTATAGCTGTTGAAAAGGTGGGTTTAAAATCAAACTATAAGAATTAAGTTAAATCCATGCTACTAGGGTACAGGGGGTCATAACTGTGCCCCATAGTTTCCTCTTATAATTAATTGTGCTTTTCCGAAACCTGCAATCTGGATACCTATGTTTGTAGATTAGAACTGGTAGTGATTAGTTATGTATTAATATGTTTGCTTATAACTTAAGATCCACACCAGGTATACACTGTTTTGGGGTTCGCGACACCATGTAAAAAGTGGGGCAATAATCGCTCTTAAAGCCAGTACTGTTAAACAGCTGTACTGTTAAATAACTTTGATTGTTATATTTTTCAGATTCAAAATGAATTTGACAACCCACTTCACAATAAACTTGTAACAGATGGCAAAACGACCAAGTATCTTTGCAATTGCCTTGAAGATATATTTCAACATGGACTCAGGGAGAAGCTGTAAGCATATTCTATAATTTATTCTACTTAAAAATTGATATTAATCCCATTATTAAAATCAGTATTTTTCTAATAAATATGTTTCTAATCAGGTTCCAGGGCTCAGCTATCTCACCAGATAAGCTGTCATTTTGGGCTGTAATCCAAAAGCTTTCCATGAAAGAGGATATTCAGACTATTTACAGGTGAATAAAATTTTTGTCTGTTAGCTTATTCTGTTTATGCATTTGAGGATCAGGATTAAGCCATAATTGACTGTCAGCATTTGTTTGAAATCGCCTCGCAAATATTTGCTCTTGCAGCACTATTGTAAGTGTTATTTTAAACATTACATGCAGCGGAGCAAACAAGAACTGGCAAAATTGTTCGTTAGCAGAATGGGAGGCTGAAAAAAAACTTCTGAAAGTCCAGTATGAAATTTCCGCAGTAGCTAATTGCAATTGCAGTAAACGTTACTCCCTATGAATTTAATGAATCCTTGTTCAAAGCAACAGAATATTTGAACAATCATTTGAACAATCATCACCAAAAATCTGTTGGAAATATCTGAACTTGTAAACACTGACGACTGTCAGATTTTTTCACCAGACAAAATAATCAGATATCTGAAGAAGAGGAGTCTGATGGAAAATCTGATTAAAAAAATTAGAATGTGTAAACAAGGCTTTAGATTGTTTATTTTCGTTCAATAAAGTATTTTCAAGTGTTTATTCTTCTGCAGGCGAAACTCACTTCACATTTACATTCGTCATACTAAGCTATTATCTCTTGCATCCTGAATTTACTAGAATCCTTCAATGCCTGCTAGAATACTTGGAACGCCAGATTGTATTTCCTACTCAACGCGACACCCCCCCTCTGCAAACAATGTTGGTTTACTGAATGATAAAACTTTTCAGGTGCATATGGACATTGAAATCACGCAGCAGCACCCTTCAACATAACAAAACAACATTGTTTTCAGGGGGAGGGGGGATAGTCCGTGATTTGTGCTTGGAATTGTAAACAATCTTTCATGGAAACAAATTCTGGCAGGTATTGTAGAAACCTTGTTATTGTGACTAACGTTTATGTTTCTTCTACATGATTTTAGGCTATCTATAATACAAACCGACACAAATAGTGTAAGTTGAGTTTTAAATTTAACTTGTTGTGGAAAAATAGTTTTAGTCCTCCTTCAATTTGAATCACTTCATATATTTGAGCGACCTCGGTTTGTTCAAGGAGACTTGTCGCGTGCGACACTGTATTCGGCGTGTCTCCCAGGGTGGCTAAACGTGCGAGTGACAAGCGAGCAACATGTCCCCTGAGTCATTTGCATGTCACTGAGACAAGAAATGTTTCTGTTGTCTCCCAGAAAGAGTTGCGTGTCTCTTGCTACGTGGACATCAATTTCGCGTGCGACATGTCTCCTAGTTTAGCCAGACCTTTGATCTTTGTTTTATCAATGTTGCTCGCTGTAATTATAATAAATTGTTTTTCACACAGAAATGTGGAAGAGAATGAAGGTCCACGGAAAACACCATCACCGTCAAACACAGATTCTCCAGGTATGAAATGTTTTCTTAAGCAAATTTTCTGTACCGGGGCATTTTGAGAAAGGGGAACAATTTAGTTTACTGCATATAGCGATACCTGATCAAAAGGGTGGCCTATCGAAACGTAGGAACTTAGGGAGAAGAAACTGCTTTGATAGGGGCGCAGAATTCTTAAACCACTAAACAAGTTCTCGAAGAAAAGCAACTTTTGAAGAAAATAGCTCTGGTTATTGTTATGGCTCGTTTGTGTTAGTTACAGTACTTCAGAAGTTTTCAGACACCCTTTCCCAAAATCATTTATATAGGCTGTCGTATCTTAATAGCTATGTATTGTATGGAGGGAGATAATTTCTAAAGGTTCTTGGTAGTCATCCTTAATAATGTCTGTCTCTTTAGCCTTGATAACAGCCGATGTCAGGTTTAATTTTTTAAAAGTTTCTATTGTGAAATGGGTCGGTTTTTCCGAGAAACAATTCCGGAAAAGGTGGATAAAAATTCTTCTGACTCGTAGTAAAGTTACTTTCTCCAACAAATTGCTATTCCGTAATGTTGTTTAGCCCATTTGAATAACGAATTTGCGTTCTGTTAATTAGATATCGTACTTGTAAATCTCGAGTTATATGCGAACATATATACATAAATACATACATATATATACTTAATACATACATTCATGCATACAATTCAATTCATTTTTATTCGTAGAAATACAATTTACAATGATAAAATGTACTCTACACGGCCCAAGAAGAGCAGAGCTTATCTTGCTTGGGCCGCTACAAATCTAACAAAACTAACAATTATTAAATTCTAAAAATATTGGTTATAATGATGAAAAATAGGTTGCGGATGATAATAATATTAATTGACATCATAGCTTCTTACTTGCTTTAATTATGCCCGACTAACATTAAGGGATAGCTTAAAATAATAAATTTTTCTGATATTCTGAAAAAGGAAATAATGTTTTCTCATCTCTGTTCGCTGGTCATTTTTTTCCAGGTAATTAGTAGCTTTCAATAGTTAGGTTCTTAAATTTTTTGCTAAAAGCCTTTTTCATTAGATGTTAGTTTACATACTTAATCGCAAACAGTTCTGTTTTAAATTTAGCCTACAATATTGGGTTGGTTGTACGACTTGACTCTAGCCGACCAGTGTTTTGCGTTAAAATCCACAAAAGCTCGATATTTTCAACTTGGCTTCATTAATTTTGGCTTTTCGATTTTCAGCTCCTGTTATTGGCAGCCCTTTATTGGTGGAAACCTTATCAGGAGACCCAATCAGAAGACGGCGATCGAGTAAGAAGAAAGCAAAGACGCCGACAAGTAACATAGCTCATATTAAGGACTTTGAAACTGCAAGTTATCTATCTGGGAGAAGTTCACAACATTCATCAAGGCGCTCCTCAATTAGTTCCCAATCCTCTGTTCACTCGAGCTCAGGCTACCAAAGAACTCTCTCTGTTGACAGTTATGTGGTGGATAAAACACGTCGCAGTTCGCAGCCTCGTATTGAAAAACAGCCTCGTAGTGAATCGAAATCTGTATCCGAGCCGGTAGCTCATAAAGACCTAAGTGTGAAGAGAGCAGTACCTTACAATAGGCCTATCTCATTGGATCTTCCACAGACGGTGGCTTCTCGGAATTTTGACAAAACTAGCGAAGAATCGCATATACAGCGAATTACTGGACCTGACACCCGTCTTCTTCAACCAGAAAAGGGGGAATTTAATGCTGTGATCGATAGCAGTGGTTCATTGGATGCTACAAGGACGGGGGTTTTCGAGAGCTCTGAAACTAGCAGTCAATCGCCAAGTATCGAGACAGCAACTGGACGTGTCTCCCGTCTTCTGCAAGCAGAAAAAAGAGCATCTATTGCGATTTACAATGAGTATGATTCCTTGGATGTTGCACAGACGGGAGCACCTCAGAGATCTTCAGCTATTAGTGGTGACTTGATAGATACGGAGCAGTTAAATGTGCAGGGCCCCCGTCTTTCGCTAGTTGAAGCCGGAGTTTCTAATGCTGTAAGCTGTAGGACTGATTCGTTAAATGCTGTGCAGACGGGGTTATCTGATAGGACGGCAACGAGGAAGGAATCAAGAAATGATCAGAATCGTGCAGAAATAAAACGGATAATAATGGACTTCCAAGCTAGTACTAACAGGCCGCTGCCTGTGGAGAAAATTCTAGAACTGCTACCCCAGAAGGATGGTTTGAACGAGACTGAATTAAAGAGATATTTAGATGAGTGTATTGCCGATTATTTCTCGTTAGGAATTATTACTAATAAAGCTGCTTTTAGTAAGCAACGAAATGGAAACTCTAATCATGCACAGAGTATTTCACACAAAGATGGCGGATTGGGAATCGTAACATCAAATGATAAATCCAATATGGCGGCTAAAAATGAAAAATACGATTCTAGAACAAGGACTGATTCTGGTAGAAGTTTACATCTTCATATGGAGCCTATTATTTTGACGAAAAATGACTCTTTGAATGGAATACAGAACATTATAGATAAGCCTCTCAATGATGGGAGATTGGTTGCTGTGAACGAGGCTGACAAGCCTGATATTGTCAGTGCAAAGTATGCAGATTCGAGACAAAGTGCGACTGAAGCCGAAAGCGATAATTTTGTTACCGAGAACATGAAAACTTCAAAAACAGATGAAAATGTCAACATTGATGTGAAGGATGCTTCCTCTGCGATGGAGCGTTCAAGGAGAAAAAACTTCACGGAAGAATTTGCAAGTGCTGAATCTATAAATAGCTCTGTGATAGCTAATTCAAATGCCAATAAAACGAGAAATGGGTCCTTGTTAGAAGACTCTATACTTTCTGAAATTGTTGATACTACTATTACTAATGAGACAGATGTTAAAGAGCCTTCGACACAGACTAACCTCGCATCAGAATTTGATTCACCTAATCCTGAGAACGAGGCCAATGCAAAAGAGTCTCTGTCGCAAGCCGATATGACGCCTGACTCGGATTTCAATTTTGTACCTGGAATTTACGAAGAGCCTAGGACTCACTCGAGAACAAAGCCAATTCAGAGCAAACGAGCCAATACGATAGCTGGTTTCGGTGCAACTTCGTCGCGTTCTTCATCAACGAACTGCCCTTCTCGTAGCCTTGGAAACGAGGCTGTTGTCCGGTCGAAACAAAAATCAAGTGGATCTTCGGACACCCAAGATCTTTTATATGGCTTTAGAATGAACTCACCGTCTTTAGACTCGCCCCATTCCTCTCTGAACACCACTCAAGCGATGATGTTTGATGATGAGAATTGCATCAGTGATTCTGAGACTAATACTTATGATAGTACAGAAACAGATGAAAAGGAACGAATCAGAAGCATTTTAGCGGATTTGGGTGTCAATGATGATATTGTTGGGCTGAAAGAAGATCACTTTGCAACACCAGATGTGAGTTTAATATATATTTATTTATATATAATAACTACATCTACATCTATGGATATTATCAGTGAAGCCCAAACGGGCATCGCACTTAGACTCACTACAAAAGTCGTAGATTCGCCCCCAGCCCCCCACGCAACACAGCCCGCTCATACTGTAGTTTGAGTTGCCGCCATTAACAACAACAACAACAACAATTTTTTTATTTTACATTTTTTGAATGAATTGAATTGAGGTGAAGGCAGCGAAAGCTACGGCTCATGTAGTAAGTCTACATCGCACCGATGAGGGCAGTTTTCTTCGTACGCAAGAGTCAGCAAAATATGTGTCATGGTCACATCATGGACATGAGTCACCCTAGTTTTCGGAGGCTTCCTATTTCCGACGCCAGAAACGCACTTTCCTGAAAAACGGAAGACTTTTGAGCGCTTTTGAGAATTTGATTTGGAAAGAATCTCTCAGAAATCTTTGAAATCCCTGCTAGGTCTGCGAAATCCTCCAGCTCACGAGTCAGGGTAGTTCAGAGCCTCTTGAAGTATAACCTCATCTAATACAGCGAGGTGGCCAATAGAATTGCCCGGCAAGAAAAGTGGAAACGCCTTTGAAATTGGCTACCCCCAGTCTGTGTCACAGACATTACTTGGGGAGGAGCATCGGACACTTGCTGTTTTCACGCTTTTGTTAGCGTCCCATTGAGACAATACGTCTTTTGTCGTTTGGCGACCTTAAGACAATACAATAACCACAATAGAACAGACGGACCACAACAATTGAATAGAACAAAAGAGATGTCAGTTACATCACGAAATCACACAGGTCGATTCGGTTGACTGGCGGTCATTGCGTGACCATAGCCTAATGAATTTTTCAGTTTTTTTTTCTGTTTTTTTAATAATTTATTAAGCCTACGTTCGTGTTAAAATATGTAATGGACAACTGGCAAAATCTTTCATAGGCGTGATTATTTATTCAAATACCCCATATTTTGTAGTGGTCCCTATTCCTTTCTCTAGCCCCCACTTTTGCAACGTACAACCCTTTGCGTGACTGAGTTTGTTTATTTGCTTTCCTGAACGCTCTCTAATCAAGAGATTACTTCTCCCTTTGTTTATGGGTATAAATTAAAAACATATGGTATTCTGAATTTCTCCGAGGCTAAATGATCCTTATTCAATTATTATCTCTTTTCTTAAAATAACTCGAATACTTTGTTTTGATACTTTCTTTTGAGGTCCTCTCCAGGCTCCGCTCAGTTCTCTAACTTGTTCCAATCGATCAAGGCCCTTAGGAGTTGCTTGTCATGTTGTAAACTCTTAGTTGTTTTTGTTTATTTTAACGATTTTGTTAATTATGGGTATTAATTATACGTCTCCTGCTGACCAGGGATTCATGGGCTTCACAACTAGCGAAGAGCTTCAGAATGCGATCGAGACTTGTAAAGAAAAAGTCAAAAGTCTACCAAATAATTCAGAAGATAGAAAACAACTTGTCAGAAAATTGGTTCAACTCAGATTGAAACTTCATGAACAAAAGGTATCATAGTTTATGTTGTTTTAATGCAATAAGTGGGACTCGAACTTAGGCTGCATGACCAGAGAGGCAACCACGTTTCCACTGAGCTATAGAGCTCCATGAAATCGCCATGTATCTCTCCAAGTCATACAGCCCAAGGCTCTCCTCCCGTTTGACTTTTTCGTGTTTCGGCTTTGTTGAGCCTTTTTCAGCACCATACATATTAGTATATATTTTTCATGAACAGCTTACACAAGGATAAATTTTTCCACAAGTGGCATTCCACAATAGATGGGATTGAAATCTATCTCTAAGTTAATGATACAAAACTGGGTTAACGAATGGCGTCCTTGTCTAGTTTGTTTATCCATGATGTATAATGAGCTGACCTTCTTGGACATGTTGGGGGGGGGGTACTTGTGCAAACCCCAATCACTAACCCTTTTAGCTATAGACTTAAATATGAGCTATTTGTATGAATTGTATTTGAATATTGCATCGCTCTATACTAGTATTTTCTATTTCAGGAAGCTCCTTCGGAGGGGCTATTGCACGTCAAAAAAATCCTTGGACATCAATTTGCGAAACAAGGAAAACCTTCTGGGAATTACTTTTGTGATTGTTGTGGATCAACAATATGGGCATTAATGCACACTCTCTACAAATGTATAGGTTTGTTAATTCGGTTTTTCAAAATTCCAAAAAATCGAAATCCAAAAAAATGCAATTTTTTTTCATTTCGTTGTAGGAATTTTCTAACTTTCGAAGTACTGAGATTTAATTTGCAATAATGTTCTTGTTTTTCTAGCATGTTCCTTTTATTGTCACAAGAAATGTTTGAGTGTGGTGGACAAGCCATGTGTCAGTAAAAAGGTATGAAAGAGTTTTTATTTATTGCTAGATTTTAAGTCATATTCTAACACTGTAGAACCCATGGAGGTTTTCATTAACGAAGCTAGCACTTAAATTTATTGCAGAGGTGTTTGCTATGTGG
This sequence comes from Chrysaora quinquecirrha, assembly GCA_014526335.1. Lineage (NCBI taxonomy): Eukaryota > Metazoa > Cnidaria > Scyphozoa > Semaeostomeae > Pelagiidae > Chrysaora > Chrysaora quinquecirrha. The sequence continues at coordinate 484,544 of JACTAT010000149.1, forward strand.
AGGTTTGGTTTTACAAAGAAATTACGTTTTGGACGAAAATGTTTGATCGTTGTTTGTAGGTGTCCATTGTTTGGAGGGGTCTGTTAACGGAGGTTCCTTTGTATGCAGGGTGTACAAAAAAGGGACCCCCTAACTAAATAATTTATAAATAATTTATTCTTAAGTTGGAATTTCATGAAATTAATACTACATGATATTCAACTCAAGTGATATATTTCATGTAAATATCATGATGATATGGGTTAGTATCTCTGAATAAATTGACTTTAAATCTTTACACTCCAAAAACGTACTGTAACAAAATATGCAACTTTATACCCTTACGTAATCCTTACGCAACAAAACAGAAAAATCAGTAACTCGTACTTTCAGTCAAATGATATTCAAAATGCCCTCAATCCTGCTCAATACACTTCACTAATATGACTGACCATACATTAATGATCGTGGCAATTTTACTCTGGGATCATGATTCTCCTTCACGCACGATTGCAGTACAGTACGCAATGGTGGAATATAAACAGCTGGTTTTTGGACACCATGAATTTAATGTCCCATTGCGCCGATGTATAGTACTGAAGAAGGCTCAACATAGCCGAATCACAAAAGTCAAACAGGAGAGCCTTGGGCTGTATAACTTGGAGAGTTACTTGGCGATTTCATTGAGCTCTCTAGCTCAGTGGAAACGTCGTTGGCTCTCTGATCATGCAGTCCAGGTTCGAATCCCATCTACTGTGGCATGCCACTTGCGGAAAAATCTTTCTTTTTCATTAGGTATCTGGGTCAATGTATATCACTGATATTGCACCTGAATGTGGTATGTCAACACAGCAATACAGATGCGCTGACTGCAGAAGAAGACTACTATTTAGTGAGTGGAGATTTTGCTTTTTTTAAGTTGATAGTAAGCAAGTGGGTTTTAGGCTGGTGCTAAACCGGCCTAACGATCAAACATTGTTTGTTAAGCATTCGAGATTAGCTTTTTAAGCAATGTTTAAGCGTGATGGTCAAACAGCTTGTCTCAAACAGTTTGTTTGACAAGCAACTACCAAATGTTTGGCAAACATCTTTTTATCGTTTGACAAGTATGAAAGTTAGCTGTCTGTTAAACGCAAGGAAAATTAAGGCCCTGCCCAAACGATCAAACATTGTTTGTGAGACATTTGAGATTTTCTTATCAAGCAATGTTTGAACGTTTGGCCATTTGGCAAACATTGCTTGATACTCAAGAATAAGCGTAACTTGTTACGAATTTTTTTTTGAAATAGTTCAAAAACATTTCTTGCATGCGACATAAAATATATTAACGATTTTATTTTAACGATTGTTTCAGTTGTCATTCCCAACCTTATTTTTTCATCAAACTTCTCCTGCAATTCTCTTAGGTAACCTCCTGACTCTGACATACCTGAAGGTGATTTTTCATATTGTATGTACTTGGCGACGGGGGGCTTTTCACTGGTTCATTTGTCTCGTAGGAGATGGTTACTTTCAGGCACGGTTGTGTGACTACACTGGGCAGTTCTACTGTTCTAATTGTCATTGGAATGAATCTCAAGTCATACCCGCGCGTGTTATTCATAATTGGGACTTTCTACCGAGAAAGGTAATACAGCAATTTGAAGGTTTTTATAATACAAGGTGATTTTTTAATAATAATTGCTTAAACGCATACAGCATTTATTGAAGAAAGCAGAGTCAGTCTCCATTCACCAAAGACCTTTACAGAATTGTATGATAAGGAAATTTTTTAAACTCAAAACAATCTCAATCCAAGTTTCATGAAGCAAATCTTTGTCGTGAAACATATACCATGCACACTTCGTACCGGCAAAAATTTTTTAGAAACAAAAACAAAAACTACAACATATTCTCTTAATTTTTTTTGATTTTTAGGTCGCTTTATGTTTGTCTTTATTAGGGTCATATTTACTATTTTAAAACTTGCAACGACTCTATTGGCTGTTTAATTTTTTAGATCTCTCGACAATCGAAGCATCTGTTAAATCTATTATCAACAAAACCGATTATCTGTTTGAAGGAGCTAAATTCTGCGTTATTCAATTTTGTCGAAGACTTGAGAGATGTTAAGGTACGTTGCTTCGTTCAAAATTCGGGTTGCATAAGAGGTGCCAATCGCAACGATCTAAGAAGTAGATAAACTAAGGGCCTGGCCAAACGATCAAACATTGTTTGTCAAACATTTCGAATTTGCCTGGCAAGCATATTCTGAGGTGCCAAATATACGTGCCCCCCGTTTATTAATTTTGAGATTTTTCCCCCACCCCCCGGACCTTATTAGGACCCCCCGTTTATTAATTTTGGTAGAAAAATTTCACTTGTGAAAGGAGTGAACTATGCTTCATAACATCCCCCTCAATTTTTTTTCACTATTTTCCACCTCCCGTTTGTTCTGACCCCAATTTTCTAATACTTATTTTCGCAAAGTCCCCTTGTAAAACTTTCCCTGGTTCCCACCATATGCTTTACAGTCGTTGAGCAGAATCCAAAGACTGAAGCGATTGAATGTAAACACCATCGCTTGAGTAACTTTGTCGAGTGAGAATGAGTAAACGACTGGAAAGACCATAGTATCACATAGATCGATGTATCAATTTGCACTCTTTTGTGGATTCTACAAAAAGGCCGGGTTGTTTGGATCTATTTCAACGATTAAGACTACAGACCAGCGACTCAAAAGACCTAGTGTGATTACACTTTTTTTTAATAAGCAACTTGACTTTCGTCCAGCCCTCAAAGTTGCTTAAAATTTTAGACATTTCAGCCCTCAAAGTTGCTTAAAAGTTGCTTAACCTTTTTTACCTAACAACCACCCCTGACTTTGCGGGTCAAAATCGTCAACTGTTTGGCCTATAACGCGACTTTTGGGAGACAGTAAGTGGAAAAACGTTAGCTAAAGAACTTCAACATGCAAAACAAACAATTTCTTAACAACAAGAAAACGTACAAGCTTGGTTGTTTGACTTCTTAGTTGCTTACACTAATTCAATTGAGCCCTCAAGTTGCTCAATGTAAAGGTCAGTTCAGCCCTAGTTGCTTATTGAGCGGTTGCTTATTAAAAAAAGTGTACATATTCGACCGTTCGAGTCTTTTGAGTCTTTCCCAAAGAACTATACAACCAAGAAGACCTATTGAGAATCAGGCTACAATTTTCTTAGGATTGTGTTGTTTATGGTAGCGAAGTTAACAATTTTTATTATTTTTCAGGCATTACGGGAACAAATTTTGTCAATGAAATCATACCTAATTTCATGCCGATTAGCAGTGGAAGAAAAAATGCTTCTTCTGGTAAAGTTTTCTTTATAGCTAATAACAATTTTGTTCGTCAAACTGAAATCTGTTTTTTAAACAAAATTTTTTAGCATTCTGCCCATGCGATAAACCCTTAGCCGAGGGGCCATTCACTCCTTGAAAATCTCGTACACCTTTGCTGGAAGTCCTATTGTTTTCGTGGAAATTCCTTGAAAGTCCTTTTGTTTTAATGGAAATCTCGTACGCCTTTTTGCAGAGTGAAATGCCCCTCGCCCTTAGCTCTAAATGTCTATAATTTTCTCTATTTCTAGTTAAAAGATCGGCAACACTTCGTAGAAAATTCTGACATGTACACATTGCAAGATCTGATTGGAGTTTATAGTGGAGAATTATTGGAAGAGCTTTCACGGATACAAGCAACATTTTGCAAACATATAAATTTCGATTGTATCGTGAGTATCTTCACAAAATGTTTCTTCAGTTACACGTTTTTTTTTATAAGGAACCGGTTTTTAAGAAACCTAGAACTAGATAGACACCCCAAAAGTTAAGAAACTTTTAGAACTAGGAGGAAGGAGTTAAGAAGCTTTAGAAATTTTTGTGTCAGTTTTCCAACATACTAATTTCACATTTGTGGACGTAGTAATTAATTCTCAAGAATTTCCGTGCGATTTCTCGCACCAGCATGGCTAATTCTTTGTAATACAATAATATCAATAATTTGCTTGCTATATTCACGCTTTTTTATCGCTTTTACTGCAATTTATTTCCATTTAATTAAGAAACTGTTAAGAAACTTTTAGAAGTAAAATTGAGCCAAAAATTAAGAAACTTTTAGAACTAGATAGAGTCACGTCGCCCTGATTCGGCACCCAAACAAACTTCGCGTAATTCCTACAATGCTAACCAATCGCAAAATATAAAGCGCTTGGGCCTAAACTGATGCAAAAAAAGCCGGCAAAAATGTTTATTGACGCTAGTCTGGTTGTTTTAATTTGAAACGTGTGTCTTTCTTGTCTAAGTTTGTCATTATAAAGATTTTTCGAGGCGTACCTGTCGAAGAACGGCTTGTGAACTTAGAATTTTCGCTTCCGTTTCTGCTCTCAAGTTTTCAAAATTGTTTTCTCTCTTTTTTGCCCGCAACTTAATCCGACAAAAATTTTATTTAATTTACAGCGTAACCACTTGACACAAAATATTTGAGGAAACCTTTACGATGTTTTGACTATTATAAAGATGTCGCCCTAATTCGCCATTAGTCGCAAGTTATGAAAAAAACATCGATAACTCCACAGGTGAAAAAATTACCTAGGTATTCTAACATTGAGTTGAATTGTTTTGAATGGAACGGCCTAATGGCGAAATGGGGCGACGGTGATGACTGATGACTTTCGCGTTCCCACACAGCTAAGATGCGCGCGCAGACTGACAGGCAAAAAGATTGTTGTTGGCATTGTAGGCCGCTTGCGTTCTGGTGTTCCGTTGTTATTGATGTGCTTTGATTCGATTAATTCTTCTGTGATCTGTTTGTAAACGATTTTAAAATGGGAACAAAATATTTCTCATCTTTATCTAATGAAGATAAAGTACGTTACAATGATAAATTAACACTGGCGAACGGAGTCAAGCTTGAAGACCCATACGCAACAACAACAGGATGGTCGGAAGATATCACCAAACTTCCTAATATCTCTTGGTCGAATGTGATAAAATATTTGGTTGATACTCCAAGTGAATACACAAAGGAGGCAGTAAAGGCTTTTAAGTCTTTAGATGGGTTTGAGTTTTTCAGAGAAGGACATGTGCAGGATTGCTTCTATCATGAAACTAGTTCAAAGTCTTTTTGCTTCATAAAGTCAAAGGTAAGATATCAGATATTACAATTACTGACTTGAGCATTTACTTACAGTTTTTATCATTCTTATCTGAAAATATTTGTTACTTATACTCTTAGGTCTTACCAAGTCAAAGACAGAGCAAATCAGCTGCAATGTATGATGTCTGGGTGGCAATAAATGTCCAAAATGGTTGGATATTGACTGGCAATTGTACGTGTATGGCTGGGTTGGGATCTGTTTGTAGTCATGTTGCTGCATTGCTCTTCAAACTTGAGGCTGCCGTACATTACAAACTCAATGAAGAAGTAGCTTGTACAAGCAAACTATGCTCATGGAAAGCAACAAAGAAGCATGTTGAGCCAGCCCCTATAGATCAAATTTGTTTCAAACGAGCCAAAAAACACATGCTTCCAAGCACCAAGAGTCAAGCTTCTACCAAGGGAAACTATTCCCATGCAGATCCATCTTTTGGACAAAATTTGATATCAAGCTCACAGTTTCAGGAGCTGTACAACATAAATAAAACGGCTGTAGTTTTGACAGCATTCAGAAATCAGATTTCCAGAAGATACCAAACCAACCAAACAGCATTGTGCATGACAATGACAGTGACACTGATAGTGCTGACGAAAACGAGGAGAACATTCTGCCAGAGCCATTAACCTCCCTATTTGACCCCACAGCGATCAATATGTCAAGGGATGATTTGGTATCATTTGGATTAAGTCAATATTATATCTACAAAGATGAATACTCCCAAAATGCCTATGACAATCTTTGTCAAGTAACAAAAACCCAGTCACTCTCAGCAAACTGGATGCTACACAGAGCTGGTCGCATTACTGCATCCACATGCTTCAATGTTGCAAGGACAAGCATTGAAAATCCAAGCAAAAGTTTGTTGAACAAAATTATGCAGTATGATGCTGGTGCCGGTAGCAGCAACAAGTACACAAAGCATGGAAGAACGCATGAGCCTGCAGCAAGAGAGGCTTATCGCAATATATTCTTGAGCCAACATAAAGATGCTGAAGTTGTTGAAACTGGCTTTCATGTCAAGGCAAGTGTGCCATTTCTTGGTGCATCCCCAGATGGTCTAGTTACATGCAGCTGCCATCCAGACAGAATTCTGGAAATCAAATGCCCATTCAAGTACCAGCATGGTTTCATTCTATGGGAGAATGACAAGAATTTTCCAATCACCAAGGACAAGAAGATGAAAGAATACCATGAGTATTATTACCAAATGCAGCTGCAGATGTTTGTATGCGATAAAACCTCTGGAGATTTTTTCATGTTTGCTACTGAAAAGCCTGATGACTTCTTTCTAATAACTGTTGAATATGATAATCAACTTATGGAATCTGTACTCAAAGATCTGTGGTCAAAATTTGAAACTTTTATTCTCCCAGAAATAATTTCTAGAAAATGTGATGGTAGTGAGAATGATCGAAAGTTATATTGTAAGTGTCAACGTCCTGCATTTGGCAACATGATTGCATGTGACAAGAATGACTGTAAAACTGAATGGTTTCACTATCCTTGTGTAAAAATTACCCGAGCACCCAAGAAATCTTGGTTTTGTGAAGATTGCAAGAGCTAGTTCTTTTAAAACATTCTCTTTAATAGTAATACTTTTGTTCAAATCATTGAAACCAGAGATGACTGGGATAACTTTATTTTATAATTTCAAATCATGGTCTTTTAGTCTAGTTCATTTCATACATCTTTTTTATTAATGATACTTCTGTTCAAATTTATCACACCACAGATAATTGTCATAATTTTATCCAGTAAGTTGACCTGTGTGATTGGTATCACAGTTTGTAATATTCTAAAATCTTTCAAACGACCAATGACTCTTTCAACATGTATTCTAACATGAGCCAGTTGTCGTGACTCGTCTACCTCTTTTGCTGACAGTTGATCTTTCCCTTTAGTGAAACGAGGAATCTTCAATACTGCACCTCTTTCATTTAGTTCATCTTCGATTAAAAACCCTCTGTCAGCCATTATACAGTCACCATTAGTTACTTTGTCCAAAAATCCAGATTCCATTGTTATCTGTTTATCAGATACTCTTCCTCCCCAACCATGTGACAGAAACATAACAGCACCAGCTGGACTAATCCCTATTAAGTATTTACATGTGTTATTATGTTTATAGCTCGACCAGGTTTGTGCACGGGCTGTTAAGTTCCTTGGTCTTTCTATAAAGATTTCAGTGCAGTCAATGATGCATATACAATCTCTAAATTTTCTTCTGAAAGATGCTGGCATACTTTGACGAATAACTCCCCTTTCTGGCCAGATTATTAATTGTTCCAAATAAGTTGCAAGTGTTGGTACCCATAGACGATAAATCTTTGAAACAGTGGCTGAGGAAACATCAAATCTTTCTGCTAAGTCAAGATGGAGAAGACCGAGACGCAGTTTCATCAGCACAAGCAATATCTGGTCCTCAGCTGAAAGGGTTGAGCAAAATGGTTTTACTTTGTCTTTCACAAGCTTAAACAACCATTTTAGAATATCTCTACTTGGTAAACCAGTGTAAAATCTGATCTGCTCACTGGAATCTTTGATCTTTTCAAAGCCAAATTTCCTCCTGGACTGATCCAGCTCTTTCTTTAATCTTTGTATTTCCAGATCCTTTTCTTGTAATTCTTTATAAAAGCTTTCAGCTGTTCTCTCCTCTGGTATCTCGTATGGTTCATCTGGTGGAAAATCTGTTGACACATTGTCTTCTTTAGGTTCAGTTGCATCCGAAATAGTACTGCGAGCCCTTTTTGCCAAGAGTTTCTCATAGCGATCACTTTTCTTCTGTCTTTTCTTGGCATTTTCCACAGCTGCTTGTTCATTATAGCTGAACTTTGTTGGAACCCAATCAACATCATTTGGATCATCTGATCTCTTACCTGGAGGGAAGGGATATGTTTGAATAGTTCAGATAAAATACCATATATCTATATGCAACTCAGATGTACAAATTTCATTTGTTAAAGATTCACACAACTAATCGAAATAAAAACAGTAAGTACTTGCCTGAAATGAAGTGGTTACCACAGACCTTCTGTCGAGAGATTTGCTCATATGACCAGTTGTTCCAATCTTCTCGTTTTAACGCACGAATCCATTCACTCCGGCGTCTTTGTTCGATGGGGGTTTTTTTAGAGGGTATTTTAAAGAAGGGAAGAGATTTATTCTTTCCTTCTCGGCGATTTTGGCAATTAACAGCGCAACAACTGTCTGGCATATCGAGTGCGTGCGTCCGTGTGTGTATTAGGCCATTGGAGAGGAAAAGAAACAGACCAGCTTCTGCCTGTCCATATGCGCGCGCATTCATCAATAACAATAACAATGCAAGTGGTCTAAGGGATTAAGGTATATTTTGATGAATTAAATATTTCCTGTGACAATTATTATAGCTTCTGTTGGGGGATTTTCCTTTAGGGTGCCGAATCCGGGCGACACGACTCTAGGCCCCGAGCCAAGATTTCTTTCGATTTTTCTTATTAAAACATGCCTTTGCACTTGCAAGCAATATAGGCTTAACTTAGACAGAAAAATCTTTTTTTCAGTTTTTGCGATATTTATTCCTAAATTCAGTGTAAATTAATTATACAGCCTAGCGGGGTCTAACGCTAATGAAGTTACAAAAAGAGTAAAATAAAATTAATCGTTGTAAAAAACAAAAAGTACGACCCTGCCAGGACTCGAACCTGGAATCCCCTGATTCGTAGTCAGATGCCTTATCCATTGGGCCACAGGGCCATGTTATTGCTGGTAGGATTTCTCATATACATTGCTGACAACTTAGGACTAGAGTAATCATCAATAGCCAAATCTATTTCTCTTTGTTTCTTTCTATCGGTGTAAGACTCGATTGTACAACCATTATTATGGTGTCTTTTAATGGAATTTTTCTCTCTTTCCCAGCTGTGTCAAGGCAAAGGCTTTATTTGTGAAATCTGTCGGTCTGGTGACGTCATATATCCATTCGATTTCAGTTCACAAGAATGTCCGAATTGCAAAGCAGTGTTTCACAGGTCAGATTTCCTGGTATTTTGTGACCACCTCTATGTACTTCTGTCTATTCATTTATTTGTTTATTGATTCATTTATTTTTTATTAATTTATTAATTTGTTTTTATTTTATTTATTTATGTTTATATGAAATATTTGTTTATTAGTTTTTTATTTATTTATTTATCTATTGATCTATTTATTTGTTTAATTATTTTTTATTTATTTATTTATTTTTTTGGTAATTTATTTATTTATTATATTTGCATATTTATTATTCAACAACGCAAAAAACCGAAAATGAAAACAACATTTTCATTCTAATTTTTTGGGGTATTAATTATCTTTTTAACTTTTGACACTTTTATGTATAATTGCTTTTAATTTACTATTTTTTATATGACTTTCGTCCAGCTTTTTTTTTTACATATTCATCTATTTATTTCTTTATTTTCATAGAACGAATTTTAATTGTCGAAAGCATTTTTAGCAGAACTAAAAGAGGCCGTTGTTTTCGATAAGTTTTTTTATAAGAACAAAGTATATAAGAACATAAGGCTTCAGAGGCTGAAAAGTTAAGAACATTCTTAGAACATTACAAGGCTTTGTGAAGCTAGAAAAAATTAGAATTTACTTTCTTTAGCGGCGCTGTCCTGTTCTCGACTCTAGAAAACTGGTGAACTATCAATCATTGTGACTATATGTGACATTTTTACATCTGCGTCACTTTTCGTAGCAATTACCATCTAATTTGAAGAACAGCAGCTTTTTAAAAAGCATGAAAATCAAGAACATGTTAAGAACATTCTGAGCCTTCAAATTGGCAAAATTAAGAACACTGCATGGCTTTCTTCAATTTCAGTGTTCTTAAAAAAAACGTGTATATATTTATTTTGTTATTCATTTGTTTTTATTCATTCATTCGTTTATTTATCTATTCTTTCGTTTATCTATTTATTCTCTGTATATTTAAATAGCTTAATTTGTTAACAGCAACGTTAAGAACATGGAATAAATATGGAAGTTTGACTTTGCTAAATTATTATACTTGAAATCCAATAATTTTGGCGGGAAAAAGTTAGCCTTACTAGCTATTTATTTAACATTACAGAGCATGTTTACGGCGTGGAAATTGTCCAAAATGCATCAGAATGGCACAGAGAAAGGAACTGAGGTGAAACCTAAATAATATTCAATTTATTTTTCTTATTTTTATTTTCATTTGTTTTTAATTTGCAATTCTAATATATTTTCAATGCAATCTTTATTTGTGAATTTTTTTAAATTTATAGCTGATATATTTCTATAAAGAAATGAGTAGAACTAAATTCAAAATGCATGGTATGGTAGATACCAGAGAATGAAATTTCCTAAACAAAGTTGCTGGAAATTGGATGTTTTTTGTTAGTTTGTTAGCCAGAACCTAACCTAGTTTTAGGTGAGGTTGAAAATGTTTTTACCCAACCTCGTCCCCAGGGTGAATAGGCCTCTACGTGAAACTCTGCTGTCCATATTCGAACCTGGCATGGGCCTTGTCTATTCGCAATTTAATTGGCTGTTCAAAAAATAGAAATCTTAAGTGACGTCACAGTTTCAAAATTTCACACCAAAATAGGCCGAAAACTATGTAAAAAACATCGATAAAAACCAAAAAATGATGCTACATGGCATATTGTATCTTGCCTTACAGTTATCAATGAAATTCTTTGCATTTCTTTTCTAAGAACATCTGCTTTCGGAATCTACACCTACTGAGCGTTGCAATAAGGGCTTTGGCCGAGGCTGAAACTTTTTACCATTCACCAACTGATCTGAACCCTAATAAAATCGTAAAAATGAACGCTGAGATAGTCAAATTTTGCAGCTAGACTTAATTTTGACTGCTTAAATCCAATTTAGTATCGAAAACTCTATTTCGCCGTTTGTCGACAAGATGTATAGGCTTTTTAAGCCAGTTTGATGATAAAAGGCCTGTTGTAATAAGAATGATACATGTTATACTGAACACAAATGTCTACTGATATTCCGATGATATATACCATGTGGATATCATTGGATAAATTCGCCACAGCATGGCAAACCTCAATATAATATTTCTATGTAGGTTATGTCCAGTTCACAGTGATTTGTCCCATCTCAAGCTGGACCAGAAATACGAGTTTGGCTGATAAATTAGGAAACTCCAAATTTCACTTCCAGAAAGTTTGGTTTTGCAGGTTTTGCTAAAATGATGTTTGGCAGACACCTCGCCGTTTCATAGGAGTATAGCTAGGGTTTAATTGTTCTTAAGACTATTAGGCTTATTATACATAGTAGTTTTCTCTCATAGATAGGTCGCTTAAAGCTACAACTCCTCAACTTCCTTAATGATAACGTGGACAGAATTTGAATGCAGATTGTGAATGTTATTGATGGATTTTCATTTAGGACTAAGTTTAGTGATAGCATTAATGTTGATATCAGGGTTAGGGAACGGATTAGGGCCAGGGCTACGGTGTGTATTAAATACCATGACGTCATGATCTAGTCCAGCTAACTCATTTTGTCAGGAGCTTGATTAAGCATTGGTATGCGAGCCCCACACGGTAGCGTCACAGCCATCGCCCAGGTCTTAAATCTACTTGTGCGTTCCTCCTAAATACAACATCTCAGCTTGACTTGTCGAGTTTGCGTTAGTCCTAGGTTGAGGATAGCTTTCTGGTTAGTGTTAGGAGTAGCGTTAGGGTTGTTATTAGAGTTAGGTAAGGGTCATGGTTGGCGTGAGTATTTGGTGCTGTGGCGAACTCGTGGTGTCAGGAGCTTGATTATGTTGGAGTTCGGGCCCAGAATGCGGTTGCGTCACAGCAAGCCTCTAGCTCTCGTTAGTTCATCTAACTACTTCTATGGTCTTGGCGACTGGCATTCAATGCTGGCGCTCGAAATTCACCATTTCACCTTTCATCTATTATGGTTAGCATTTAGGCCTGGCTAAACTAAGAGACATGTCGCGCGCGACATTATGGTGTCCCCTCGGTGTCTCCCAGTTTAGCTATCTTGAAAACTTTGTAGCGCGCGACAAATTTGTAGCAAGAGACAGGCTTATGTTTCTGGGAGACAGCAGAAACATTTCTTGACTCCGCGACATGCAAATGACTCGGGAGACATGTTGCTCGCTTGTTTAGCTACCCTGGGAGATACACCGAATACACAATTGCGCGCGACAAGTCTCTTAGTTCAGCCATAGCTTTAGGATTGGTGTTAAGATTACGTTACCGTGAACGAATGAATGAAATGATAGTTTTGACGTTACGACTAGAAAAAAGATAAAGTTATGTCAATTCCGTTGTATTTTGCTTTGAAACGTTGAAGTGCCGTTTAGTCGGTAGCTTTGCTGGGTTAGCAAGAGATGTAATTTACGGCTTAAAAACCAGTTAGGTATTGAATGTGGATTCAGAATGAATGAATGTGTTAATAAGCGTTAAACCAGCATCTTTTTTCAATAGCAACCTCAATACCACAGAAATGGTTAGCCAGATGGCCTTAAACGAGAAAATAAATTATTCTGGGATACTCAAGATTGTTTTACTATTGATACGAAAGCTTTGGGGATCTATTTGGATTATTTTCAGATTCACGGGTCTTTGGATCCTATAGGGAATGCGTTTTGAACTAATGCTTTGGTCAACCTTGTAATCTTCGTATAGATAACCTGAAATCCCAGTCAAAAGCGTGTGAGGTAACTTGTTGGCAGCGCCCCCCCTTCCAATGTCATAAGGGGAGGGGGGAGTTCTGGATATTATGTCTGTAGGCTTATTGTCTTAATAAGTTTGGCCATAATTTTAGCTTGCTTTATCAGATCTCGGTTAATTTTTCATACGAATGGTGTAGCTACACTGTCAGGCTATGCATGCCTGCAACTACTGGTGAGGCAGAGAAGGGTGCTGTTGCCCAAGAAATTTTACTGATTGTCTCTCAGTTTGTTGTGGATAGTTTTGTCGTAAGAATGTATTTGGGACTAACCTTTATCTAGATCTTCCTTCCAGAAACCGGTAAACTAACTCAATGTAGCTCTGGCTGGTACCATGCAGTTCAAGTCCTGGAACTGCCTATTATATTCAGAACCGAAGGAAGTTCGAATCAAAGCTAGGGTATTCTTGCTGTTAGCAGTTGACGGTGTTTGAGATTTGGGAGGGAGTTTTTGTGGTGATCAGAATTAAGGGAATTAGAGAGTTCTTTGAGTTTTCAAGGTTTTGAGTTATCGATGGAGTTTTCTATAGCGATCAGAATCAAGGGAAGTAAACAGCTGTTTGAGTCAAGAAGGTTTTGAGTTATCGAAGGAGTTTTCAATGTTCATCAGAATCAAGGGAAGTAGACAGTTGTTTAAGTTAACAAGGTTTTGAGTTATGGATGGAATTTCCATGGTGGCCAGAATCAAGGGAAGTAGACTGCTGTTTAAGTTAACGAAGTTTTGAGTTATCTGGAAGCTATCTGTATTGGCAAAAGTCGAACGAAGTAGGCAGTTACTCGACTTATTCAAGCTAATTTTGCTGGCATACGGAGTGGATCAGGAGCCACGCCTACTAGAGTACTGGCACCTTGAAAACTTCAATCTTTAAACCCTGACGGACAGCAAAGCTATTGGAGGATAAGCTCACTGTGCACACTGCAAGTCAGCCAAAAACTTGTTAAAACCACGTGATTGATCGCATAGCTTTGATTGGAGGAACGTCTCCTTGCGCACTGCAAGTCAGACGAAGAACTCCAATTGTTGAAATTGAAACCACGTGATTGATAGCACAGCTTTGATTGGTGGAAAGTCTCCCTGCGCATTGCAAGTCAGGCGACAGCCACATGCTTTAAGTAGATTCATTCAATGAAAATGAAAGGTCAGAGATGATCAAACAGAACGCTGAAATACTTTGCAAAACTCAAGAATTCAGTTTTTAAATTTGGTACTTAATTGACAAAATGGCTCTGAGACATGGATTCGTGTTCCTGGTTTATTTATTTGCAACATTAAAGGTAAATCGTATTCATATTATTACAAATTATATTATTCATTCAAGTTTATTTCTGTTCTTCTAAAAACAGAAGTAGTTTCCTTAATATCATTCGTACAAGTTTTGTAGTCCTTAAATTTTGAAAGAATACCTTGAGTGTGCTGTATATCCGACAATGTCAATTAAGAAACTTTCTGTACTGGGCCAATTTTTTTACTTTCTTGTGAAAAACAAGTATAGACTATAAGTCTATAAGATTTCACTTATAAAGCCTGAAAACCGTTTCAGGTACTTTTTTCTGCGATAGGAACCTCTAAAACCCCAATAACAGGCTAACAGCCTCCTAACGACAAAAGCCCAAAATTAACACCAGAAAAGGAGTCCGTACGATAGAGCTGGATATCATTTGAAAAATATTGCCTAGTTGCTTTGTATATATTTTGTTCTCTGGACCAGGCGAGGCGCGGAAGCCAAATAACGCATGCGCACAAAGCGTGATTTTCTGCTGTTGAAAAAGCCGGAGAACTGTCACGGATCTCTTGAAATTCACACGGTAAGTTTGTTCGTTTTTTTATGGAAAATACTTATCATACAGAAACCCGTTGATATTTTATTGAAAGATATATGTATATAGTATTTCTTGACAGGATAAATTGTTACCATTGTGCCCTACAGAACTTGTAATTCTATGCTCAACATGACGACAATTCGCGACCTTACGGGAACTATTCCTCTCGCGAAAAGTAGCTGAACTTTGAAAATGATGTTTGTTCTTCAAATCGAAAAAATAGGAATGAAAATTTGATCTTTTGAAAGAGCAACTCTTTCTACATCTAAAAAGTTGAAAGCGCCCCTAAGCGCCCCATTGGTTCCTACATCTTCAGGCAATTTTCTGTTGGGTGTTTCTGTGTATTTTCGGCCATTTTCACTTTGTCTAGGCCAAAACTAAGTTTATGGCGCGGGTGCTATTTGAGAAATGTCATCCCCAACTCAAGCTCATGTATCTTATTTTCTGTGGGGTTAAATTTAATTTAAATGCATTGTAACATAATTTGTTTTTATTTTAAAGTTTTCTTTAGTTTAAATTATTAATAGGCCCTAAAAAGGCTGCACATCTAGAAAAGGGAAATGCCTTACTCCTCAGCCATATGTAGCACCCATGCATGGTCTATGCAGCACCTGACATGTCTTCTATATTGTGCGTAGTTGTCATCCCTGTCAGAGATTTTAGGACTGCAGTAGGAAACTGTAGATTTCTGTTCATTTAATTTCACTGGTGGGACCCTTGTAGCAATGTAAACTGGTTTAATCATGTTGTCAAAATGTCATTATTAATGCTATTATTATCTTATGTCTAAAACTGTGTTGTCATTTTCCATGGTGTTAGGCACTCTTTATCTATTTGTATACATAATTATTCACATTGTCTGGCATGACAATTAAGCTTTGAACATTGTATGAGCTGGCGTGGCCAGTATGACACTAGTCCAACTTAAAATGCTGTTGGTAAATCATACAGATTCGGGAAAGTGGGTTCATTGCTAGGAAAACTAGCAAAAATATTTTAAATCACAATGCTAAACCACTTCACTGTAACAGGTAATGGCAAGCAAGCGAAATATATGTCCAGAGGGAGATACCCCAGGAAAACCAGAGGAGAAAGTTCACAGAGAAGGGGCAACTTCCAGAAAATCCCTTTTTTGGTGTTGACAGCTCTTCTGCTAGCAGAAAAGGTAAAGCATCTTGGAGTCATGATGAAGAAGCATGTATTGTTAGATACATTGCATTGTACTGGGAGTCGACAGAGTTATCTGAAAACTGGCCAAGAATTAAATCTGAAGAGTTTTGGAGTAGATGTGCAGAATTTGTTTCCCTTAATACAGGGTCTGATCTAAGGTCTGGTTCTGCAGTTAGATCAAGGGTTACCAAAAGTTTTGTTACCCGATTTCCATCAATTGAAGATGCAGAAAATTTTTTTAAGATTGATTACATGGAAGACATATCTTCAATCTCTTCCCCAACTGCTAGCTCTACTTGTAAACCAGCAAGTGTATCTAATGCAGCTGAGGTAATTCAAAATTTGGTGATGCAATATGGCACTCTAAGCAAGAGGTTGAGAGAGCAGCTCATTACAGCTCTGTTTAACAGCTTCAGATCTTCTTTTAATGATGATACCAAATTCTCTGAGCAATTTCCTCCAGATTTCATCACAAAATGTATCACTGCTGTACTTAATCTTTATACTGAGGGGAAAGATAACCTAGTATACCATATTGTCAATTGTTTCCAGAAGAGAGATAATAGTGATCCATCAAGTGCTACAAGGCTTCCCATGGATCGGATGCCCTTTGGTTTAGTAGATTATGTGTTGAAGTTTTTCTCATATGAGAAAACTGATAAGCTGGTTTGTTCAAAAGATTATAAAGATTGGCAGACCACAATGTATTCAAATTTTGGTGAAAAATGGGTGTCACTACATAGAGGTCCTGCCTGGCAGTACGATGTGCAAGAAGATAGTGCGGTGAGAGAAAGGCATGCTGATCAAGAAAATAAACATGCTTCAAATATTGATATCCTTTCAAAGGCAATGGAACTAAGTGGCATTGATGATGAAGATATAGACAAGTCAACCTCATTTCAAGAAGAAGAACTAGCCACAGATAGCAGCTTATCCTCTTTGTGGTCTAATGTGTCAAGAAGAGAAACTGAGCATGAAAACCAATGGGGAGGCAATGATCAAGATAAAATAGCATCACTCTATGGTCTGGGCTCCCATTCAACACATAAAGCTAGGGCAAATGCTCCAGTAAGTGCTCCAAAAGTTTTTGCAAGTATGCAGGCGAAAGTGAATGTCCCTGGGTTGAGTGCAAGATCATTGCGCACAAACATACAAGCGAAAGGTTTCAAAAAAGACACCTGTATTAAAGAAGAGATTTTGGAAACCATTGCTCAGAAGAATCCAGGTGGGCGCTTTTGGATTAAAGCAGATGCTTGTGATGTGAATAAAGGTCTGCGAGAGTCAATGCAACACAAATGGTCTGGAGATACTGATCTTGGTGACGGATCTTTGCAGGAGCTCTATGATAAGTATTTAGATCGAAGAAAAGCATATGAAAGTTTAGGGAGAGGAGAGAGAAAGTCAAATCTGCCTGATGACCTCATTAAATTGCTGACAGAACTGGAAGAGGATCATGCGTTCTTGATCAAAGGAGAAGAGGAATCACGAGAAGCCTATAACAAGAAGGTGGACACTCCTAATACTCCACAGGAGAATTTATTTGCATTGGCATGGGAAGTTGAGGGATTTAAGCAATTGCTTGAAAAGTTGGACAACATGAAGCAAGTTTGCAACGAAATCATGTTTCAAATTTTGACCCAGGCGAGAAGGGAATATTCAAGAGAAGCTGACGAAGTTGAGAGAAAACCTCTTGGTGTATGTTCAGCAACTATTTGTGAAATTCAGAGAAGCAGCATCGCATCTGTTGGTTTTTATGATTGCAGCAGAAAGTAGAGACATCAAGCCATATGCAGTGTTGGTTAGAGCTCTGCCATTTAAAGGGATTTCTGATGCTAAGGTCAGGAGCTTAGAGATCAATTGGTTGAGAAAATGCAAGAGAAGGGCTTAGTTCCTGTTGGGTTCGTGACAGATGGAGAGTGGAACTCAATTCGCACTCAAGGCTCTAAGCGTCCTATTTCTGTAATACAACTGCAGATGAATGCATTGGCTGAGGCAAAATCTATCAAGGCCTCTAATATAAAGGAGTACCTCAAGATAAACCCTGCTACCAAGGCACCTTTCAAATGTCATCCTGCAATTCCACTTGAAGATGTGCTATGGTTAGACAAGTTCTTGAAAGAAAATTCCCACGTTGAGTTTGCTGGTGCCATTTTCACATTTCGGCGTGCAAAGTTTTTCCTTTTAACTATGATCCCCATCGATGGAGAGCAGAGACAAAGTCAGAGACAGAAGGCCAGTGTCTTAAAGCAATCATGGCACAATATCTGTACCTGAAGAAAATAAAAGATTACAAAGCACAAGGTATCAACTTTGTTGAATATGGCTATGTTCCTGAAACCACCAATGGTGAGGCATTGCACGAAAGAGAAGATCACGGCCATTTGTTGAAGCGATTGACGGCCTGTTTCCGTGGCGGCAATATTCCAGGACTTGATGTACGACGATTTGCTGCAGCATTAAAGGATCCTGACACGGGCTTGACAAAGCAAGCATTAACTGGAGAAAGGAAACAAAGCGTTCCAGACTGTGAGCGATTGTGGTCTGTTGGGGTTCTAAATTTTATGAGAAGGAAGGGTTTTGTGGCTGAGGCAGAATTTGTTGAGCTCGTTCTGAATTGGCATAAGGCTGTGGATGGAAGAGGAATAAGCGAGTGTGTGCGCTCTATGTACATCAAAAATTTGTTGACTTGGCTTCTTTCGGACATGATACCAGGACATGCGGTAGATGAACCTACCGATTTCAGGAACATTGATGTGTGTCGGCGGATCGTTAACGGGCAGATCAGAGGCTTGACAAGAGAAATTGTTGTTGGCCTGTTGGCGAATTTGACAAGTTTTGAGTTGCGAAGAAATGAGTACAGGATGAGACTTCTACCTCCGGAACATCCAAGAAGTGGTACGAGCGATGATGTTGAGTGCTTCTTTTCGGTCCTTCATGATATGCTTGGAGACATTTTGATCTAAAAAGTTCTATGAAACTTATCCTAAGATTCTTGTGGAATTTGATAAGCAGGTAAGTCAGGAGTGCGGGTTTTATTACTGGACTGGGAAGAAAGAAAGATTTAGAGACTTTGCTCTTGATGACTTCAACCAGCCCTCAAAATTTGGTAAAGAGCGGCTTGACCAAGTCAAGATAACAAGACGAGCAGATCCAGGAGTGTTTTTGGCTGAAAGAGCTGCGCTACCAGTGCATAACTCTTTAACAGCAAGGGCACGGTTCCACAAAGCACCTGAGCAATTACCAGAGCCTCCCAATCCCAACCAATAACTATGAGACAAGAAGATTTCCAAGACAACCGAAGAAAATAAAATGAAAAGATTGCATACATAAAATGATTACCCAACAATGTCCTATCAAAAAAGAAAGATTAACAATGACAGCATTTATCTTAAGCACATTACACATTCAGTTTCCAAAGAATATTTGTTATTTTCATATACTACAGAACACTTGATTATCTGTACTATGAAGGATTTCATCAAAGAGCCCTCACTCCTGACTTGACCCAAGATAACTTATTTTCATATGCTAACAAACACTCGATTATCAATTGCATTCTCTGCATGTGTTTTCAAAGGATATTTGTTCTTGTTCAAGTTCTTGTTCACACTATTGTAATTCGAGATCACTTAATGCTTTGCCTATCTTTATTTATAAATGAAAAAATTACGTATACCCTATGCAATCTTCCTCAAAGATAACCCTCCTAATACAGTAATTTCAGAGTAAGGAATGCATTTAGCAAGTGATTATTTTTAATAACCAATGGGTGAATTTTACAAATTTACAAGGTATGAATTTTGCTTTACAATTGCTAGAATTTTCTAAGCAGTTCCAACTAAATTAAAATTCCTTTACATTTGCATACTCAACTGCCTACAAAAAAAGTTCTATCCAGAAATCATAATCTTTCCTAACCGTCCCTTATGAACAGCTTGAAATGAAAATGTAGTGACCTGAAGGCTTCCTGTCCCCCCAGCTTATTGTGTACTGGTATCATCTGCTCTGAGGCAGGGGTATCATGGGGTGCCACCCACTCACTGTCGCAGGATTTTCATATGGTCAAGCTGCAACTAAACTTGATTGATTACATCATGCCAGTTGAACACATTCATAATCCAGTGTCCTTTAGTATATGAAAATAACAAATATCCTTTGAAAACGCTTGCAAAAAATGCTTGATTGATTACATCATGCCAGTTGAACACATTCATAATCCAGTGTCCTTTAGTATATGAAAATAACAAATATCCTTTGAAAACGCTTGCAAAAAATGCTTGATTGATTACATCATGCCAGTTGAACACATTCATAATCCAGTGTCCTTTAGTATATGAAAATAACAAATATCCTTTGAAAACACTTGCAAAAAATGCAATTGGCCTAGTAACAGAGTTACTATGCTGCAAATTCATATATTTTATTGATAAGATTTAGAGCCATGGTCCCTTTTGTAACATCAATCAGCAAGGTGAACCCAACAAATCGTCTCCTTAGCCCAAACATAAATTTAGTGACCTCTGCTGATATATTTTCTTTTCTTACCAACACTGGTCGTAAATATTTGGTGCATTCTTCTGTTATATATCCAATTGGCTGTGGACCTTCACCAAAATCTAAATTTACTAAAATTGCATTGCTATCAAATTCATTGTCAGGTTCCAGAGTGAAGCTGACTGACAAAGGATTCCTTTGAAGATACTGATCATATGCTGAATTTAAACTGTCGTGCATTGGTGTATGGTGTCTTCCACCAACTACCTCAAATTCCTTTATATATTCTATTCCATCAAGCTCTCCAGGATGCAAATTAAACTCTTCACCTTCTACATCTTCTACCTCTTCTACCTCAAGACTGTCACTTTCACTTCCAATATACAACTCTGGCCTGGCTTTGAAGAGGTTGACAAAGTAAACATTTATAGGAACAGTCTTTGTTATGTCAAAGTGTTTGTTATAACTTTGAGTAGAAGGTGTGATATTTCCAGTAACATAATCAAAGATCTTCTTTTCAGGCAACTTCAATGTAAAATCTGATGCAGATGCTTCATCCATTGTAACAGGAACATCATTTAATGGCATTATGGAGCTTGTACATGGATTATAAACACTATGATGTAAAAAAATATTTAGGCATCTTTTAAAGTCATTCAAATAACTTGCTGGAACTTCATATTTTCTCTGTCTTAACACATCCAGGATGGGGTATATTTCTTTGAACTCTTTTGTCAATTTATAGGCAATGCTGATTCCAACTCTCTTTATAGACAGCAGGTAATCACAGCCAGCTAAAATACACATAGTCTGAAACATATGAAATGAAAAATCAGGAAACTTTTTGCTGTAAGCTGTGAAAACTTTCTCCAGTGTAATTAGTTCAGCGGACATGTTGTCAAAATTGACTTTATAAAGTGCTTTAGTGAATGTTGGATGGCCATAAACGAGCAAATCTGAATCTTCTGACATGATGTAATCAATCAAACCAATTTTTGCAAGTATGTGAGTTGAGCATCACTTTCCATCGGGCAACCAGACAGTCAACTCCAATTTCTCTGCATCTTTTCATAGCTTTAACTGCATCTGTGTGTGATATTGATACAGCCTGCTTGTACAAACTATTGACATGAATTAAATCAGGAGAATCTTTCTGCAACTCCAACTCGGCTTCATGAAGCTTCTCTTCCTTTCGTGCCCTTCGCAAATCTTCCTGCCATGACTTCATTTTGGGTGAGACTCCATCGAATACCAGTATGGGTCGAATCCCAACTTCCAACAGCTTCTTAACTCGGGAGACAAAGTATTCAATGTGAACGGACGTCTGAGTACCAGTTGCGATGTATTTTGCACAGCAATAGGTACCTTTGTAGAGCCAAACGTACGCATCCACACCGACAACCTTCCCTTTGAGACTGGTCAGTAATATATTTTCTCGTCCAGCGTCGATGAATGGAAGAAGGCCTCTAATACCCATTTCTTGTGTTTGAATAACAACTTTTCAGCTTTAAAATTTGAAAATATTAACTTTCCAAGCTGAAAGATCGGCGATTAGAGCAGATACAATTTCGAGCAAAAACTTTTACGACCATTCTCTAACCACCGATCGGCCAAATGACAAGTTTCAACCTCGCTTCCACTGCCTTTCAATGCGCATGCGTCATTTGGCTTCCGCCCCCCCCTGGAACTTTCCTATCAACCCTTGAACAATGCTGTTTTCGTTTCTTATCAGAAACAAACAACTTTGTACAGGGGAGATGGGTCAGCCTTGCAAGAAGACCCGAAAATCGCGTCAATTCCAATCAAGGGGCCCTGAATTCCAATATATTTTGTCCAAGATTGTAGCAGATTTGCGTAACTTTCTTTTTGGCCTCCGAGAGGGCATGTTAAAATGATTAAATGACAAGGCTCTAGAAGAGGGGGGGCTTAAAAGAGTGGGGAACTTCTTAGAGAAGGGGGCTTGTTTGAAAACCCAGTATCAGAAATCGGACATTGTTTCTATCGTCATTGCATTGCAATATATGAAGGCCGAAAGGGCTTATAAGAGAGAGAGGGGGGGGCAAAAGAGGGGCATAAAATGAGCTTTTTTGGTAGTTCGACTGTTCCTGCTCCTGATCTTTCTGTTATAAATTTCGACTAAGCCCAATTAGACTCTGCACTTGAGCTTTCATGCCTTGAGAATCAGTCTTTTAACTTCATGTTTAATCGCGTTTCTTTTATCTCTAGATAGCTCAATGTGGAGGTCGATTATCACTAAAGTTTATCAGCTTCGAAAACCCTGGACATCGTTTAAATAATGGTCGATGCTGCGATAATATGGGACTCTGTATTGGTAATTGTGATGTTTTCCTTCGTCTTTGCATGGGATGGCGTAGTCATGGATTATGCTCTCTTCTGAACATCGAAACAGCTACTCTTGGCGATGATTCATTCACGTTTGGCCCGTCTCTAGGCAATGGTCATTCGAATCCCATTGTATATATATTTAGTCAATGGACGGTAAGAAGTCAGTTTTAAGGTTTTGCTAATTTTTTCTAGCTTGTGGTGATATTGCTTTCCTTTACTTTTCCTACCAATTGTATACTATACTCTAACTTTGTTTTACTCAATCTTAACTCTATGTTACTTTACTTAACTTTGCTTTCCTTTACTTTAGCTTGCGTTACTAAACACGTAAGTTTACGTTACGTTACTATAGTTTACTTCACTAATAATTACCTCACCTTACTTTAGTTTACACCGCTTTATTTTTCTTTACTTTACGTTACTTTACTTTACGTTACTTTACCTTTCTTTTCGTTACTTTCCTTTACTTAACTCTTTTTTTGCTTAACCTTACTTCACGTGACTTTGCTTAACTTAACTTTAGTTTACTTTAGCTTACCTTACTTTAGGCCACTCGTCCTTAATTTATTTTACTTTCTTTATCCTTATGTCAACTTTACTTTACTTTACTTTTCTTCTATCCCTTTTCGATTGTTTACATTACTTTTCTTTACTTTATATTATTAAACTTTACTTAACTTTACTGTACTTTGCTTTACTTTACGTAACTCTACTCTCGGTGTACTTTACTTTTTCTTTACCTTTCTTTATTATCGTTTTGCTTTGCGTTACTTTACTTCGCTTTACTTTGCTTCCCTTTACGTTACTCTAACTCTTCTTTTACTTTTGTTTACTTAATTTTACTTTTCCTTACTTTACTCAACTTCACATCTTTGTTTTAATGATATTGACTTACTTTGTTCTCCCATCCTATACTACTCTATGCTCCAAACTTTGCTTAACTTTTCTTTACCCTTCTTATGCTTATTTAACTTTTCTTCACTTTGCGTTGCTGTTTTTAACTTAACTTCACGTTTTACTCTGTTATCTGTTCTTCAAAATTCAAACTAATTTTCTTTTTCTTGAGTCAACTGCATAAAAGCCTGATAGTTAATCAATGTACTTTTTCTCATTCCCAGGAGCCATTTAAATTACGAGTAACATCTCTTGATGACGATGGAGGGAGTATCGTTGGCCGCGGTGCAGATTTAATCAGTGCCAACGACTTTGACATTACGCGTGCTCCAGAAACCAATGCTGACTCAGCAGTTGCTCGGTCTAGAACTCTTCGTGGTTACCGCTCTGTTTTAAGACTTAATTACAAGTGAGTAATTTTTTCTTGCAATTTAATTTGATTTCAGATCCTTAATCGTTTTTCCAATATATGCTGATTTTTTTTCACTTCTTTTCAGGATTTATTGTGACGCGGGCTACTTCAAGCCTTCATGTAACGAGTATTGTGAAACGACCGATGATAGCAGCGGTCATTACACATGTGACTTCGACAACAGCAGGAGAATCTGCATGAAGAATTGGTATGGACCTTCGTGTGCACATTTTTGCAGACCTCAGAACAGCAATGAATCTGGGCACTATATATGCAGCAGTAATGGCACTAAGATATGCCTGCCTGGGTGGTATGGAGTTGTATGCAACAGATATTGCATTGCAAGGGACAATGCCACTGGACATTATACGTGCAATGGTGAAGGCAATAAAATTTGCATGACGAACTGGTATGGGAAAGATTGCACGAAATATTGCGACATTAAAGTTACGGAGCATTTTAAATGCTTGGACAATGGAAGAAAAGTGTGTAAAGATGGTTGGTTTGGAACGAATTGTTCTCGGTATTGTAAACCGGTTAGTGGGCGTAAAACAAAATACAATTGCTCCGAAAATGGGACAAAAATTTGTGGAACAAATTGGTTTGGAACAAACTGTACTCGGTATTGTAAACCGGTCAATGGGCCTAAGGCAAATTACACTTGTTCCGAAAATGGGACAAAATTTTGTGGAGCAAATTGGTTTGGGACAAACTGTACTCGGTACTGTAAACCGGTCAATGGGCCTAAGGCAAATTACACTTGTTCCGAAAATGGGACACAAATTTGTGGAGCACATTGGTTTGGTGAAAACTGTAACGTTTATTGCAAGGAAAATGACTCTACAAACTATTCATGCGATGCCTCCGGAAGAAAGATTTGCTATGCTGGCTGGTATGGTATTAACTGCTCTGAGTATACAGGATGCGTAGAGAATACCTCCGTTCAGAGCAGGTATTTCTGTGATAATTCCACTGGAAAGATGGTTTGTAAAGATGGCTGGACGGGGGATCAGTGTCAAATGAGGAATGGTAAGTTTTCATTGGTTGATTTTTATTCATTGCTATGGTATTCGTTGGCACAAGCGAAAACGGTCAAAACATTTTATTTCACAAGCAAATTTCAGATGCTTGGGAAACGATGTTTGAGCGTTTGGCCAAGGCCTAAACCTTGCAAGCGTAGCGTTTTCGGAGTTGTTGAATTTATCAAGCGCACATCTAAGCTACTGTCGTCAGAATTTTTTCAGCCAAACGTACCCTGCACGATTTTTTTTATTTTGAGTGATTGGCGAAGTGGCATAGTCTGTCCGTTAGGCAACTTAAAGTTAAGCTTGATCAAATGAAGTCATCATCTGGATGGGTGACTTTCTGGGTGGATGAAAAAACAACTCACTCCCCCGCCGTCTTTCGGAAGAAACGTTAAACTGGAGGTGTCACAGATACTTGCATGCTGCATGTTAAGTAAGCCTTAATTAGCTGAAAAGGCTAGAAAAAACAGCCTTGTCAATATAAAGTAGCAACAAATTTTCTTGTTTTCCGACTCTTCATATTCAGATGAAAAAACTAGCTAGGAGCGTCAAATTTCTTTAAAATCTTCATCGCTTTAGTTTTAGCTACTCTTCTGTTTTGCGTTCAACTGATGTTTTAAAGATTGTTTTGCAGATTCATCTCAGACTAGCATCAACACAAGTCTAATCAAGCCAAGTACTTCAAAACAAATTATTGAAGTGCTTTCCACAACACCAGGCCTAAATCACAAGGTTCTCCCATCTATCCGTACACCAACTCTGTCAGGTCAAAGATTCACAGATACGGTACCAAACACCAAAAAGCACACTAAGACTTCTTCCGATATACCTAAAGAACAACGCAATACCATTATAGCATCGAAGGATAGAGCAAGCGTTGTCAAGCAACTTGGCTCTGTAACCATGGTAGCAGCTATGGTTTCCACTAAAATGACATCGAGGCTTTTCAAAGATGGAGGTCAAAGCACCAGTTCAGGTGGTAGCCAAGGAACAGTTAACTCGCGATTACATATATCGGAAAAGTCGTCAAAAGCAACTTTAGTTGCTACACAAATTCAAAGACCAACACAAAACAGTAGTCCTTCACATAGGATATCAAAACAACGGTCGGACTTTGTTTCATTCGCTTCCAAGATTCACAGGCAGAATACGTCAATTCCTGAAAATACCCACAGAAAAGAAACGTCAAAACTTCGGATAATGGCTTACGTTAGTGGACCATTCCTACTCTGCCTGGCACTTCTGTTTACCATAGTTGGCATCAAAAAACTCCTTATGTAAGTTTCATTCGACCGTTTTTATTTAACGCCAAGGGGGTTAATTCAAAATTTTAATAATAACCAGGCGATCGTTAAATGGAGAACATTTTAAGGGACCAGCTTGTGGGATACAGCGGGAAGACCAATGAATTGGTTATGCTGATTGGTATTCAACTAAACTCAAAACCAATACTACTGGTATTGTATTTATTTCTAATACAGCGTCACTTTTCTGATTAGTGCGCTTCTTTCCGTATCGGAGTTTTTCGGTATACAGTTGACTTCCGAATTTGTTCGAGATAGCGAATGTTCGAAATAACGGATGCCCCATATAAATATAAAAAATTATAGTTTTTAAGTCAGAAAAGGAACCCCTATTAACATGCAGGGTTACTGATCCCAAATTTCATCAAAAAAGTCTAGTATTTTTTACATAGAATTCAAAGCTCTGCTTTCATCCCTATTATTGGTGAAATTGAGATAATGGCGATGCAGCACATCTCGAAAGAGAACAGCTTCATCTATTGTATACATGGGCAGCATATCACTTAGCTGCTGCCATTCCTGCTCCGCTAGGCGAACTCATACATGTTTTCAGCCTGTCTCTTTATTCACCTCAGCAGAAAATTTGGCAAAGTTCGAGATAAAGAGCAGGTTTTCCTCGATGGGAAATCGAAAATGGTTCGAGACAGCGAATGTTCGAGATAACGAGGTTCGGGATAGCGGATGATTTTTCTATACAAACCCTTATACCAAAACGAGGGGAAATGGAAAATCGTTCGAGTATGCTCTGAGGAGTGTCGGACGCCGTATTACCGATGTATTCATTTGTGGAAATTAAGTAAGATTCGTAGATTAATCTTTCAACTTCTTGCTGTCCCTTTTTTTAGGAGGAGGTCAACAAAAGTGAAAACGATAAAATTGGAACCAGAATTATCGAGGCCTTTGATGATCGGTTCTTTACAAAGCACTAGAATACAGAGTGAAGAGTTCAATTTGTCAGCCATTATTGAAGAGCCTCGACCTCAAGACAGCCTTTTGGGTTATCGAGACGTTTAAGTCATAAGGCAAAAATGTGTGCCAATGCAACCCTGACCAATATGAGGTCCAGTGTTCGATTCCATGTTTTCTCACACACAGAAAATCCCTGCTTAAAGGATGGGAAGTAGCGCGAGCTTTCTTGCATTCAAGGACTTTGAAAGGTAGTATGTTTAAGAACAGGACCATAAGAAAAGAAAGTTTATAGTCAATTATTGGTAAAAAATATCCTGTAAAGCTATTAATGTCCGAGAAATTGTTAAGTAGTACATAATCAAAATCATTTGATAAACAAGCAAAATTCATTTGTAAATAGTGTAAATAAGTTGTTTTGATAATAAAGATTTATCCATGCTGTTGTAAATTAATTATAAATCACTTGAATTGAGAAATTACTTGGAAAAACAATATCAGGATAATTAAAATGACTGAAGAAGTGCAAAGAATTTATTGGTCCTGGCCTAGGCCTTCGGTTCCATTCATTTCTTGGATTCTTGGGCACATAAATGTCGTTTGAGAAGGTAAGCTGGAGGTTTGAGCTTGAGAAAAGCCTGCCAATTTGAGGATATGAAGGTTTGAATTTGAAATATAGAGGACTGGACCTTTTCAAAGAGGTCTGGGTCGGCGTGACATTTTCTGGAAGATGGCAGGCATCTTGTGTAAGGGAATCATCTCTGCGTGCAACGGCCGAAATTGCGGTCGCTTTTTGAGAGGTAGTGAAGCAATTTTGCCTTCAAATTTGCAACTAATGCGTGACAAATAGGGAATAGGAATCTGCAGATGTTGCATGGAACAATAAACATAGAAAATATCTGTAGAAAATCAGGAAACGAGTTGCAAGTGACTAAGAAAAAGGAAAATACTTTGGTCAGTGCCTCCTTGAGCCAAACTGGGACTTGAATCCTTTCTCTCGCTTTAACTCAAATAGAACGTGAATTTGAAGCAAACTTAGTGACCACAGTAAAGGTCGTTGCAAGCGGAGAGGATTCCCTTACTTAAGAGGTCCGCCATCTTCCAGAAAATGATGCGCCGACCCAGACCTCTTTAAAATTGCGTTTAGTGTATCATTCGTATTTTTATTATTAGAAAAGGAAAATAGAAAAAGATAGGGTGGCCATTCAGTTTCAGCAAAGAGTGAATTTCAAGCATTGTGACACCGCGTGGTTTTTTTCTAGGCTAGGCGAGTCTGCCTCGGACCATTCCAGAGACAATTTTAAAACTTGATTTTCCCTCACAAGACTTGCGAAAAATAATCAGGTAGGTGAATATAGACCTTTTCAAAGAGGCCTGGGTCGGGCGCGACATTTTTCTGGAAAATGGTAGACAAACAATTTCCAGTAAGGGAATCCTCTCTGGGTCGGGCGCGAAATGCAACGACTGGAATTACGGTCGCTTTAGGAGAGGTAGTTCAGCAAATTTTGCTCCACACTCACGAATAATGGAAGAAAACGAGGGTAAATGAATCTGCGACAATAAATGTTGAAAATATATCCAGAAATTCAGGAAACAAGATACATGCAACTCACAAACAAGAAAATACTTCATTGAATGTCTCCTTGAGCAGATATGGTGAGATTTGAAGCTTTTTTCACTTTTATTCTAAGAAAACGTGAATTTGAAGTTTGATGCACAATATCTCGTGAAACGACCGTAATTCCAGTTCTTGCACGCGGAGAGGATTCCCTTCTGGAAATGTCTACCATTTTCCAGAAAATGTCGCACCCGATCCAGGCCTCTTTGGAAAGGTCTAGTCAAACGGTCAAATATTTTGTAGATCAAAAGCAAATTTCAAATGTTTCATAAACAAAGGTTGATCTTTTGGCCAGGGCCTTACCGTAACTCCCGTTCTACTGGGAGTGTCGCCTTTTAATGTAATCCTCCGTACGTCCCGTTGGTACGTCCTCCCTTACCTCCGCGCACTGTAGTAAAGACTTTCTCCATGCCTTATTGCTGTTTTTGCCTGAAATCATTTCTATGACGCTAAGTAACTTCGTTGAAAAACTTCTGTAGAGTCCAATTAAGGAAGCGAACTCTTTCTGTCTACCCAAACTGTACTACTACCGCTATTGGTCATCTTGCTGTATCCTGTAAGCTGATTGGTGTTCAAAAGACAATACCTATTCAGCTTCACCTTTCTGATTGGTTATTTTTATTCATACCAAGGAATAAATTTCGTATTAGTAGCTACTGTTTTTATGATGCCACTCAAAAGACATTTTGTCCTGTGAGGGGGCTCTCATACCACCACAGTAGTGCGTATCCACCACAGCAATACATAGCGTAGTCATGCCAGCGATCCACCACTGTGGTGGATACGCACTACTATCATGGGTTTTCCTTGTGGTGGATATGAACGAGCGTGGTGGGCTATTATGCTTGATATGAGGGGTTATTATTCTTAGTGTTGTAGTATTTTTTGCTTACTGTGGGGGATACCCAGTACTGTGGCGGGTTATAATGCTTGACGTGGTGGGTTATTAAGCTTGATGTGGTGGGTTATTATGCTTGATGGTGTGGTATTTTTTGCGTACTGTGGTGGATACTCACTACTGTGGTGGGTTATTTTGCTTGATGTGGTGGTATTTTTTTGTCTACTGTGGTGGATAAGCACTACTGTGGTGGGTTATTATGCTTGATGTGGTGGGAATTTTCGCTTGATGTGGGGTGCTGTGGTGCTGTGGTGCCAAAAAATCACGACAGTAGTGCGTGCCAGTTCACTATTGTGCGTGAACTGTTCGGGCAAGCGCAGCGAGGGCAAACGAAGCGACCCTCCTCTGAGGCCCCCCAATTGCGCGACAACATAAAGAATTATCCTTTAAGCATGTCTCTAGGTCAACATGGTCATAGCAAAGTTTGTTGAGCTCTTAATATTACAAACGCTCACGAAATTGCGTCTGGTTTATTTAAGAAATCCCGAAAGTTTGTGTGATTACTCAACAAGTCACGAATTGGAATGCGTCAGTTCTTATCCAGGATGATCACTCACAACCACCGCGTTGATTTGCTTCCACTGATGTCTGGACTTGCACTTGAGAATAAAAAATGATGCAGTTTTCTTGTGTTTTTATAACTGTTTTCCTTCTGGCTTTTATTGCAAAGGTAAGGGTATTGATTATTTGGATTTTAATTGCAGATATATCGAATCTCGGTACATTATAAAGAGCAAACCTTGAAGGGAACCACAAAAAGGTCTAGTTCCTAAAATTCCTTATTTTTCAACTCTTTTTTATTGAATTGTGGTAATTGTAGTACCAAAAGTTCCTAAATAGTTCCTTGATTTTAACTGCGTATTTATAGTGACTATTATAGTGGCGACACTTGTGTGCGAGCAAAGCTGGAAACTTCTAAAGGAAACATTTGATACATGCGTAACAATGAATTTACACGCTTTTTTATAAGGAACGTAACCCAAGGCCTAGTTCTTAAAGTTCCTTATTTTTTTACCTCTTTTGAGACGATTGTAGTTCCAAAAGTTCCTTAATAGTTCCTTAATTTTAACTGCACATGCAGTTTAATGACTACTGTGCAGAGACATTTGCATGTAAGCAAAGCTCGAGACTATTCAAGGAAACATTTGGTACATGCGTAAAGTACAGTTTATGTGATTTTCGACCGCAAATGAAGGGAACGAGCTTTCTAATTCTGGATGGTTTGCAGTGATAAAAGTGATTTTCTCTTTAGCAGTATGAGTTCTTTAAATTTTCAGGCCTTCTACATGTAGGTTCCTTATACAGGGGTTCCTTATAAAAAAACGTGTAATTGTAGTACCAAAAATTCCTAGATAGTTCCTTAATTTTAACTGCGTATTTAGTGACTATTTCAGTGGCGACACTTGTGTTGTGTGCGAGCAAAGCTGGAAACTTCTAAAGGAAACATTTGATACATGCGTAACATTGAATTTATGTAAGTTTTGACTGCAAATGTATGGGACTGGCTTCGTAATTCTTGATTATTTGCAGTATTAAAAGTATTCAACATTCAAAAGTTCCTTAATGATTTTCTCTTTAGTAGTATAAGTTCTTTCATTTTTTTTGGCCTTAGTATGCATGTAGGTTCCTTATAAAGTGCTTCTTTATAAAAAACGTGTAGCGTGTAGCACTGTTTCAGGCCATATCGTGGACAATGTAGAAATTGCATGATTTCTTCATAAGAGTATTTAGCAAAGGGGCTGCTTCTTAAATTAGTTTTTAAAAAGCTTAAAATTGCCAGACGAACCTAAGTACGATTCAAAAAATTAAGAAACAAATTTTTTTCATTTTCATATTTGTACCTGTATTTGTCACTTTTGATTCTTGATTTTGTCGTTCAGTCAATGCTCAATTCAGAATTTCAAAATTACCTTTCATCTCTGTCTAAAAAAATCTGTCGATGATAGATATGAAAAATAGTGACCATTTTAAAGTTCCTTGGGCTGTTATCGTCGTTTATCTGGTTGGTCAATTGAGGCCAATTACCATTGCAAGCGATTCTTGGTGATCTGTTCGCGTGATCTTTAAGGCCCACATCCACTGCGTTCGCATTTGCCTTTCGCCGTTCAGGCCGTTCCCTTGACGTTCGCCTTTCGCTACCGATCAGCGAAAGGCGAACGTGAGGGGATTTTTGTTTTATACTGAAAGTGAACTTGAAGCTTTGGCTAAAATTCGTTGATTAATTCTGATCCTTCGCTCGGCAAATTCACTCAAAATTAAAGAACAGTCCAAATTCGGTAAGCGAAAGCCGTTTTCTTTTCGTTAGCGAACGGAGAAAAGGAAATTCGCGGAAATGGGCCTTTAAGGTGCACAAGAATGAGGCTTTAAAGTCTATCCATTCTTCCATTCTATTTCGCACAGTCTCTAGAATGTATAAAGTCATTTTTTTCCTTTTTCTGTAGGACTCCTATGGTACGGGCATCTTGTCGCTCAAGCTAATGACTTATGAAAACCCATCGCACAAAGTAATGAATGGAAATTGCTGTGATTCTGGTTGTCAACCTTGCGATAACTATTTCAGATTTTGCTTCTCACGTGTTACATCCACTGATTGCTCCATTGGTTCCCTGTGGACTGATTTAGAAGGTGGTGATTCCTTCACTTTTGGAAACACTATATACAGGGCAATGGATAGTTATGATTCGGTTGGGAATCCTCTGCTGTTCTCTTTCGATTCTTGGAATGTAAGTGTCAAATTTAGTTTTCATAAGCCGTAACGATCGTGATTAGTGAACTTAAATGGAGAAAGATAGAAACGAAATCGTAGGAATCATGAAAGGTGAATCCTACTCTGTCTCAAAGATTCTGCAATCAGTTAGATAGTTAGTTAGCTTATTTATTTGTTATTTATTTAGTTATTTATTTTGTTAGTTAATTAGCTTGTTGTTAGTTGATTTCTTAGTTAGTTACACTTTTTTTTTCAATAAGCAACTTGACTTTGGTCCAGCCCTCAAGAGTTGCTTAACATATCTAGGATTTCAGCCGTCACAGAATGCCTGGTACCCCCTAAAACCTCTTATTTTGGCTCTTTTCTGGCTTCTCAATGTAACTGACAAGTTTGCAATGATGTACAGTATAAAGAAAGCTATTTCACCAGAAATTTTAGCACAGTCTCAGCCCTGGTTGCTTATTGAACAGTTGCTTATTAGAAAAAAATAGTGTAGTTAATTTTCTTGCTTTTATTAGTCAGTTAGTCAGTTAGTTAGTTAGTAAGTTAATTAGTTAGTTATTTAGTTAGTTAGTTAGTTAGTTAGTTAGTCAGTCAGGTAGTTAGTTAGTTAGTCGGTTAATTGCTAGGCCTACATACCAAAATTCCCTTGCTGTTCTGTCGTTTTGCAGCTGCTTATTTGTTGATTACGCTTATCAATTTTAACCTATTTTAGGGAACTTTTAATTCAAAGATCGAAGTCTACGACGCGGATCATGGCATTGATGTTTTGAATCACCCTTCGAATGACCATGTTGATACCATGTCATTAAACGTGACGTACGAAGCAGTACTGAGTCTTGGCACTGCACAGGCAAAAAGCATATCTTTTCAAGGAAAGCCTAGAGGCCTGTTATCTGGACCAAAGCTAGTTGCGGAATTGACGTAAGACCGATAGCTAGTTGTTCCTAAAAGTTTTTTGTTCTGGCCAAAGTATTCGATCTTTAGGAATGACGTCATGAAGCTATAATGACCATTCAGTGAAAATTTTTGTCTAATACCTACACCGAGCTTTATAAATTTGGGTGCTATGGCAAAAGCAACCGAGTAATCAATCTAAGTAAGCAACCGAGTTATTTTCTAATCAATGAGAAAATTCCCAGATATTTGGGAAAAGCAAGAAGCGCTAGGCATTCAGCTTTAGTTGATTATTTTTATAGCTGTAGAACATATCTTTGAAAGGACCAACCTTACGACTTGGTCGAAATAAGGTTACTGTACCGCAAGTATGTTCTTTGGACATCAACACCATTACCTTTTTTTCTATTGCAGTGTCTACTGCAATACCAACTACATGCTTCCATCATGCGCAGAATTCTGCATTGATACTGATGATTCTACCGGACATTATCGCTGCAACTACACTGGTGGGAAAAAGGAATGCCTTGTTGGTTGGTATGGATTAAACTGCAATTTAAAAGTTCCATTTTGTGAGCCAAGAAATGATTCGCTTGGACATTACACATGTCATACAAATGGAACAAAGCAGTGTTTGTCTGGTTGGATAAAACCTGAAAAAAATTGCACTGAAGGTATAATTAACATTTACGTCCTGTTCTTCATTAAATCTTTCTCTTCTTATTTTATTTTTCTTCTTTTTCTTCTTCCTCGTCATCCTCTTCCTCCTCTTCTTCTTCCTTCATTCCCTTTTTTGTTCTTCTTTGTCATAATCTTCTTCCCTTTTTCAGTTCCTTGTCTCTTCTTCTTCTTCTTTTTTCTTCTTATATTCTTCTTTTTCTTTTGCATTGTCATCATCGTCCTTCTCCTCCTCTTCTTCTTTTCCTTCTCCTTCCTTTACCTTTTCTTTGTTCTTCTTCTTCATCGTCATTTTCTTCTGCTTCATCCTCTTCCTCTTTTTCTTATTATTCTTCTTCCTACATCTTCTTCTCTTTGTTGTTCTTCTTTGTCATATTCTTCCTCCTCCTTCTCCTCTACCTTTTCTTTTCTTCTTCTTTTTTTCCTCTTTTCCCTCTTTTTCTCGTACGTCATCTTCCTCTACTTTTTCTCCTTCTTCTTACTTCATCTTCTCTTCCTTGTTATTCTTTTTTGCCATCATCTTCTTCCTTTCCCTCTTACTCCTCGCTACTTCCACTTCGTTTTTGGTTCTATGTTATTGTCCTTCTTTTACATTTATTCTTTCTCACCTTCTCCTTCTTGCTACTCTTTTTCTTCATCCTTTTCCCCTTATTCCCCTCGTATTTCAGCTTTCCTCTTCTTCCTTTTCTTTTTCTTCTTTTCTGTTATTGTCCTTCTTCTCTTCATCTTTCCCTTCTTCTTCCTTTGTCTTCTACTCTTAGTTGATCTTCCTTGTCGTCATCCTTGCCCTCTTTTTAATCTCCTCTCCTCCTTGTTGTTTGTTTTTGTTCTTTTTCTTCCTCTTCTTCTTTTTGCTGGATAAAAAAGCCTACTTTCCATATTTAGGACTTAGCTTTCCATTCTTTTTGATAGCTGTCACGAAAACAGAGTCATCGAGTCCAGCCCACAGCAGTATTGTGATCTCTGGGACTCAAAGAGCAAGTTTTACGAATATACAAACAAAACAATTGATCGGAAGTACCAATCTACGATTATCTCACTCAGCTACAACTACAGCTATATCTATATCTACAGCTATATCTATGTCTGTATTGTCATCTGCAACTATATTTGCCGACCCTTCAAGAACAATTGAGTCAAAGTACTTTACAATATCTACTGAGGGCACATATTCATTGCTTGCCAGCAAAAAAGCATCTTTAAAAACTCCAGACACATTAACAACGGACTCGGAGTATATCATTAGCTCAACGTGGACTTTGAATCAGAAAATAAAGTCGTCTCACGCTTCTGAATGGACAAAAAGGCACACTTCTATTAGCTCAACGTTCCCAGTTCGTGCAGTAAATACAAGCAATAACGATAGATCTTTGAAAGGGTTTTCAATTGTTGCAACTACTCCGTCAGGTATTGATGGTATTACTACTGCTCCGTATACCAAAACAGCATCAAAGTTTGTATCAATACAGTCACCACTTCACATCATTACTGATAATACAAGTCTTGTTACTTCAAATTCGCTGTCTTCTTCAATTCAACCGTCATCTATGTTTAGTCAATCTGTTACGCCAAGGACAAACATAAAATCTGGAAAGGGACAAAGTCGACATGAAGGTCTCCTTTGGCTAATCTTATTGGCTGTTCCTGTTATATTTTTCACTTTTGCTATTGTCTACCTGTACCAAACTAATCACCGCAAAAGGTAGGGATTTGAGTGACATTTTGAACAGAAAATTTCAAAATAACACTCCTCTCGGGTTTACTGCTTCCGCCAGTTAATTTATAGAAATTTTTAATCCGTACTCTTACCCCGCCCCTACTATCAATATTTAGAAACTCTTCCTACCCTTCTTGACTGTCAATCCAAGCTTGCTCGAGATCATTTGAAATTGACCTTTTCAAAGAGGTCTGAGTCCTCTCCGCTTGGAGAGGATCCCTTACTCAAGACGTCCGCCATATTCCAGAAAAAGTCGCGTCGATCCAGACCGCTTTGAAAAGGTCAATTTTAGGCATTTTTGGCAATATTTCTGCTTTGCTTTTTTATTTTTGTATCCTAGTTATTGCAAGCCCTCTGATGTGAAGATATCGAAAATTTTCCAGCCCCTCTCCATTCAGAATCTTTGACAATAACTTTTTGAATATTTTCCCACCCAATCCTGGCTATTCCTATTCCCTACAACATGGCATCAGGTAGCCTTCTTGATTTATCGAAATTTTCTACAATTTTTCTAGAATTTCAAGAGTACATTCAGAAATCACGCATCCACGTTCTGTTCGTTTGACACGCGTCAATGTGAAACCAACAACAACAACGAAGTCATCACTAACAACAACAACAATGATGACAAACTGAACAGCAACAACAACACTTAGGACAACAGCAGCAGCAAAACATTCTGAAAATTTCTAATCAGATAAGACTAATTGCTCTCCGGTAAGTCCTGTTACATATTCCCAAATATCTTTCATTTCTCAAAAACGAAATTCATTACTCCATAAGCAATACTACGAATTTATTCCCGTCTTTCTACTATTTAAAACTCGAACATTGAAAATATCTACAGAAACTTGAAAATGTTTATTTAAAAGCTATTTAATAATTTGTACAGTAAATTGTGCGTTTTAGCTCACACTTGTCAGTTATTGAAATATTCAAACTATAAGAACGTTTTAAACTATAACAAAGTGGATTAGATTGTTGTTTGAGTTAGGCTTTAAGATCTTAAAGATTCTAGGAGTTAATAAGCATCTAAGTTTCTAAGTTACTGAGCTACTAAAAGTTACTTACAACGCGTTACAGAAGAACTGGATTGGTTCCGATCGAATTACCGTGTCTTTTTGGTTCATTTGATGCATGCGCTACTGCCACACTTGCTAAAAAATTGCTTGAAATTTTTTCTTTTTATCAAAGCAGCATCTTGTGGGGAGCAAAAGCAGAAAACTCAATTTCTTTTCAAAATTATGTTTTCTTGTACGCTTTTTTCATACACTTTTAGTCACGTTTGATATCCGTACCATTTTTGGTCCGATCCAATGCGTTTACATAGGATCTAAACGAGCTCTACTTCTGATCAGATCTAGAACTAGCTCCAGGGTCAGCGACGAGTTGGCTCTACCTCTGAAAAGAACTAACCTGGCTCTAAATGGCTCTAAACAGAGCCGGAATAGGTACGGATCCAAGAGATCCCCTGTAAACTGAATACTTTTTTCGAGCCAAAACTATCTCTGGATTTGACCTGAACCGGTTCAGTTAATCTCATGTCAACCGGGTCTTGGTTTCTGTTCGAAGTATTCAGATATGGATCTTAATATATTTTGGGTATCCGATCTCGATCCGTTCCCGATCCGGTGATCCGTTCCTTGCAAACACAATGAAATCGTTCTCATATCGTACTCGCAATGTACGGACTTTTTGATCCGACGTTCGTGTTCCGCCAAAATGGGTTATCGTTTTCATGATTTTGGTATAAACATGGGTCTTAATTTTCTGAAAATTGGTATAAATAAGGGTATTGATTTCTCGATAATCGGTATAAACTTTATAAACAACGGTCTTATTTTTCGTTTGTTTTCACTTTTCTTGGTGAAGTTTGATTCGAACTGACATATTATAGTACATTTTAGCATATTATAGCAGGGTACGAGTTAATATTTTTGGTATGCATATTTTGGGTTCAGAAAAGTGAAACTGAATGGCTGGATTGGCATTATGTTTGAACACCAATCAGCTTGAAGAATATAGCGAGATAACCGATGGAAATTATCTACAAAGTCCAATTGAGAAATCTAACTTTCTGTGTACATACATATATGTAGGGAAACTAATGGTTCCTCTTACTTTTGTCGTGGATCTGTTTGTCAGAAACTGTCACATCCAATTTGAAAACATCGGTAGCTTGATCCACCATTTTGAAAAATACAAACTGACCGGTCTTTGGTAGCCCAAGACCGCTAGAAACGAAGAGAATATTTGTAGTTGATTTTTCAGAAAGAAGTTACCATTAAAACAGTATACAATCTGTTCTTAGCAATCTAATTTCAGATCAAATCCAGGTTTACAGTGTAAAATTTTAGTCACCTTGAGTCTGATAAAATGCAGGGGACATCGGAGTAGAAATAGTGTTGTCGTAATGACTGGCAGATTTCGTCCTCTGCTATAGAAGCTGACGAGTTTCTTCCCTGAAAAGACAAATTTATAGAAAAGTCTACTTATTATGGTCAATGAATACGCGAAGAACAATATTCTTCTTTATAAGGTGGTCTTTCTCTCTGTCCTCGTATTGATGTATCTGCTGGAATGCTTGCCCTAATGTCTGTTGCTGTGTGTATTCTTATCATTTTCAAACTCTGCCCGATTTTGTGTGCACCTTTCTCCCTTTTTAGTCTATTGTCTGCCTGTTCAACGTCGGTCTGCCTGTATATCTACAGTTCATCTCTGTCTGTCTGCCTGCCTATACGTATGTCTGCAGCATAAATATGTCTGTATGTCTGTCCGTTTGTCTGTCTGTCTGTCCGCCAGTCTTTCTGTCTGTTTGTCTGTCTGTCTGTATTTATGTCCGTCTGATTTTCGTTTTTCTTTCCAATTTCTCTGTCTAATTCCCTAAGTCTGTCCTTCCTTATTTCTACTACGTTTTGGATCTACTAATGAAATATTTAATACCTTGCCGCTGTCTCCTTTGAAGGTAACTGTAAACTTTTGTATAAAACCAGCTTCCACAGGAACAACCGAAGAAGCGGTAAAAGCTATTGTAGATTGCAGCTTTTCTGTATGATGCCTAGACGCTGCCGTACTCATAAGTGCAGAAGCTCTGTAATCAGCAATTATCGTATGAGTGCTTCTCAACGGTTCTTGTAGTGCAGTCGACAAGGGATGTTGTACCTTGCTGCTAGATGGCTGTGGTTCCTTGCTAATGCTACTGCTTGGCTGTGGCACTTTACTGCTGTGTGTATATTGTACGTTGCTGCTACTTGGTATTGGCATTATGCTGCTGCTGCGTGCTTGTGGTATCTTGCTGCTGCTTTGTTGTGGTATAACGTTACTGCTTTGCCCATGTATTTTACTGCTACTTGGAATTACTGCAGACGAGACTTTTGTTGAGGTCACTGAAGGCAGGACAATGATGCTCGTCTGTTTTCTACTCTGAGATATTTTGCTGCTCGATTCAGGCGTCTTCTGCGAAGGCCTTGCTGACGTGATCATAATGGCTGAAAAAAAAGATGGCAGATTTTTAGACGTTCTTGTGAGACAGTTCATTGCTGATTCGCATACAGATATATTGCAACCTCAATTTAACGGACACTTGTGGGACCAATGCTACTGTCCGTCGTAGAGAGGTTTCTGCTGTAGGGAAGTTTTTCACAAATGAGTGACCCTTTGGGGCAAGAATGTTTGTCCGTTGTCCGTTGTCCGTTCGTTGTATGGGGTTTCTACTGTATGTCAGTGGCATAACAAATTTGCTATTAAGGCCGGGCGAAACGCGTGAAACAAGACAACATTGCATATATTACAGATTTGTGCACAAATGGCATATCACAGTAGTTTTGATTTGAACCTGGACTGCATGACCAGAGAGCCAACGAAGTTTCCACTGAGCTATAAAGCTCAATGAAATTGCCGAGTAACTCTCAAAGTCATACTACCTGTTGGGTTTCCCAGCATTCCCAGCGCCTACGCAACTAGGAAGCTTATTTTTATTATCCCTTTTTCCTTTCGCTTAGCTTATTCATTCTTATTTACGTCAGAGTCTCTATATCAAAGCGAGACGAGGAAATGTCTTGAGTTACTTAAGAGTTAGTCAGAGCCACAACCTTAACTACGTAGTAATAATTCTTGATTTTCATTGGTCAAATTATATTTACGTATTTTGAATCTGTAACGTGGATTGGTCGATAAATTTGTATTTCCTTGTAGGATTGTATAATTATAAGGGACTCATTTAGTCAGTAGGCTTTTCAATGTGAACTGGATCTCGCAATGTATCGTTAGTTTAAGTTTTAGTTATTACAAGTTACATATAAAATTCAATTGGAGTGTTTCTTTCGACGTTTCTCTCTGTCACTCGCAATCAAAGAATCAGGGAGAATTGATATTCTCAACACTACCCAAGGCTGTCCTCCCGTTTGCCTTTTGTATTTGGACTATGTTGAGCCTTCTTCAGCGCCTTACATATATGCATTCGTCGTGAATGGCGAACACTCGTACAACGTGAGCCTTCTTCAGCATCTTACATATATGTATTCGTCGTGAATGACGAACACTCATACAACAATAGATGGTATTAGAAGCTGGACTGCATGACCAGAGAACCAACGACAAATTAACGAATGTATAATAAATAGTTAAATATTCCTTATTGTGTAGTAGTTGCTTACAATTTTTCGCTGAGCCCTCAAGTCGTTGAACATCTATGTTATGTGATCCCGGAGCCGGTTGCTTATCAACCTTTTTCTTATTGAACAAAGAGTATAGCCTAGCCCAAGACAGCCAAATGCAAGGAGCATCTCGACTCAATAATTGTTCGGTACTCACCTTTTGTACAATCACTTGAAACATCCGTCCATCCTTGTAAGCAAATCTTCTTCCCTGTTGCTGGGTCGCATGAATAATGTCCTAGGTCATCATCCCTTGGGACGCATACCAGCTTCCGTTGCAGGCATCGGTCACCATACCAACCAGGTAAACAATCTCTTGTGCCATTTTTGAAATTGCACGTGTAGTGCCCGGTATCGTCATCTTTATCAGAACACAAGTCAGTGCAATGAGGGATTAGCCAGCCATTGTTACATGTCACACTGGAAGGAAAAGAAAATATTGTATGGCGTTCAAGAAATAATTAGACTAGCAAGGGATAGACTAAAGTAGACTAGATAACTCAATACAGACACAGCCTATGTTCTGAGTGCACCATGCCTTAAGGCGAGCGCAAACCGTGCCAGCTGAGAATAGGCCAATATGTTGGTACGGTTTTTCATACCATCACAATATCTGAGAGGACTCTGAAATAACAACCGAAATGTTGTGCCAAACCGTACCAACACATCAATTTTGATCAAATGACTAAAATGTTGGCTAACAATTTTTCGTCAAGAACATGTTGTTTATAGCAAACCGTGCCATAATGTTGGCCAACAATTGTTAGCGGCGACGGCGATGCTGGGCAACATGTTGGCACAGTTTGCGCCGGGCTTTAGGAAGGAGATACTATCTATGATCAAGGTACACAGCAAAACAAATCGACCCTAAACAAAATTCGTCCCCAAATTGACCTTTAATTGACAATGCTGTCTTTCCTTTAACTGTCTTTAAAATTTAGGAATAAACTGTATTATTACTGGTTTAGGCTCAGTGTTCGACTACATCCCTTATTCATCGCTGAGGTCAAATGAAGTAGCCCCTAAATAGCCCTTACTCCCTATGACATCATCACTACGACACGCCGCACCGCATCACGGGAATTGAAGTCACGCGCGCTTCGCTGCTCTGCTCTTGTTGTGCTTTCCAACGCGAAGTCAAAGACGATTTGGTATCAGCACTCTATGTAGTTTCAAGAAATGCAAGAAAACTGAGAAAATACAGCAAACTTGAATGAAAACCAATACCCTAGCTTTTTTAAAAGCTCTTGCACGGGTATTGGCTATTCTGAAGAAACAGACAGCCATGAAAAGATTCAGACGCCGAATTTTTATGTCCCTTAAAGTGGATTCCTACCAAACACGTGGAAAGGAAAATGATCCAGAGAATGGGTAAAGATGGCACGCTGGTTGGATTCTCCCTGTTGGGGGGAGGGTACCTGATTTTGCTTGGGGACCTATGACCCGTCCGTGCTTCAGAAACCTACCCGTTGTTAAACTAATTTTGCTAAGCAATAGACCTGTCTTTATAAATGTATATCCCACCTTATCTCCATGGTCATCTTTGGAAACACACCAGCTCGAGGCTTTCCAAGAAGAAGCAGCCTCTTTTTGACAACATGTGCTTCGCTGTAAGCGGGGACTGTAAGATTCTTCCCCATTTCTGTCACAAAATCAGAAGCTCCTCCATTGTCAGCGTCGAAAACACTTACCTTCAATGAGAGAATTTCCTAAAAAAAGAATGGCTTTGTTAGGGTTGCCGTGGCGTCGTGGCCTAATCTAGCTGACTCGTGGTGTCAGGGGTTCGTGCTCCACTTATGGTAGCGTCACGTCACAGCCAAGATCGAAGTCTCGATTGGTTAACCTACTACTGAGATCCTAGCGACTGGTGCTAAATACACCTTCATCTGTAAGGCAAAGGTCTGGCCAACTTTCACACAGATTCGATGTGAAGAGACCAATTGCGTAACAGAGACGGTCAGGGCTTGTAGGAATTTGGTAAGATGGGGTCCTTATGCAGGGACGGCGAAGCGAAGCGAACCCTACGGGGGAAGGGGGCTCGTAGTAGTGTCCCC
The DNA here is from genome assembly GCA_014526335.1 of Chrysaora quinquecirrha. Classification (NCBI taxonomy): domain Eukaryota; kingdom Metazoa; phylum Cnidaria; class Scyphozoa; order Semaeostomeae; family Pelagiidae; genus Chrysaora; species Chrysaora quinquecirrha. Next base: position 527,000 of record JACTAT010000149.1, read on the forward strand.
TTGTTAATGGCTGTTTATGGGATGACCTCAGAAAGCCTTTTAGCATAGTATGACCAAAAAGCATCCAATATGGAAATTTATTGGGGACCCCTTTTGGTCGGGGGCCCTTAGTTCTTTAACTAAGGGAGCCTAAGCCACATTACGCCACTGGAAGAGAGAGACCCTTCCATGCTAGCCTATTCTGTCTCTTGATTGCCCCTTAAAAACTCTTGATTTCTTGAAGAAAAGTCTGCTTTGCATTTGAGCGGTTTCGGGCGCGCTGGTGCAGCTCCAAGATCTTAGCCTGTGCAATTAAGTTATACTGAACGCTCAAATACTGAAGCTTGTAGGTAACGTGAAAATGGGAAAAATAGCATTATAATTGAAAAAGTAACAGAAAATAACATAGAAACAACGAAATCCAAAAAGTACTCACTTGCCATCGGTAGAATAGAAACTTCAAGGGATTTGATAACCCTTCACCAGTTTCAGTATAAATTGTAGAATCAAAAACAATGTAATTACTGAACAGTTCTTCAGTCCGTATTTTCTTGATTGAGCACGGGTCACCAGACGGAACAGAGATACAGATAACGAAGTAGTATTCACAGCCATTACATGTGTTTGTTCCGGAATTTAGGCCATCACAACAAGCGCCGTTCGGCAACCTTCCTTGCTGGTTTTCAAAGTGAAGAAGTTTGATGGATAATTTTCCAAAGCTTGAAGCCAGCTACAAGAAAGAAGGAGAATGTTGTCTTTTAAACTTAAGCTTATTTCAGTTTATGTTTTTTTTTTCGTTTCCCTGTGTAAAGTGTGTTAGTCCAATTAAATACGGGACTTAGGCCCATGTTCAGACGTCTTGGCTGGCACGGCACTGGCCCGACCCATGACACGACTGTTGATGCAGACTTCAGACATCGTGATGTGCCCATTTGCTCTGACTCTCTTGGTCCCAATTGCCCAGTTCCTCTTGACCACAATACGGGACTTAGGCTCAATTACCGAAGTCGTGCCAAGCATGCAATAATCTGGCACGGCACTGGCCCGACCCATGACACGACTATATGTTCAGACGTCGTGTCGTGCCCATTTTCTCTGATTCTTTTAGCCTCAGTTGCAAATTCTATCTATCGGGCTTGGAACGAGACTAGGAGCTCTAGTGTCAGTGCTCTGTTATAGCCAAGCCACGGCCGTGCGGCACGGCAAAGTGGGTCGTGCCAAGATTTTATCCCCTAAAGTCATTGAACTGATTGATCAATGTTATTTTTGCAGTGGCAGAGGCAACAGTGAGAAAATATTTTCCCGCCAAAACCGAAACCCTGTTTCCCTGTGATTCAGATAAGAATATTGGCTCACGTTATCACGACTTTTGCGTTCGACGCGACAAGGGCGCGACAACTCAACATTTGCGTAAGATTTTAGGTAATTGCTGTTGCTGCTAAATGTCTTAGATCTTTGGGACGGCGTGAATCTACCACGAAGTCTGACCTAGCCGTACATAGAATAGCGTGTAGAATTTCGCCATATTTTCCGGCCTTCCAGTTTCCCTTTTTCATAAATTTCGACCACACGCAATGGAAATCTTCCATGTTTTAGTTGGCATGACTGAGCGACAGTAACCTGAAGCATTTAAGATTATATTTTCTAAAATAACTTCAACAGAGATGCGAAGGATCAGGGGGGTCCGGTAGCGACCCAAAGTAGAAAAGAACATAAGAAGCTCTGTAGAAAGCCTAAGTTTCATGTCCGTACTTTTCCGCGCCACATCCAATAACTCATTCAAGCGTGGAGGAAAGCGGCGTTCTGTTTCGTTTTTCAAGCTCCAGCTATGCTCGAACGAACTTGAAAAATTGCGGGTTTAAACTTGGACATCGCATTTTTGCGCTGAACTATGTAAACGTAGGCTAATGCAAATGTCGTTCCATTGGAGTAGAGTGCGTGGCCAAGCTTCTCAGTCAGCTCTCGTTAGACAGCTGAAGTTAAGCTTGGTCGTGTGAGGTCAGCATCTGGATGGGTGACTTTCCAGATGGATGACAAAACTCACTACGCCGTCTTTCGGAAGGGACGTTAAACTAGGGGTCCCGTGCCTGGATGCGGCATGCATAGTAGGCCTAAATTTACTGAAAAGCTAGAAATACCAGCCTACTAAAAATAAAGTAACAACAACAACAATTGTCTAATACGTTCCCGCGTACGTTTCTGTAATGTTCTTGGGAGCCGTGATTGTTAATTGCATAAGGACTTTGTAGTCTCGGTGACGCAATAGGTAGCGTGCAGGACTCACAAAGAAAATGTTGTGGGTTCGAGCTACGGTCTTTCCACCTGTGATTGCGAAGCTGAAAACCTTGGCAAGTTGTTAACACAAATTTGCTTCTCTCTGCCCATGTGTATAAATGGCCACCTGGTCGGTAATTATGAGCGGCGTGTATGGCTGCACCCTGCTATATGCTACAGTAGATGCACCCAGATCAGTTAAAGAGTAAAGTCAGTTGAGTAGCCCTATAGGCTTAAAGTAAGACTTGAAATTACAACCGAACTTTAAAGGTCCTCCCTAAAGAATCGGGCACTCAAATTGCCCAAAAAATTAAGAAACTCTGATAATTGGAAACATTTGCTTAAGAATTAAGAAACCTTTTTCATGTGTCTAACAAGTGACTGTATGTTCAATTTCCTTGCTGCATCTGCAATTACTCTTTTGGACGTCTGAGTCCGAACGTCCGAGGTTGCCAAGAAAACTTTAAGACTCAATTTGAGAACTTCATTGGCTTGGCTCTGCTTACAAGGTAAGTGGATTTTACAATTATTTTATCTTTATTATTATTGCATTGGTTTTATTCTTTGTTTATTTTTAGAAGATTTAGTTTGTTGTTTGATATTTTGAATTGTTTGAGTTGTTTGAATTTTGTTCTCCACTTTAGCGAAATTGCAAAGATTTACTTCCTAAGCGAGCCAGTGAGGATTCTTAGAGTAGGCCTAAACAGCCCATCAAGAGTTTCCACACAGTTTTCAAAAATAGGAAGGTAAGCAAATGAAAAAAGCCTTTTCGATACTTTAAATTGCTTACACGAGAATTATCATTGAGAACGTATCAATATCTATGATTTCGTATTCATCGTTCAAAGCCAAAGTTATTTGATTTATTTAGGCCACTTTTTGCGGGACAGAGTTTCAACCTGTAAACAGCTATACAAACTGCATAAGAAGCTTTAGTACACTACTGTTCGAAAAGTTTGGAAACGGTCGCTTAAAAATGGCCACCAACAGCGGCCAAGGGCCTAATCCAAGAAATTTTCATTTTAAAAGTCAGAGGTCATGCGGCCATTATCTTGCTAAGTTTCGGCGGGAAAATGTTCGTCACTGCACTCGCCATCATTTTAAATCGAAAGGAGAGCAGTTATTTGAAGCCCAATTGTTTTAGCTTTTCCGTTGTAGTAAAAGTTTTCCTGAAATATCGATTTTTACAAAGTTAATCAGGATTAAAGTTTTCGAAACATTTTTCAGGTGAGCCATTTTTAAGAGTCTTTTTCAACAACAAATGTTTTTTCGGGTATTCGACTAAAAAAGAGCAAGATCAAAACAATTCAAACACATATTCGAAAACTAGAATAAATGAGCAGTACTTTATCAAAATTTTAGAGTCATCAGTCATTTTACAAGGGAGCAGAACGATATTTGAAAAACCACACTCTTCTGTCATGTTATAAGTTCACTCACCTGAAAAATGTTTAGAAAACTTTAACCCTGATTAACTTTGTAAAACCGATATTTCAGGAAAACTTTTACTACGACGGAAAAGCTAAAACAACTGGGCTTCAAATAACTGCAAAATTTTCCATCTTGGAGTAACGAAACCCTTCTCTTTCCCATAACTTCAGATCAGTAGTCCTAAAAAATTTTCCCTTGGTTTATGAAGGCAAAGCTTCTCAGTTTTTGTGTATTTTTCTATTATACCATCGAAATAATCTTCTCCTTTCGATTTAAAATGATGGCGAGTGCAGTGACGAACATTTTCCCGCCGAAACTTAGCAAGATAATGGCCGCATGACCTCTGACTTTTAAAATGAAAATATTTTGGATTAGGCCCTTGGCCGCTGCTGGCGGCCATTTTTAAGCGACCGTTTCCAAACTTTTCGAACGGTAGTGTAGATTCCTTTATTAATCTTTTAAAAACAGTTATTGCTTCGTGAATCCTTTCTATTGTGGTTTTAATCTTGTCTTTGCTCAAAAGGTTAGAAGTTGGAAACCTGAAAAACATCTAAAAATGGAAAACAACTAAAAGTGAGTCCTCCTGAAATTTAGAAATGAAGAGAAGCAAGGATTTTTCAGAGAGTTGTTTAACTATAAAAATGTTTTGAATTATTTTCAAACGACAAACGTTCGAAATTCTTGGTAACGTTGAGTACTGTTTAAACGCAGAAATGTTTTGAAACTTTTGAAAGAACTTTGAAATTCAGAAACATGTCTAAACTTTGTGAAACTTTTGATTTGTTCAAACGCAGAAACGTTCTGAAACTTTTTTAATTTTCTTAAATGTTTTGAAAATTTTAGAAACAATAAAATGCGGAAATTTTTGGGAAAATTTCGGAACACAGAACTTTCAAACACAAATCAGTTTGAAATGTTTAAAAACTTTTTGAACGTTTCAAACATTTTGAACTTTTAGAATTTTGAAACGTTTTGAAACATTTAGAAACCTGCAAACACAGAAGTATTTGATACGCAGAACTTTAAAACAATGATAAGTTTTGAAATATTTTGAAACATTTAGAAGCTTTCAAACACAGAAATGTTTTGAAACGTTTTGCAACACAGAATTATAAAAACTTGGCAACTATTCGAAACATTTTGAAAAGTTTGAACATGTTTAGAATCGTTTAAACGCAGAAACATTTAGAAACTTTCAAACACAAAATATTTGAAACGCAGAACTTTAAAACACAGATAACTTTTGAAATGCTTTGAAACATTAAGAAGCTTTCAAACACAGAAATGTTTTAAAACGCTTCAAAATGCAGAATTATAAAAACTTGGCAACTATTCGAAACGTTTTGAAAAGTTTGAACATGTTTAGAATCGTTTAAACGCAGAAACGTTTAGAAACTTTCAAACACAGAAATATTTGAAACGCAGAACTTTAAAACACAGATAACTTTTGAAATGTGTTGAAACAATAAGATGCTTTCAAGCACAGAAATGTTCTGAAACGTTGTGAAACACAGAATTATGAAAACTTAGCAACTCTTCGAAACGTTTTGAAAAGTTTGAACATGTTTAGCTAATCGTTTAAACGCAGAAACATTTAGATCAAACACTTTTCATTACTTAGAATACGAAAAGTCAGAAACTGACCAAAATAACTGCCAACTTAATTGAAGAGATCCCAAAGAGATCGTGTACCCATTGAGTTCCTCAGACCTCCTACTGAATAAGACCTTTTCCGTAAAACAAAATTTCGCATTTTCGATTGAATACTATAAAATTCTGGACACCAATTTCACTTAGTCTTTTACCAAACTGGCTTTTAAGTATTATAACAAGTTAAAATGCTCTAGATATCTTGTAAATTGATTTTTGATCTTGTAATAGCAATTATCTAGTCAAATTTTCTGTTATGCCGTTTCGTAGATTAGTATTTGACGTCATCGAAGTAAAAGATATCAAATTATTAAAAACATGTTTTTGGTAAGTCATAGAGATTATTTCTGTTTTCTTTGCAATACTTCTTCAATGTTTATCTTTAAGTCAAATTTTGTTTCCAATTCGAAGTTTATGGGCCTGAGTCTGAAATACTTTTTGCCTCCAAGGCCGAAATGCCTAAATGGGCCTGGGCCTAAATACACTTTGCCTTTCCAACCCAGACTTATCTGCATTAGTCATGCCCCATTTCGCTGTCTCGCAACCTCGTAATCAGGGCTATTCAGGCAAGCCATGAATACGTTTAGTATTTCTTTCAAAATAGCCCTGGGAACGAGATTGCATAAGTCCCACTCTTCGAAAACAGCATCGGCAGCCTTGAGCAACAACAACAACCATTAACATGACAAAAATTGAATTGGATGGCCTAAGCTCAGAGTGGCACTTATCAACTACATATCAAAACCTTGGAAATGCAAAGCATTTCATTGATAATTTTCAAGCAAGATACAATATCTCATGTAGCATCATTTTTTAGTTTTTTCACACGTTTTAACATAGTTTTCGGCCTATTTTCGAGTTAAATTTTGAAGAAACTGTGACGTCACTTAAAATTTCTATTGTTTGAACAGCCAATCAAATTGCGAATAGACAAGGCCGATTTTCGACCAGGGCCGAAATGGACCAGGGCCGACTATGGACGGCGGATTTTCACGTAGAGGCCTATTCACCCTGGGGATGAGGTTGGGGAACTTGCTAATTTCGTGCAGTCGCTGACCAAAAATGGCACTGCCAGTACACCCTTGCCATAGGCCACCGCCAAAATCCCTGTGGATATTTCATCTAACCTATTGCTTTATCTGAAATTGTAAATCATTCTGCTTTGACTGTTTTCTGGGCTCAAATCTTTCTATATTCAGCGATTAGCTATCAAAACTAGAACAAGACGCCTAAGCCGACAGAACACGCCTCTCTCTGTTAGGAAGCTGTCGACCTTTAACTGCTCCTTGAGAAAGTATAATTAACTAAATTCTAAACGTGGAAAATTTCGCAAGACTTGAATTCACGACTTCCCACGATTATTATATAATATCTAAGGTACTGAGAACAGTGGAGGGTTAAGCAGTGTAACTGTGTATAAGTTATACTACAAGGCGATCTCGCGACTTTACATAGGCCTAAAAGAATGTAGTGTCGCTAGTACAGATAGGGCTGCCTAGAGGTTGCTGATGCCAAGAACAGGGGGTCAGTCAATAGTCGTTTTCTAAGAGGTCTGGATCAACGCAACATTTTTCTGGAAGGTGGTGGTTGCGGTGTCTTAAGTAAGGGAGAAACGACCGCAATACAGGCCGCTGTACGTGGTGAAGATTTCCTTACTCAACATGTCCACAGTCTTCCAGAAGAATGTCACGCCGACTCAGGCCTCTTTGAAAAGGTCTACTCTGTCGTTTATTCTCAAGAATTCTAGCTTTCCAAATTGAAAATTTGGTCTCGTTACACTATCATTATTATATTGTAGCATGATAAACGAAACCCCGTCGTTTTATTTTTGGATTAATAAGGAAATGCGAGCTTGGTTTAGTCGAAGTACCTAAAGTGGCCTAAACCTCCACTTTCCTGTCCGAATGCGCAGTCGTGGTTTTCGTCCATCTTGTAAGGCGTGGCCAAATTTTCCGACAAAGAACACAATCTGAGCTTATTTCGACGGTTGGCATAAAGAGCATTGGGGCTTAAATCACCTATCAATTTTTTTGACCTACTACTGTACTGCAGATTCAAGTCTACAGATATCTTGAGAAATTTTCTGACTTTTAGGATTCTAATCTTGTGACTACTGACTGAATTTTTAGAAAATATAATTTGTTACTTTTTCTTTGCCAGTTGACTTCAAGTTCGCATAAATCAGTGTAGTTGTCAAGAATAGCATAATTCATGTTAATAAGTCATTATTAAGTCAAAGAATGCGTAAAAACCTTTGCTGAGTTTATGCTATTGCTATATAACTGCGATGCTGTACAGAGTCATTGATAAAAATTGTCTCTACCAGAGTTCTAGACAAAACTTGCAACAATTTTTGAAATTAACAATAGTCTGAAGACCGATTAGGCTGTTTAGATACTGTAAGCCTACGAGATTGGAGGGTCTTTTAGGGGGTTACATTTTCCCCTTTCCCTTTGAAAATCTCTTGTTCCCCGGGGTTGTGTATGCCAATTTTCAAGACTAATAACCAAACGTACAGTTTCCCTGATCCCTGGTTCTCGATGTTCCCTTGATTTTGTCTCCTGGTTCCCTGGCTACATTTCACCTTTTCCCTTGTTCCTTAAAACTCATAAACGACCCTCAGATCTCTGTTAAAACAAAAGGATTTCCATGGGATTTTAAATAACAAAAGGATTTCCGTGGGATTTGAAATAGCAAAAGGATTTCCGTGGGATTTGAAATAACAAAAGGATTCCAAGGAAAGGTGTACGAGATTTCAAATAAATTAATTTCCCCTCGATAAACATGTTGTTCAAATTAAAAATTGTGTTCCTTTTTTGTTTGAACGTTTAATAGCTTTAAGACCAGCCTACTAGCTTTGGAAAACACGTCACTACCTACCCTAAACATCCCCAAACGAGAAATGCTAAAAAATGAAAGAAGTTTAATCTTGGGAGCTTTGTACTTAAACGTAAACCAATTTAAGAACTCAAGAAAATTTTAGAAATTCACAATACTATCCTGTCTATTAAGACTAACTCCAACTTCCAAGCATAGGAATTGCCGCAATAGAAATTTACCCACCGGTAACCATCAGCTAGTATAAGAACCTGTTTATAAAGATATCTTTACTTACCCATTTCGGTCTCTAAAGGTTCTCGTACTGCTGTTGTTATTCTTAACCAAATACAGCCTATTCTTGTAAAATTATTCGTATTGAAGAAAAATTGAAAGAAATAGTGTATACTCACCCTTACGAGTAAAACAAGGTATGCAAAAATCAAGAACGAATGGGGCAAAATCATTCTGAAACTCTTGTCCGAAATCTTTCCAGATAGCTCTAACCTGTGCAAATACCCTCTAAGTTGTCCTTTACACTGAACGAATGGTCCTTTCGCCTTGAGCAACTGCCTTTGCTCTATTCCTTCAAGTTTGAAATTTCTTTCCTTTTTAGTTAGAACAGGTCGATTGCCGTTTTGTAGACTATGTGAGTGAAATGTCTTTCCTTCTCATGTAGTACTTATGGCTCTGACGTAATCTGACGTATCTTGAAGTTTCTCACTTCCAAAAAGTCCTGTTTTCTCAATATTATGTTTCTTGAACCAGAATAGCAGTGTTTCCTCCTGTAGCCCGCTTATCTTTTCCTACAATCCTGCATGCATCAAAACTCAAACTCCTGTTTCTCGTCTTCCACTCCCTTCAACCACCCTCCTCGTTTCCCTCTGTCGACTGTTGCAAGTTATCGTGTTCCTGAGAACATTTGGTTTCGCCAAAAATACGCTATAACCTTTCCAGACCTCACTCCTTTCGTGCAGTCAACACCCAAATCTTAAGAAAACTCACGAGATCGGAATACTTTCCGGCGAAAAAACTCCGCTTCGGTTTTGTCCCCCTCAACGTCGAGTGTCCATCAACAAGATATTACCATTGCATAAATAAATCAAAATGCATGAAATTGTTCTTGGGTTGTCTTTTCTTGACTCAAAGCGCTAAATATTTGATAACATGTTCGGGTTTTGTGGTTTGGCTGCCAATCCATTTAAGTTTGTCATCTAGCTTAAAACTTAACCTTAGCTGACGTCTTAGGATCTACAACGTATACTTTGTTGAATTGAATGCGTGTACGTTTCATGTTATACATTTCCCTTCGAAAAATCTGTGCAAATAAGGTCGCCCTTACTTTTTATTCTTTGTTCCGACTCTAGACTAATGTATCACATGAAATCTGCTACCGAAAGAAAGAACTTCGCCCGAAAATCAGTTTGATTATTATGATTATACTTGTTGTGAGAAGCTTGGTGTTGAATGAAATAATAATGATGATGATGGAGATAGTGATGATGATGATGATGATGATGATGATGATGATGATGATGACGATGATGTTGATGATGATGATGAAGATAGTGATGATGATGATGATGATGATGATGACGATGATGTTGATGATGATGATGAAGATAGTAATGATGATGTTGATGATGATGATGATGATGATGTTGATGGTGATGATGATGATGGTGATGATGATGATGATCATGATGATCATGATGATGATCATGATGATGATGGTTATGATGATAATGATGTTGATGATTGACAATTGATGTTCGACGATTGGTGATTGATGATCGATGATTAATGATTAAGATTAATGATTGATGATCGATGATTGATAGTGATTATTGATGGATGATTGATGTTTGATGACCGATGATTGATAGAAATATGATTATTACTATGATTTCACCTCAGGTTGCAACTCTGCAAGCAAACTTTTGAATACGTTCTATTAGAATATTGCTATAGGGTCGTTCTCCAGACTGGAGAACATATCTTAAACCCTAAATCGAGGAGGATTAACCCTAATTGCCAAGAGTGTTTCCACTTCAAAAGATTGATTAATTTCCTATAAAAAGACGATTCCAGTAGATTCCAGTCAGCATAGTATTAGCAGAAGTGTTCATCTGATTCCATTCGTCTGTATATCTCAATACCACAGCAAATAAACCTGAGGCATACTATCTATAAATGTCATTTTAATTAGTTTTCAAGTCTTTTAGATACCTTCAGGAAATTCGTACTTACGTACTAGGATCAAAGTATTACCTTTTTAACTGTTATCCTCAATATGAGTTAAATTCAATATGGTCAAAATATGATCTTCGTCTTCTTCCTCCTTACTTTCATCTACAGATTCATTCCTTCATTCATTCTCTTATTCATTCATTTTCTTACAAGAAAATTTGTGGAGTTGGATCGTTGTGGAGTTTAGCCCTTCTCCCCTTGCAAACTACTCACACGATGATCTTGTCCCCTGAAGTGGCCTATTGACCAGACTGATATCTACAACGAATTTCCTAGGTAGCTACTCAGTCACAGGAGGATGGACATTTTCGTCGACTATAGGCTTGTGGAAAGTTCCCCGAAGAAATGCGAGAATATCTGAATTACGTTAATCAATAAAGATTGCTCGTTTGCTTGGCTTGCCTGCTAGCTTGCTTTCCTGCTAGCTTGCTTACTTGCTCTATTCCTTGATTGCTTGCTTGCATGTTATTTTGCTTGCTTGCTCGATTGCTTGATTACTTGCTTGCATGTTATCTTGCTTGCCTGCTAGCTTGCTTGCTTGCTTGCTTGCTTGCTTGCTTGCTTGGTTGATTGATTGCTTGATTGCTTGCCTGGATTGATTGCTTGATTGCTTGTTTCCTTGCTTGCTTGTTATTGCTAGCTTGCTTGCTTACTCGATTGATTGATTGCTTGATTGCTTATTTGCTTGCTTGCTTGCTATCTTGCTTGCTTGCTTGCTTGCTTTCTTGCTTGCTTGCATGTTGCTTGATTGATTGATTGCATGATTGCTTGCCTGGATTGATTGCTTGATTGCTTGCTTGCATGTTATTTTGCTTGCTTGCTCGATTGCTTGATTACTTGCTTGCATGTTATCTTGCTTGCCTGCTAGCTTGCTTGCTTGCTTGCTTGCTTGATTGATTGCATGATTGCTTGCCTGGATTGATTGCTTGCTTGCTAGCTCGCCTTCCTGCTAGCTAGCTTGCTTGCTTGCTTGATTGATTGCTTACCTACTTGCTTGCTCGTGTACTTGCTTGCCCGATAATGAAAAACAGAATAGGGACGCGCGACCCCGCGTTTGAGAAAAAGGCCTATTTTATTTTACCATTTCATTGCTGAATATCTTCTCGTTTATTTACATGTTACATACTTAATTCAAATGTCAGATATTTTATGTAAAGTTTATTTCAATTAAACTATTCATGTAAGGCCTAAAAATAACCACCCGTTTGAGAACTAGTATGCTTTCCGTAAAACTAAAACTTAAATTCCTGACATTTTCATCCAAAATGTCATTTACAATATACGAAAATTCTAAATATATATGGAATAGAATGTTTAAAAAAAGTAGAACAAACTAAAGAATAAAATATTATATACATCCATATAGCTTTCAAAGCATTCTCATGTCCTTTTTCGGGAGCTAGTTCTTAAGGCCCTGGCCAACCAATCAAACACTGTTGGTCAAGCATTCGAAATCTTTTTGCTTGCCTCAAGCGAAAAATGTTTTTGAACTTTTTCTTGTTTTTGAACATTTCGGCACTTGGCAGCATTCCTAAGCAATAAGACGTTCGTACTTGCGAATTAGCAATAACTTCGTTGTTCCAAAATGTTGGACAGCAATGCTTTTTGGACGTGGCCAAACGATCAAACATTTGTTCTGAAACAAATATAAAATGTCTGACCAATAATGTTTAATCGTTTGGCCAGGGCCTAAGTCTCTTTAATTGACATAACTTGCAATCACAGACAAAACTCTTTAAGGCCCGTTTCACAAGTCAAGTCGTGCCTGCCGTGTCCCACTAACCGAAATTCAGTTCGACTGTGGTTCGCCTCGATACGCCTTGTTTCATAAGTCATTTTACTAGTCGCGCCGTTCCACGTTAACACAAAAAACATACTTTGACACTTTCAACAAGTACCTTTTCATCCGACAAGAGCTTTCCTTGGGACGAGATTTTAAATTAAAACCGCTGAATTTCCGATTTCTGTACGCATTCAGAACGACGGTACGGCACGGCGCGACTGGTTTTATTTTCATGCGTCACCCTCGGTGGACCAGGAAAAGAGGGCTTTGACATAAGGTACGACCCTGTAACGTATGTTAAATTGGTTTCATATGAGTCGCCCCGCGAAAAACACTAGAAATTAGTCAAAATTTGCTCGGTACGGCGTGACAAGTCGCGACGTACGAAACAAGCCTAATTTTTCCCAATTTCCTATGACTATTTACAAGCTTGTACTGTTTCGATGAAACTAATAACCAGAAACCCCCAGAATCCTCTGTACTATAGAAAGAAAGTCTCCAACTGATCAGCCTCTCTTTCAAGTAGTGACGCCTGATCTTGTTTTGAGTTATCAAGTGTAAGAGCTCGAGGCTTGGCAAGGTTTATCTCAAATTTTTTCTCTGTCTTCAGTGCGTTCTTCTTTGGGAATACTTCAGTGTCAATTTCGTTCATGTTGTTGTTGTAAAGACGTTTTGTGGACATCGGAGTAACTCTTTTTTGTGATCTAAAATTTAAAATGTGTAATTTCAGCACCTAGCAATATTTCTTAGCAACAAGGCGTCCGTGCTTGCGCATTGGCAATAACTTCGTTGTTCCAAAATGTTGGACAACAACGTGTTTGGGCGTGGCCAAACGATCAAACATTTGTTGTAAAGCAAATTTCAAATGTTTGACCAACAATGTTTGATTGTTTGATTGCCTATACGAAACGTTGATGGGATCCGCGGAATGCCTATCCCTCCTGAACTTTCATGGAAAGATGGTTTACTGCGGCCCATTGTAACGTATGTTAAATTGGTTTCATATGAGTCGCCCCGCGAAAAACACTAGAAATTAGTCAAAATTTGCTCGGTACGGCGTGACAAGTCGCGACGTACGAAACAAGCCTAATTTTTCCCAATTTCCTATGACTATTTACAAGCTTGTACTGTTTCGATGAAACTAATAACTAGAAACCCCCAGAATCCTCTGTACTATAGAAAGAAAGTCTCCAACTGATCAGCCTCTCTTTCAAGTAGTGAAGCTTGATCTTGTTTTGATTTATCCAATGTTAGAGCTCTAGGCTTGGCAAGGTTTATCTCAAATTTTTTCTCTGTCTTCAGAATTTTGCTGAAAGTGTGTTCTTTCTTAGAATTGTTTAATATGCTGACTGAAAATTTCAGCTCATTGGCCTAAGGATAGGTAAGCGTTTTTAGTTGCGGAATTTATAGAAATATGTTGGGTCACGCGGAATGCCTATAGAGCTGAACTTTCATGGAAAGATGGTTTACTGCGGCCCATTGTGCCCCTTCAATATCATATCAAAATCCTACCTCATTTGTCTCCTCCATTGTATGAGCAAAAGAAACAGCACAATTGCAAGTATATGACATACAACAATGATTGCAAGCAGCTTGCTTCGATCTGTCTTCAATGATAAACGTTCTGTCGGAGTTTCAGTAGAATGCTGAGTTTTCCTTGTTGATACCAAAGAAATTTGGAATAGGTGGGGTTGGAACAGCATTCAGGACCTAATTGGAGAGGGGTCAGAATAAGCGGGGGGTCGGAATTCGTTTGACAAACTTTTTCAGCAAACTGTTGAAACGCAGTGTGAAAGGAGCCCTACGTTTAAGCTTAGGCAATCCATAGTTCTAAGAAACTAGTAGAATGTATAGGCGAAATGTCATGCCAGGAAAGTCACAATAAAATAAACAAAAAAGTCGCCGAAATACCCAAGTTGTTCGGGAGAGTTTAGCCAAGCTGTGTGACTCATAAGTGATCAAGGCATTAAGGTTCGATCGAATTTTGTTGTGCCGTTTGCGTTTGTTCGTATCTCGACTAGATCTTTTTCCAAGGCCCTGGCCAAACGATCAAACATTGCTGGCAAACCTTTGAGGTTTGCTTTACAAGTCATTTTTGACCGTTTGGTCACGCTGCAAACATTGATTGACCTTAGAAACAAAGTTGCTTGTCGACATGTTTGAAAAACTTCAGAAACATTTCCAGCTTCTCACATGCAGAAACATTTCCAGCTTCTCACATGTTTGACGAGCAATGTTTTGTGACGTGGCCAAACGGTCAAACATTTTGTTTGACAAGCGATTTTCAGATGTTTGACGAACAATGTTTGATCGTTTGGCCAGGGCCTAAAGTCCAACTTCTGCTCTCTACCGCCTATTACACTACACCCAGTATTAAACAGGTGCTGTGGCGTCGAGGGGCGGTCGCCCCCAATAGTTGAAAAGTTGGTGTTTTAGAAAAATCCATTTCTGCAATAAAATCAGTGGGGGAGTAAGAGAAATTCTAACAACCGTTAGAGATATCATCCAAGCCGATCCAACCTGCTCGGTTCCAGGAAAGTGTTCTACTACTAATTTTGATGCGGGAATTAGCGCCATGTGTTTACTATTGTCTATTGTTCAACCCACACGCCCCTCCTGTTGCAATAGGTCTCGATGTGTGAAGGGTTCTAAAGGTACGGACCCTTTCTTGTGTTTTTACGGTCCCGTCGGACAGATTAAAAGTTTATTCAAAAGACCCCTCTCTCTCTTCCGTATTGTTGATGTGGTGAAAAGTCAAAACGTTAATCTCCTCTCTCTCGTTGTCGAAATAAAACGAAATAGAACGAAAAGGCAAAAACACGAGGAAATTAGTAGAGTAAACGAAAGATCACACAACACAGTGCATGTTTCTAGTAGATAAACGTAGAATGAAAATTTTCACCGCTTCGTATAATAAGTATGTATTCTTGGCTGGAATATTCTACATCAACAAGAAAGCAAGTGTTTCCAACAAACAGGTGAGGTGAGATGTCTTCGGATACCCAGTAGGAACACACTCGGCAAGCAAAAATTATGCATTCTATGCCATTCTAGAGGTAAAGAATGAAAATTTTTCCGGGGGAGCATACCCCCGGACCCCCCTAATTTTGTGTCTTTCTCATCAATTAGTTTGAAACTTTTATTTCCATGTTTTCATGCTTAAAAACGCTTTGTAACAAATTTTGTAGTTACAACATAGATATTTGGTACAAGCCCCCGGACCCCCATATTTTTTATTCTTTTGCCCCCCCAATCCAAAGACCCTGGCTACGCCACTGCACGCAGAGAGGATTCCCTTATCTAACCGCCATCTTCGAGAAAAATTTTGCGCCCACCCTGGTCTCGTTGAAAGGGTCTATTGCTCGATGTTTGGCTGCGTTGTTGTAGCGGGGTGTAGGGGTGATGGAGGAGGCCCCTTCAATATCATATCAAAATCCTACCTCATTTGTCTCCTCCATTGTATGAGCAACAGAAACAGCACAATTGCAAGTATATGACATACAACAATGATTGCAAGCAGCTTGCTTCGATCTGTCTTCAATGATAAACGTTCTGTCGGAGTTTCAGTAGAATGCTGAGTTTTCCTTGTTGATACCAAAGAAATTGAACGTAGCAAAACCTGACTTGATTCGTGGGTCTTTTTTTCGACAATTGAAATCAAAGTTAGTTTTGATATTTTGAACGATGATTTCTTTTCTATGCTTTCTGCCGATTCAAGAATTGCTTGTTCGATACATGAGATCGTGTCTAGAAAAACGATAGTCAAAATTATAAGGTTATTAAGTATAAGGTATAAGGTTGCATTCAAGCTTTATCGCTGGCCTACATGCTTGGAACGCTAGACTTAATTACTCTTAGGTGCCTAATATTTTGGGGGAGCTGGAATAGGTGGGGGTTGGAACAGCATTCAGGGTCTACTTGGCGGGGGTCGAAATAAACGAGGGGGTCTGAATTCGCTTGACATACTGTCAGCTAACTGCTGAAGCGCAGTGCGAACGGGCTAGTACTTATAAGCTTAGGCAATCCATTAACAAATAGTAGACTGTATAAGTGAAATTTCATCACCCTGAACAATAACAACAGGAGTTTCAGCGAGAGGGAGAGACTGCTGGGCCAGTCTACAATAAAAAATATAAGGGGGCAAGCAATTTTTCAAATATTAGCTAATTAGCAGGAAGGGGGCAGCAATTAGGCACCTAGGAGCGGCTGTGGCGGCAATGACAAATCCTGTTTGTGATAGAATAACCCTTAGAAAGTCTTACTATTTTCATTGGCGCTTTTTGTCACATCAACTTCGAATTGTTTATGAGCTACAATTAGACTCATTCGGTAGCATTTTGATGATTTGCAGCTCGTATGGACCATCTTTCTCTGCATCCCTGCAAAAAAGTTACCAGGTCACTTAAAAGCCAATAAAACAAAGTCTTATTGAAGAAAAAATGCCGGGATCGAAAACGAAAAGTCGCCAGGATACCCAAGTTGTTCGGGAGAGTTTAGCCAAGCTGTGTGACTCATAAGTGATCAAGGCATTAAGGTTCGATCGAATTTTGTTGTGCTGTTTCCGTTTGTTCGTATCTCGACTAGGTCTTTTTCTAAGGCCCTGGCCGAACAATCAAACATTGCTGGCAAGCATTTGAGGTTTGCTCTAAAAGTCATGCTTGACCGTTTGGTCACGCTGCAAACATTGATTGACCTGACAAACAAAGTTTCTTGTCGACGAGTTTGAAAAACTTCAGAAACATTTTCAGCTACTCACATGCAGAAAATGTTTGACGAGCAATTTTTGTGACGTGGCCAAACGTTAAAAACATTTTGTTTGACAAGCAATTTCAGATGTTTGACGAGCAGTGTTTGATCGTTTTGCCAGGGCCTAAAGGCCAACAGTCTGTTCAGCTCTCTACCGCCTAATAGACTACAACCAGTATTAAACAGATGTCACTGACCGTCGACCATGACTAGTCAGTATCCACTCTCACGACTAGACGCAATGCTAGGTCTATAATTATCTTTCCCTTTTACTGAATCTCAACAAAGACCTGGAGAATCAATTTCCAACCTAAAAGCCTTCTGTTGACGTTTGAAACGTATATTTTGAGCAAAATTAACCTCAGCGTATTTTTACGTTAGTATTTGTCAATTCTGTACAAAATTTGACACTACAGATACCTTGGATTTTCAGAAACTCCACAGCCAACTTTGTATGCAGAGCATTTTGTTTCCATGCTTTCACATATTACTTGGTCACAGGTCTTACTTCTGTCAGAACTCCACTAAAGATGAAAATTATTTTCGTTAAAATTCTTGTATATTAACTATCGTAGTAACGATTCTTAAAAATTGCAATAAACAGCGTCGCAAGGCATACGTAAAAGCTTTTTTCGTCTGACACACTTCATAGAATAAACGTCAGAAACAGACCAATACAATTGGATGAGGCAGAATTTGTACCCAGATGCAGATCGAAATGCACCAATCATTCAGCTTCTCTTTTCTGATTGGTGCATTTCGATCAGCATCTGGGTATAAATCCGCCTTATTCAATTGTTTTGGGTATGTTTCTGACGTTTATGCTCCGTTTATCGCAGTTTTGAATCGTCTTTAAGAGCACATTTAGTTAACTTTACCTTATTCACATCTCCGTGAAACTGTAGCTCATAAGTAACTATCTTGATTTCATTGTTACTGCCATCAGCTTTTTATCTGTTACACCCCGGATGCAGATGCGCTTGCTGTATGAATTACTGTATTACTCATCAAAGAAAACGGGGGTAGAAGCTCATTCTCTGATCCACTGGCGCTGCATGTTCTCTTCCCTGATTGATTCATCGTAAAGCAACTTGAAAAGCTTGTCTTGTGAATCTTTGTCGATCCAGTTGCCTCACTCATTGGTAAATTGCTGACTAACTTCCCATTTCGACTTTGCAGAATGCTGTTAGAGAAACCAAGATATCGTTTCGTTACCGAGAGCCTCGTTGTGGGTCTTGTTGCTTGGATACGAATTACTGTGTCAGCAGCCTCTGTTCTAGTAACTGCAGTCTCGGAATCACGGCTTTTTTCGGCAGGTATGTTGGAAAGTGACTTCTTGTAAATTTGTTCCGTCGTTATAGAGCTAGTTCGTACATGTTGAGAAACTAGATGCTTCGCTTGTGAGTTTGTAGGTTTTATTGTTTGAGACCGTTCCAACAAATCTACGAAGAATTATCATCAATATCGTTACTCATTGTCCCCCCTTTACTCATTGTCTTGTATTGCTTGATTCGGATGAAGAAATGCTAAATAGGTTTTGGCTATGTGAAAGAAACAAAATTAATCTCGGAAAATGGAAGTCTTGGGTCGATTTTGAACAGTGGTGTTAGCAGGAGTGAGGGAGGACACGCCCCATAAAACTCTCCGTAGTAACACTACTAATTTTGAGACAGGATGCACGACAGGTTTTTGATTTGTGGATTACGAGGCATGTTTGGAAGGAACAGTGACAGGAATGACAGGGTTAGGACGCCAATTGTGCACCCTCCAGAGAGATACAGCGATTCACAGGTATTGCAACAAGTATTGTATTGTATCAGTTATACCTTGTATACTGAAATCGCAATGCCTTCCAGTAAACCCAGGCATACATGTGCAATTGTAGGCATCAATAAGGTCACTGCATGTTGCATTGTTCTTGCAAGGACTTGAGAGGCATTCGTCAATTTCTAGAAACGATTAGAAAGGGAATTAACACGATATCGTGCTTCTAAATACCTAATTTACTCATCTGTTGAAACTCTGTGCCTATTATGGTATTGGTATTAACCGTGTTATAACCGTTTGTGGTAAAACTGCCTGAATGATTGATGATTGATGATTGATGATTGCCTATTGCCTCTGGATTATTGATTATTGCTTATTGCTTATTGATTATTGATTATTGATTATTGATTAATAATTATCCATTATTGATGACTGATGATTGATGATTGGTGATTGATGATTGATGATTGATGATCGATGATTGATGATTGATGATTGATGATTAATGATTGATGATTGATGATTGATGTTTGATTATTAATGACGATGATTGATGATTGGTGATTGATGATTGATGATTGATGATTGATGATTGATGATTGATGATTGATGATTGATGTTTGATTATTAATGACGATGATTGGTGATTGATGATTGATTTATGACTAGTGATTGGTGATCGCTGACTGATAATTCACCATTCAAGGTTGATGACTATTGATTTTTGACTGATGATCGGTGAATGATCGATGATTGGTGAATGGTGATTAATGGATCATGATTCGCGATTGATCACTGATGAGCAAGGGTTGCTCAAGCATTCATCAATTTCTGCAATAACACAATAAACATGTAACAGAAAACTATAGACTTTTACTTTTCCTGGAGGTTTCAATGCAGAAATTCCATTATAACAATCTAGTACAGAGTTCAAAAGAATTTTCGCTCACAGTAATTCCAACTCAAAATTAATTCTACATACCATGCTCACAATGTCTTCCGAAAAACCCAGCTCGGCAGTCACAAGTATAATTGTTGATCAAATCATTGCATCGTCCATATATACATGGAGAACTAAGGCACTCATTAATATCTAAAAGAAAATTACACAAATTGAAACTATTTCCATGTTTCCATTTTAAAGTTTTCAGGTTTCTCTAGAAACACTGGTCATCCCTTTGTGTCCCGGGAGCTGATTGGTATTCAAAACACCAGGTTGCCTCTCTGTTTCGAAACCCTGCACTTTTGATGTTCACAATCCTGCCATATCGAACTTACATGACGCTACAATTACTGAGACTCCATCACTGACGGCGCTAGGCTCTTGACACCACAGCTAGCTGGATAAGACAATGACGCCACGAAGAACATTGTAATGGACTCATGATTCCCTAAATGAGGCAAATTCAATAGGCCTACCTTGTTCACATCGTTTTCCACTATATCCAGCTTTGCAAGAACAATTGTAATCAGCAATGAGATCTGAGCATACACCCTCATTTAAACAGGGGTTGCTTTGGCATTCATTTATTTCTGAAAATAACAACATATATATTATGGCTAGGCCATTTTGAATTTATGAATTGAGATAAAGTGTTGGACAAAGTTTTAAAGCGTTGAGCGTGCCCAGCGAAACTTGCTCGCATTTTCCCAGAAGATGGGAACATGCAAAATGTATCCAGGGAACCATGGAACATGGCAAAAGGAACAATGAGACGATAACCTCCCTATCAATCTGCTCGACTAAATCTGTAAATACGTCCTACAAAATCCATGAATCGAGATTACTTTTTCGAGGGAACAGGGAAGCACGTAACCCCCCCCCTAAACGACCATCAACATTGGACCCTGGGCTCAATACTAAGGTGAAAGAACTTGATTATTGAGGATAACCGCCAGCTATCTGTATACTCTTTTTTAATAAGAACAATTTTATAAGAACACGAGCCCAGATTCTAAGAACAAAATAAGAACAAGCCAAGACTGGCCTTTTCAGCCCTAAGTATATCAGCTAAATATGAAAGTAAGACAGTCAAACTGAACGTAAAAAGCAAGCGAAAGAATTAAACAAGCATGCTTCATCTTTACACAAACCTAGTACCAATCCAGACATTCACTGGAAAATTTTACTGTCTAAGTAACCAAGGAATTTAGAACAGATTAAGAACATTTCAGTCTCAAAAAGGCAAAACATTAAAGAACAGCCAGTTTCGATCAAAATTTCCTGGTTCTTATAAAAAGAGAGTGTAATTACAATAGGCAAAAGGCAAAGGAATCACGAGGTGTGGTCACATTGAGAGGAATGACTGAGGATAACACTACTTGGATAAACCTACAATTAACTAGAAGTTACCAAAGCTAGAAGGAAGAAGACTGCCATGGAAGAGGATCTAAATCTTGTTACAAATTGAATTCGTGCAGGCTAATTTTCAAGTATCGTTGAAATATTGGAAACATCTTTTAATTAAGAATACTCAGCGCTTAAAAGACAGAACATAAATTTTCCAGAAACCTTATACACCCACGAATAAGCTAATCAATGTTGAAGAAACATTGAAACCAATGAAATCATCACAGTCATATATCTGGCATTTTGGGGGCTATCTAGAAAACATGGAATGTAGAATGTGGAATGATGGAAAGGAATCCTGGAATTTCCTGGAATACTGGAATGTGTTTGAAAACAGGAAAAGCCCAAGTTAATTCTCTGGCAAGAAGCATACCACAGTTAATGGGCCTCAAACTTAGACTGCATCTTCATGACCAGAGAGCGAACGAAGATTCCACTCAGCTAAATAGCCCAAAGAAATCGCCGTGTAACTCTCAAAGTCTTTTATTCCAGTGTTCCAATATTTGCCAATGTTCAATTTTTGTATTCCACATTCCACGTTTTCAAGATATCTTATTTTCACTGGTCTAGTCTACTTATGTCTCGTCTTGAGTTTACTCTTAAGTCTGGCTTATCTAACCCACAGTACGGGTTAATCCCACTAGCTGACCATTGTGTATTAAGAAACAATTTTGTTGACATTTAGACCGAGTAATATTTATGGGAAAGTATGCTAAACATAAATTCTGGAAGCCAAGATTGTCTTTGGTAGACTGAGAGTGAGACATCAGTCGTTTTTGTCGCGATTAAATTGAATTGCTTGACGCTGAAAGTACGATTGGGTATAGCGAGTTTTACTTGCGGTGGTTGGATGGTGGCTGTTTGCGGGGTTTTGCCGTATTAAAACCCGGTACCATTTTTCATAACATACATTACCTTGGGTGCAGTTAGATTTTTCATCCCTCCATCCTGAGAGGCAAATTATGTCTCCGGTAACTGGGTTGCATCTGTAATGACCAATCACGTTATCTCGTGGCGTGCAATCTTTTCTCTTTTGCAGGCATTTTGGCCCATACCAGCCATCAAGGCAAACCTTTTTACCGTTAGCATAATCACAATCATAATGTCCTTGGTCGTTGTTTGTGTGCTCGCAGTATTCTTCACAAGTCGGAAGGAGGTACCTTTCATTGCAAAACACCCTGAAAACGAAAGAGGCTAGGGTATTTGGGAAATTTTCTAAAAAAAATCAAAGGGATAAGGGACATTCTGGACAAATTAAAGGGTTTGGGGGATATTTTTTGGGAAATTCATGGATAGAAGGGTGAAAACATACGGGGGATAAGAGATAGGTTAAGAAAAATTGTCGGGAATATTGGATATTCTGAACTCCTAATAGAACCTCATGAAACGATTTTAGAGTTTATTTGATAACTACTAAGGAAATAATAACAATGAATACGATTTTGCGCAATGAACGCCGGGAACATGACCGACCATGACTTTCTTCCAACTGGGGTAGTCAAATTCTTTTCAGATTTATAGCATTACAGCTTTCGGCAAAAGGTCCCAAAACGAAGCATGTCGTTGTTGATTTTGCAAATTATTTCTTAGACCCTAGCTAAACGATCAACCGTTGTGGGGAAGCATTTGCAATTTGCTTTACAAGCAAGACAAGCAATGTTTAACCGTTTCGCAACACCGCTAAACCGACAAGCAAATATAATTCAAATTCGTTGAAAGGTGTTTTTGAAAAGCTTCAAAAACATTTTGTGCTTATCAAAAGCAAAAAATGTTTGACAATCAATGTTTTGCGAGTGGCCAACTGGACAAAATTTTGTTAGACAAGCGAATTTAAGATGTTTGACAAACAATGTTTGATCGTTTGGCCAGCGTCTTAGCTGGCAATACGTACCTTGCTTCTACTGTCAATGTAGCCACTTTTCCACGTAAAATGGCTCGTTCTGTTCTTGCCAAGGATTCTTTCTGATGTGCAGGAAGAACCCAGTTCTTATCAAGTCGATCAACATCATCATCTTTTCCAAATATACCAGAATCTTTGTCCCTCACTTCAACAGACAACGCGAATGAGCCCTTTGAAGAAATAGAAAGTATTTTCCATGGCAGGGCTAGAAAATATCACAAGTAACGCTTGAGAAATCATGAGAACTTGATGCAACAAAGTCAGACCTCGAATCTGCAGCCATAGGCTCTAAACGCTCATTTTCTACATCCGAGCAGTCCGGTCAGAAGCTCTAGCAAATCCTTTGGTACAAATCGCCACCCCTGCCTAGCTCTAGCTCTATCTCTGCACACAGGAGGACCATCTCCAGCGTCACAACCAAACATTCCTGTAAGGTTGGCTCGGAGAACTCTTTAGTTAGAGGAAGTCCTAACTTCTCTATTCCTTTGGAGCCCGAATACCAAGGCTGCAATAGTCCTCTTGCTTGCACGCATAAGCCAGCCGATATGAGCAATTGGTACCACTTGGCCTGATGGATAGTCCCTTCCCCAGCCACTGGGAAAATACTTTGATATTTGGCGCGATAAATTTAAATTCAAGTAGAACAAAAGTTTTTCACTGACCTCCCATTTTGTAAAGCCATACACAGCAGGATTGCTTGTTCCACCTCCAAGACTTCCACCAAAGTCAAAGCTGTCATCTCCAAGCACTGAGGTCTGCTTGTATCCAAGTGCGCATCTTGAATCTGATGGCCTAGTCAGGCATAATTTGAAGTAATTATCACAATCGTTGCTGCAGGATACACCATCACAGCAAGAACCATCCGATAATCTGCTATTTGGGTTGATGTATGAAACTAGTTTCAGACTTATTTTGCCAGTGCAGGTTACCATCTGAAACGAAAAAAAGAAGCTGACTTTGGAATGACCTGGGGGCGAGCGGTGTCCATAATAAAGACCATATGCTTAAGAAAAGACAACCTACTAACTAGCTAACTAACTATCTATCCAACTAGCTAACTTACTAACTTACTAACTAGCTGACTAACAAACAAACAAACTAACAAACTAACAAACCAACTAACCAACTAGCAAACAAACTAACTAACTAACTAACTAACTAACTATCTAACTAACTATCTGACTAACTAACTAACTAACTAACTAACTAACTAACTAACTAACTAACTAACTAGCTTACTTACTAACTTACCAACTATCTGACTAACTAATTAATTATTTTGTTCCTTGAATGGAAGCTTGAATGGACCTTGTACTTTGGTCTGTTGAACCAATTTTATAAAATCTGCCGATTCTTAAAAACCATTGGGAATATCAAAGGATGACTTGACGAACCTCAGTGATAGAAGAAAGAAGCCAAAATTTTATAATCTATGAGGTGTTCATTATTCGATTAACCTTACAGATATTCTGGTTAACAACTCTGCCATCCTCTACCCTAACAGACTGTTAATCTTAATGTAAATCACAGAAGTAAAATAGAAGTTAAAATAACTAAAAGGAATGATTTATTTACTTGGCGAAGGGTTATCTAAACCAGAGATTGAGTTTCTGGAATTGGCGAGACGTGAATTTCATGCGTGGTTAATCTGTTAAATATTTGGCGATTTTCTTTTCTTTTTGCCCACCAAGAAACCAAACCAACTAAGAATCAAGAAAGAATCAAACCCTAGATGCTCAAGGGGCTATCTCTCAGCAACAGGGACTTCGATTCCGTTAGTTTTGCTGTTTATTTAACGCGAAAGGGGAGGTAACTCCTATAGGAAGGTGGGTATACATTTGCCTGCCTGGGTTATGGTGAAATTGCGATATTTCCCCCGTTTTGTGGGTCCCGTTCTGTGATTTTTCTCCGGGTCATAGGTGGGTTTTACAGTTTGTAAAATTTTCGCCCACGTTATGGGTCTGTTCAATGAAAATA